>CM037853.1:33577430-34101375 GCA_021234595.1 Delia radicum
TTAAAATAATGCATCTGACAATGGCAGTATTATCACAGAAATGTTTCTATTGGCGGCACTGTCCATAAATAATGAAAAAAATAAACAAAAGTTCATATTAATAATATTAAAAAATCAAAAGTGAAACAAAATAGGAAATCGAATTAAAAAAAAAATGTATGGCGACATTTCCATTAATTAAACCTGCATCATAGATTGCAGCTATGAGCCAACTGACTTGATGTTTCGTACCCAGTCGCCAAGAGGATCCCAGTCGCCAAGTATTGTCACACGAACGTATTATCAACTTATCGAGGCAGTTGAGGTACGCGAAGTTTATGGGATGCTGGTTGCGCTAAGTATAAACTTCCCAAAGATATTTTTATGGCAAGAGGTCGCGGATGCCATCCATATAAGTTGAAGGATTGCAAAGTAAAATGGGCAAATCTCCGCACCTCTTTCAACTGCAATTTGCAAACAATATTTTCTCTTCATCCTCGCTACTTTCTAATACATATGCAGCTAAAATCGTTGCAATTGCTTTGTTTTTATTCCATGACAATTAATATTATTACTTTTTTAATTTAATTAAACACACAATTGACAATTAATAATTTCTTTCAAATGCTTTGACAGTTCTGGCAATGTCTAACAACAGCTCTCGGCAATTTTTTGCCATACAAGAATCTGATAACCGTTGTGAACTGACAATTTTCGTTGGCAGATAAATTTATTGTTTGACAATGGTCTGACAATGAAATTGAAAGGGTTTATTACAATCGTCTGAACTGACAATTTACCTTTTGCTAAACATGTTTCATTGTGAGTACATTGCCAGCTCAGTGCCAGACTTACAATATTGTAAGATCTGACAACCGTCTGTACATAGCTTTACGTAAATAAAAAGTTTTTTTTTTTAAATACTTTTTTTTATATGTAAATAATTTTCAATATATAAATATATAGTGTAAATATGCAAATATGTACTGTAAATATAACAAGTTGCTTACTAGCCTCTTAAATACCAATTATTGTGCTGAGGCGCGTTCATTATATGTAATATTATATTTTTTTTTCAAATAAAAATTATTATTAAAAAAAAAGCACCACTACGTATGAGTGTTATTATTTAGTAAAAATATCACTCATACGTACTCCATCGTCATCAACCATATTGTTGGGTGAATACAAAATTAATGCACCAAAATACAATTTTTAATTTGGTTGGTAATTTATTTTCTGTATGTGGATTTCAATTAAATCATTTCGTTAATATATGTTTAACCATACTTGGGAATTTTTTAATTACTATTAAAATTATACTACAAAATTAACTCATTATATACCAAATGTTCCTCTTTCACGTCAGTTGGGAAGAAAGATGAGTTTTCGCTACTGCACAGTGGTAAATTACGATCATAACTCTATCACTTATTTTTTTTATTAATTTAAATAACTGAAATTTGGTACATGAATAAGGAATGTACTTTCTAATCTGTCACCTTGATTT
The DNA here is from genome assembly GCA_021234595.1 of Delia radicum. Lineage (NCBI taxonomy): Eukaryota > Metazoa > Arthropoda > Insecta > Diptera > Anthomyiidae > Delia > Delia radicum. Next base: position 33,578,920 of record CM037853.1, read on the forward strand.
CGGTGATGAAATAAATACAGGGGTTGGGCAACTTAGTATGGACATGTCACATGGGTCTAAAACGAATTGAAGATGCACTTAAATGTTTTAGAATTTATTTGGTATTTGGCAAACCACTTACAAATATTGCCTAATGCCTCATATCAAAAATGATCAAATTTGGTAAACGCATTCAGAAGTTATGTGTAAAGACTCAAAAAAAAAAAAGCATGAATAAAAATTAGCTTCAATTTATTTTTTTCAAATTAATATTTGCCAACTCTGGATAACACACTTCATAATAATCCAAGCTAAAAATACGAAACTTATGTCAAAACAACAAAAACTTTAGTAAAATGAGCAAATATTGGTTATTTTACGAAAGTTTTGGTTATTTTGAAATTTATTGGTATTTTTATGCATGGATTATTCAATTTTCAATTAAATTTTCAATTTTCAAAAATAATAAAGATTTACGATTGTAGTCAAGATATTAAATTTTTTAGGGGTTTTTAAGCTACTCATTAATTTCTAATTAATACAAAATATGTAGCACTTTTGAAGGGGATTCATTCCCCACATTTTTTTGAAAGCGCTTGTCATTACTCCAATTAACAATTTTCTTGTGGAAAATTCTTCTTTGTCTAAAATTTGACACATCATAACTTTAATTTGTACACACAGAAAAATAAAGTGCCAACCGAATTGAAAAGTGTATTTTAATTTAAAAGTCAACAGTTTCGGGGGTAGTAGAATTCGTTTTAGAGGTATGGTTAATTCCGCAAAGTTTCTTATTTTGATCCCTAGAATACGATTTTCACTGAGCTTTGGGCGATTATTAAATCGACCCGCCCTATAACACATAATACAAAAATGAAATAACTTCTAAAAAAAAGAAATAACTACAAAAGAACTGGGTATTATTTCATTTGAAATTACTCCCAAATTTGTATGAGAAATTTTTGGGACCTATTTTATTTATTTTATTTTTTTTTGGACTTTTTTCACCTGGAAGTTATTGCACAGAGTCGGAGGATGTAGGATATCCTTGAAATTAAAGTGAAAACTTCACATATTTTTCTTTTTTGTGAATATTATAAAATCCCTTAATCGAATTTGCAAAATTTTAGCACATGATGTTAATTTCAGCAAAAAAAACCTCGCTTTCATATCAAAATTTTCCGAAAATTCTATTTGAAGATAAAAATTTTTTACATATTTTTTTTTAATTAATTTTGCATATATTTACTATGGGGGAAAAAGACAGACATTTTTTCAACAGTTATTAAAAAAAAAAAAAAAACACACTTCAGTTAACTGGAACTTTATGCTTTTATCCGAATTTTATTAATTAAGATTCGTCACAGACTCCATATTTTGAAGGCATAAACATATATAAAATTGTTGTAGTTTAAGCAATTTTTTCTTAAACTGAAAGAGGAAGTATTGGAGTTTTTTTTTCATAAATTAGCTAAACAGTGATTTTCACTTAAGGTACGTATGAAAGTCTTGGATCTTCTTTTCGTTTTAGATATTTCATAACGAAATCGTGAAATTTCAACTTTAATAGTATCGCACATTTCAAAACGTGTACTATATTAATTTTAAAAAGAATAGTTGATACTGTTAGCAAGTTGCAAAAAAATTTCGTTATTATTAAAAATTTTGTATTATTTCATAAAAGTTTATCATAAAATTATACTTCCTAAAAAACAGGGCTTTACAAATATTTCTTTAAATTTAGAAATCTGAATGCATATTCGTCATTTGCGTCCAAAAGTCTTTTAGAAATGATAGATGCATTCAAATTTTCCGATTTTGTTGAATTCATTTCCTTATCGTTTACCTCCGAAAAGTTACATCCTATTCTTAAGAATTCACAATTTTAGATTTTAGATTATATTTGCTGCGGAATTTTTTAATCTATCTAGAGCTTTTGATTTAGTGGATCATAATAGTTTGATTAAAAAACTGGAAATAATTGGAGTATAAAGCAGTTCTAATGCCTTATTTGAAGACTTCTTGTCTGGTCGTACGAAATTCGTACAGATTGGTGATGCTAAGATCACTTTGTTACCTGTTACTTGTGGAGTACCGCAGGGTGGTGTACTCGGACCCCTTTTGTTCAAGATTTTTATTAACGACCTGAAGAACATACAATTTTTTGGTCAACTTTTCATGTTTGCTGACAACATTTGCCTACTTTACCGTACAAACATCAGCGTGTGTTACAAACTCAAGTGGAGTACGATTCATCAATATTAGCTGAGTATTAAGATTAAATAATCTTATTTTGAATACTGGTTAGACCGTATATTTTAGAAAGAGATCAGTCTATGACTGTGCATATTGATGGTGTTCCAATAGAAGAGTCGGAGTCGGTAAACTATCTAGGAATACACTTTTGCAGAAACTTACATTGGGATAATCACATCGAATCAATTAAAAGTAAAATAACTTCTGCTGTTTTCATTCTATACAAATTTAAGCGGAAATTTAATACTAAAACAAAAATGCTAATTTGTGAAAGTTTGATTCACAGTCATTTGTCTTACGTTCCAATAATAAATGGAAGTAGGAAAAGTTCTTCATTAAGGGTATTCAATATGCGCAAAACAAAGCTTTAAAACTTGTTTTTAACCTACCCATAAGATTTCATACACTTGATCTGTTTAGGACGTCATTGGAACAATATTCTACCCATAAATGGCTTGTTATGCAGTTATTAAAATTAATATATAAATCCGTAAAAGGTCTGGGAAATTCTTCAATTCAGTTTTTCAGAATGCGCAGGTCACAAATCGAAGTACAAGACAGGGTCAAAATTTGTCTGTAACAAGATGTCGTCTTGAACTGACAAAACAACGTATCCGTTTTGGTCGTTCTAATGAATTTAATGATTTGCCCATTTTTTTAAAAAAATATTGTAGTTTTTTTCAACGTTTAAGACAGAGCTTAAGTTATTTTTATTAAATAATCTGGAAACACTTCTTAAGCTATGTACAGACGGTTGTCAGGTCTTACAATATTGTCAAAAAATGTTCAGAAAATGTCTAACAACAGTGTGAACTTACAACTTTTGTCTTGCAACATTGTCAGAAAAAGCATTGTCTGTACATTGTAAGACAATAATATGTCAGACATCTGACATTCGTGTGAACACCCTACGTTGCCATTGTCAGATAATTGCAAGACATTGTAAACTATTTTTTTATTGGCACATGTGTTTAAAATAATGCATCTGACAATGGCAGTATTATCACAGAAATGTTTCTATTGGCGGCACTGTCCATAAATAATGAAAAAAATAAACAAAAGTTCATATTAATAATATTAAAAATCAAAAGTGAAACAAAATAGGAAATCGAATTAAAAAAAAAATGTATGGCGACATTTCCATTAATTAAACCTGCATCATAGATTGCAGCTATGAGCCAACTGACTTGATGTTTCGTACCCAGTCGCCAAGAGGATCCCAGTCGCCAAGTATTGTCACACGAACGTATTATCAAACTTATCGAGGCAGTTGAGGTACGCGAAGTTTATGGGATGCTGGTTGCGCTAAGTATAAACTTCCCAAAGATATTTTATGGCAAGAGGTCGCGGATGCCATCCATATAAGTTGAAGGATTGCAAAGTAAAATGGGCAAATCTCCGCACCTCTTTCAACTGCAATTTGCAAAAATATTTTCTCTTCATCCTCGCTACTTTCTAATACATATGCAGCTAAAATCGTTGCAATTGCTTTGTTTTTATTCCATGACAATTAATATTATTACTTTTTTAATTTAATTAAACACACAATTGACAATTAATAATTTCTTTCAAATGCTTTGACAGTTCTGGCAATGTCTAACAACAGCTCTGGCAATTTTTGCCATACAAGAATCTGATAACCGTGTGAACTGACAATTTTCGTTGGCAGATAAATTTATTGTTTGACAATGGTCTGACAATGAAATTGAAAGGTTTTATTACAATCGTCTGAACTGACAATTTACCTTTTGCTAAACATGTTTCATTGTGAGTACATTGCCAGCTCAGTGCCAGACTTACAATATTGTAAGATCTGACAACCGTCTGTACATAGCTTTACGTAAATAAAAGTTTTTTTTTTAAATACTTTTTTTTATATGTAAATAATTTTCAATATATAAATATATAGTGTAAATATGCAAATATGTAATGTAAATATAACAAGTTGCTTACTAGCCTCTTAAATACCAATTATTGTGCTGAGGCGCGTTCATTATATGTAATATTATATTTTTTTTTCAAATAAAAATTATTATTAAAAAAAAAAGCACCACTACGTATGAGTGTTATTATTTAGTAAAAATATCACTCATACGTACTCCATCGTCATCAACCATATTGTTGGGTGAATACAAATTAATGCACCAAAATACAATTTTTTAATTTGGTTGGTAATTTATTTTCTGTATGTGGATTTCAATTAAATCATTTCGTTAATATATGTTTAACCATACTTGGGAATTTTTAATTACTATTAAAATTATACTACAAATTAACTCATTATATACCAAATGTTCCTCTTTCACGTCAGTTGGGAAGAAAGATGAGTTTTCGCTACTGCACAGTGGTAAATTACGGTCATAACTCTATCACTTATTTTTTTTATTAATTTAAATAACTGAAATTTGGTACATGAATAAGGAATGTACTTTCTAATCTGTCACCTTGATTTCGGTGAAATAAATACAGGGGTTGGGCAACTTAGTATGGACATGTCACATGGGTCTAAAACGAATTGAAGATGCACTTAAATGTTTTTAGAATTTATTTGGTATTTGGCAAACCACTTACAAATATTGCCTAATGCCTCATATCAAAAAATGATCAAATTTGGTAAACGCATTCAGAAGTTATGTGTAAAGACTCAAAAAAAAAAAAAGCATGAATAAAAATTAGCTTCAATTTATTTTTTTCAAATTAATATTTGCCAACTCTGGATAACACACTCATAATAATCCAAGCTAAAAATACGAAACTTATGTCAAAACAACAAAAACTTTAGTAAAATGAGCAAATATTGGTTTATTTACGAAAGTTGTGGTTATTTTGAAATTATTGGTATTTTTATGCATGGATTATTCAATTTTCAATTAAATTTTCAATTTTCCAAAAATAATAAAGATTTTACGATTGTAGTCAAGATATTAAATTTTTTAGGGGTTTTTAAGCTACTCATTAATTTCTAATTAATACAAATATGTAGCACTTTTGAAGGGGATCATTCCCCACATTTTTTTGAAAGCGCTTGTCATTACTCAATTAACAATTCTTGTGGAAAAATTCTTCTTTGTCTAAAATTTGACACATCATAACTTTAATTTGTACACACAGAAAAATAAGTGCCAACCGAATTGAAAAGTGTATTTTAATGGTAACAACTTATAAATTGAGTTAGTACAAAGATATTTACATTAGATTTATGAATATTTTTGGATGTTGCAACTAAAATGCTGTTGAATTAACCGACCTTTGTTGTGAAAACTTATGTTAAGTTGTGCCACCGACTGAAATTCGTAATAATCGAAATGGAGTCGTAGTAACAGAATTTCTGTTGGCAAATAGCTAAATTTTTCTCTGTGTGTATGTTTAAAACATAAATTATCTTCATTCCTTATGTTTATTTTTTTTTTAAGATTTCCAGAGTAACTCAAATCGGCTATACTGCCTCAACTATAGGGTAAATTTGACAAATTGATAATCGACATCTGTTAGCTACACTCAAAAAAATAAGTTAGTTAAAAACTTAGTAAAACGTCTGGTAAATCAGGCATACTATTTGTTAGCAAATTTTTTGTTAAAATTCAGTTTTAAGCTAAAATTTTTGCTATACTTATTCAGCACTTAACTGTTTTGAACTAATGTTTTACTAATATTATACTAATGTTTAACTAATTTATTTTGCTAAAAAAATGTGCTGATAAGCACATCGATAGCGTGGACAACAACCAGATTTAAAGATAAACGCAGAATAAAGTAGATGTCGCAGGTTGTCAAGATGTAGTAGAATGATACTAAAAAGTACAACTCTAATAAGACATACAAAAAATAAAATCAACCATGGAAGATTTTTGTATCTGTATTTCATACATAAATTGTGGATTGAATCAACTTAAATATTGCGTTGTCACAATCTTGTGAAAATAATTGTCTATTAATTAAAAAAAACGACAAAATAAAATATTTAAATTAAATAAATATTAAATATATATTTCTAAACTAAATGTTTATAGATATTAATAATCTAGTGTGGTCAAATTGCAAGCAGTCTGTCTACCTAAAGCGAAAGACAAAGACATACATCTTAGGGAGATTTTTATGTTTCCTTTTTCGTATTGCAAAAAAAAGGTTGTATATGTTATATTTTGTTATTTTTTCGTTTGGTTTCTATAATTCTATAATAATTTGGGTTTTTTAATGTATTGTAAATTATTTTTAAAAGAATCACAAAAATAATGTTTATTATTTTCAACAAATAAATTAACTAAAGTATAACTTTTCCACAAATTTTTTGCGTTTTTTTTCGGTTTACTAATATTCAGCAAAAATGTTATTAGTTTTTAGCGAAGGTTTTTTAATTTCTAATCCACTAAGTATTAGCAAAAGTTTTGCTGAATCTGCTAATTTTGCTGACATTAGCAATTTTTTTTGCAAGCACGCTCCTGACTAAAATTTTGCTGACTCAACAAAATTTTTTGCTGACTTTACTAACTTTTTTATTTGAGTGTATAAATATAACGGTTCTGGTAAAAAAACTTATATTTTAAAATAAATAATCATTAAAATGAATATCAAAAACTGTAGTTGCTTGAAAAAAGTTAATTTTCTTTTAATTATATTATCATGTAATGAATCATATAATCATTAGGCCGGGCCGATTTGTATGGAGGCAAAAAAATCGCTCAACGTTCAAGGAAAATCGTATTCTAGGGATCAAAATAAGAAACTTTGCCTAAGGAACCATACCTCTAAAACGAATTCTGATGTCCCGACTTTTGACCAAATTTTGGTCAAATTTTGAAAAAGCCCACTTTGATATTGCAGAAAGTAGGAGGAATCTCTCCAAGATTATGGGAGATACTTCTTCTCCGGGAGACGCGCTAGCAGATTAATGCATAAATCATCATTCTAGGGGTTAAAATTTAAGTTAAAAGAGGGCCTTTTTAGCCGTGTTTTTTTAGCAAAATGTACAAACCTCGAGATAGAGATATTTCAGAAAGTAGGAAGAGTCCTTTCCAAGATTAGGGTCTCTATTTCATCTCCGGAAGAAATAGAGTATAAATATATTCGATTGGGGCACTCTAAATGGGCCAAAGTGGGATTTTTCCAAATTTCACCCTACGGGTCAAAAGTCGGGACATCAGAATTCGTTTTAGAGGTTGGTTTCTTCGGCAAAGTTTTTTATTTTGATCCCTAGAATACGATTTTCCTTGAACGTTGCGCGATTTTTAAATCGACCCGCCCTAATAATCATGTAATGAATTAATATTTCTTAGCTAAAATAAAATATATAATTAAGCACTATTTAAAAATAAAAACTATTATCTTTTTTTCAGTTTTTAATAAGCGAACTTTACTTAATGGCAAAAAGGATGAGTGCCCGCCATTCATATTGGTGATTTTCTAAAAGTTAATGGTAAGTTTGCATAATTTTTTGTTTAAAACAATCAAAATGCGTACTACCAACAAATAAATTAATACATATATATTTTAAAGCAGACTTTTTAATATTACAAAAAAATAACCAACCCGACAATTAAACGCCTTCTAGATTGACCCTCATCAAAAAAAGTTATGCAAATATTGTTTTTTTTTTTTTTTTTTTTTTTTGTTGTCCTCAAATTTTAATCTTGCCTTTTGTGTTTAAAGACCACAAAAAATAATTGTAAAACCCGAGTAAAATAATATTATAAAATAGTCTACAATGTAATACAGTTTTGTAAAATTTACTATTCGAGTACTTAAGTATGACATCACGTAGAGTAAGATCCAATTGTACTTACCACTGTAATTTTTGGTAAAATGGCATATTTAAATGTATTTTACAATATGTTATATCATGTGTTATTAGACAGGCAATATATAATTGGATTGGCAGAACTAAATTAATATATGGGATTAAACAAAACAATGTATTGCCCCATGTAAAAAATATAATTATTTTAGTTGTGAAAAAGTGATGTTTTTATTTTGAAATCCTACTCAAAATTTGAATATCAACTCGAAAATTTTCATTGAAAATATCTATTGAAACTATCTTAAATATACATCACAATCCGGCTTAAATAGTTATATCTAGTCATTAATATGATTAAGTCATATTTGACTTTGTTTGAAGTCACATTACGGCTAATATCATTATATGCAAATACATCCGTTAATTTTTATTGATAAACATTTTTATATGGTACTTGATATTATTATATCGTCGGCTTATTATTGGTTCGAACCCATACGCCAAAAAGTTGTTATCGAGAAAAACGATAAAGAAGATGCAGTTATTTCAATTTTTGTATGCAAAATCTGCAGGTAGGTCATATTTGTTACTTGATATCTCTGATATGATACGATATAACGCGAAACGGTATTCGAAATCAAAAAGAGGATATTTACATTATATACAATTCATTCCTAACTCATTTTTTTCAAAATGGTCGGTGGGTCAAACCAATAATAAGCCGACGATATGTCTTTGAATCTTACTCCATATATAACTACATAAGCCATATAATAATAATCATAATATATGTATTGATCGATATGATTATATATGGTCACATGCTAAGTCTTATAAAACAGTATGTGACGCATACTGAAAATATTTTCCTTATACGAGGGCGGATTGATAAGTCCCTGACTTTTCGAACTTCCCTAGTAGTTATATCAAAAAAAAAAAAAGTACCGCCTGTTGATAGACTACTGTCAAATTTTGAGCAAGTTCCGTCATTTACTTTGCGTTTAACAGCTGTTCAAAACATACAACCTCGTGGATTTTTTTAAAAAAGCTAAACAGTGAATTTTTAGTGCTCATTAAACATTATGTTTTTTGGAAGAAAAATCGTCAATCAAACCAAGAAAAAGCTAGATAAATACTATGGGGATTCTGCACCATCGATTTCAATGGTAAAAAGTGGTTTACTGACTTTCGTTGTGGTCGCACAAGTACAAATGACGCTGAACGTTCTGGACGGCCAATTGAGGTCAATACACCCGAAAATGTCGAAAAAATCTACGATATGCTGTTGGCCGATCGAAGAGTAAAAGTGCGTGAGATTGTTTGATGCCATAGTCATTTCTTCGATTTGAAATGATCAGTTGGGTTTAAGAAAGCTGTCTGCAAGATGGGTGACGTGTTGCTCTTAATTGACCATAAAAGTAATCGTGGCCAATAAGGTGTTGGCAACACTTTTTTGGGATGCACGCGGGATAATCCACATCTATTACCTTCAAAAGGGAAAAACAATAAACTGCGCATATTAGCCAACTTATTGGACCGATATAACGAAGATTAAAAGAAAACGACCCCATATGGCTAAGAAATGCCTATTTTATGGACCTTGAAAATTCCTATTTTTTGGAAGGGATATAAAAATTTTAGAAACGTTGAACTAAGTGTATTGGGCTAAAAGGAGATTATGTTGAAAAATATTTTTTTTTTCCAAAAGAAACTTTGTTCTATTCAAAAAATCACGGACTTATTGATTCGCCCTCGTCACTTTATATAACTTTATATATGTTCTCATACATATTTTGGTAAAGTTCAGTATCAAATTAAGTTATCTGCAAGTTAAGACTTTATTGTATATGGCTTCACATATAACCATATTATTTTATAAACGAAATCATTGGCAAATGATTTATTTTATATAATTTCTAATGAAGAAATGTATATAATTTATAACACAATACTACTTACTTTCATATTTTTGAAACACTGAATTTGTTACCAATCATTTTTAATCATTTCGTTGTTTCATTAAAAAAAATTGGTCTTTAAAATTTTTGATTTCTAGAATTTTGATATTTAAAGTTGTTGATTTCTAGAAATTTTAAACTTAAATGCTTTTAAGCATAACTTCAAGTTACTAAAAGCATACCTACTATCGCCTAAAATTGTTTCAAATCAGATATGCTTATCTAGTTAGATATAAATCTCGGATAAAATTGTATCATATTGTATCTAATTTGATATAAGTAGATAAGTCTAGATGACCCATTTTTCGGATCTATTTGTATGTGCTTATATATGGGAACTTATCAAATGAGATATAATTTTATTAGACTCCATATTAACATTTTTACCTGACACTCCATATTAACATTTTTACAATATCATACTCCAAAAATTCTAGTTTGACATACAAGTTTTATTGTTAAACATATACAATTAAAATTTAACTGTACGCAGAATTTAAATTGGTCTCTTAATGATTTCTATCCCCACATAATCAAGTTTAACAACTTATATTCACTGGATTTAATCGTATAAAAAAAATTAAACTCAATGTAATACAAGCGCTGATCCAGGGAACGGTACTTCTACAAACTGTTAAATTATTTTTTTAATTTTGTATTGCAAAATTTTATTTTGGGTGAGGAAATGTTCCATTTTCTATCACCCTGGATCAGCACCTGATGTAATATAATCCATTTATATACAGGGTGATTCAGTCACGACCCGCCGCATGCCACCAGCGTATTCCTTGATTTATTTCATGAAAATATGTCCAGCACGATCATCCCTGAAAATGCACGTGTATATATGACCACATATAATGGCAGCGGTTTGGAAAATTTTCAGATTGGTGGTCAGAGGGTAGTAGGTTTAAATTGCTAACTTCTGAACCAGTGGTCGGATCTTTTTGTTTTTTGGCTTGTTGGGAGACCTTTCAGAATCAATAAAAAAAGTAACAGTGCTCTAATTTCGCTTCCAAAAACAAAACAAAAAATGTTTGCATTTCAGTCAAATGGTCATAACTTTGGGCCTGTGGGCTTCGTTTAGGGCATTTTGGAAAGGTAAGAGGTAAAGCTATCTTGTAAGAGAGAAAAAAAAAATAACAAAAGTTACCTGCCTTCTGGCTGAGCAAATTGAGGTTATTTGCACGTTCTAATGTCTTTTTGTCATTTTTTTTATTTTTTTTTGAGGCTCTGTATCTCTGCGATTTTACTTTTTTATATTGATTCTGAAAAGTCTCCCAAAGTCTCAGAAGTTAGCAATTTTACCGTACTACCCACCGACAAACAATTCGAAAATTTTCAATCCGCTGCCATTTCTCACACTTGCATTTTCGGGAATTGTCGTAATGGATATATTTCATGACATGAGCCAAGGAATACGCTGAAATTCGGCGGGTCGTGACTGAAACACCCTGTATAAAACGATACACTATTTTTCGAATCAAATTGTATTTCAATTAGTAGATATAAAGCTATATCAAACTCGATATATATTTTTATTGCATCATATTAATTTTTTTTTAATCGGGAACTTATTTTTTTTTATTTCGGTCCTCTAAAAGTTGTGTTTTTATGCGGTAATTTGTTTTCATTTTATTCCTGATTTATGTTAAATATAATCAACAAGTTTTCGTGCTGGTTTCTTTAAAATATTTTTTTTTTTATTTTTATCAAAAAAAAAAAAAAACGCATTTTACACCTTTGTGATCCTTAAAAAGATTGCTATTGAATGAATATATTCAACTGAATAAGTCATTCGTACACTTAAATTAAGCTTACAAGAGAGGTATCCCGACTGGAACTCGCAGATTACAATGAACTTTGGAAATGTTTTATATAAGCAAAAAAAGAAAGATACATTTTGTTGGTTTTAGCCACCCAATTCACGTTTAAGGGCTAAAAGATAGAATTAAAAAGTAATTTGTTTTTGTATAAGAACTTGTTTTTAATTTAGCGCGTTGGACTGTTACACAGATGGTCCCGGGTTCGATTCCCGGTGACGGCAATATCAATTTAGAAAAATAATATGTATGAGTTTCTATCCCTCATATGTATCGCAGCTCCCACCTTCGGTGTTCCCATAGCACCCCCACCGAAGTAAAATAATGAATCAGGGCTATGAACCAAAAAGCTTCAATAAGTTTGCCAACTCTCCATCAGGTGGCGAGCAACAACTGTTCGAACACTTATCATCTCGCGCAATTTCAGTGTTGCCATGTTTTGAAGCCCTTCATCTTTCCCCCACCTTTCATCTCTCCACTATCCAATTTCCAAAGAAAGCAACACATTAATAAATAGGAAGAATTTCCTGAGTGTTGCTTCTCTTTCTAAAAAAAAAAAAAAAAAAAAAAAAAAAAAAGCAATATTAAAGTACTCAATATAATAATCGCTTTGATACCCATATTGCCTATATACAGTTGTCACATTTTTAAAAAATATGGGAAAAAGTCGCTGAAAACCCGAACGGTTTTAAATATCGGAAAAAGCTCAGACACCCCTTCGATTAAATTAAATGCGCTTTATGCTGGCCAGATGGTTTACCAGTATATAATACTAGGCGAAAGTTGTTGGTCTTCAATCTTTATTATATCGTAGATCTTTTGTTCAATAATGGATTAAAAAAAAAAATCCCGAAGCAGTTGTCTAAAGTCAAAACGAGCTTCCCGTTTTTAACGAGATTTTTTTTTTGCGTACTTTATATATATTTTTTGTTTCAAAATGATCCAAAACATGTTTAGTTCTGTACCTGTCCGCTCATAAAAATTAAAATAAACAGTTTTGCGATGTTTTCAAAATATCAAACTTTAATTAATGTCATCTACCGCCAAATCATATTTTAGTAAACAAACTTATTTTATATCTAAATGCAAAACAAAAACCTAATTGTTAAGGGCGAAAAGGGGAAAAATTAATACACTCTTTATTTCGGAATTACTGATAATTAAGGTCTTGGACAGCGAGTCCATCCTAGATGTTGCGTTTCGACTTTTAACAGTGACTGCCATAACGCCATGGCGATTTTTTTCATTAATTCGACGTAAAACCCTAGACAATAATTCCACAAATCGCTCGGTTCCTTGAATGTGTGGATCCGGAAGCGGTGGGATCGTCAAATTCCATGTATTCGAGCAAATGGTCATAGGGTATGTCTGCAGTGAATGGCGGCTCTGATAAAATGGTATCGTTATCTAAGTTCAAACTTCCTTCTACATTGGTCGTCTGAAGATTTTGGTGACGTGAAATGAAACATGTAAGCACCTGTCAGTAGATAAAGTATGCTTTAAATTAGCTAATAAAGATTTTTTTTTTTAATTAATATATAAACATTGCACGGTTTTGATCTTAACTAAATAAATGATCTTAACTTAATCTTGCTCACATCATAAATTATTTTTAGCTTAAAACGTCAGATTTAATGTTACTCAAAACACATTTTTTTGAGTAAGAAGAATACTTGAATGACTTTGGGCATCAATTTTACACCAGTGAATGTTTCTTACAAAAGCTTTCATTTGATACCAAACTTGTCTACACCCCTAGTAAAAATGATAATATATGGTAATATATGAATATGCATGATTTCATGTATGAGCATATATTGTTCCATATATCAGCATATATGAAGATGTATACCATGTATGTATACCATATATGGGTTCATACATGCAAACAAAAAGTTCATATATGGTAATGTAAGATATCATGTATTGAAATATATGCTAAATGTTGTTCTATTATTATTATATATTAACTTATATATCGTCGAAATAGAAAAAAATGCAATTATTTTTGTAATTTATAACAATAATTGAAAATTGTTCAAATATCCATTGACTTAGACAATTATTGTCTCTTAAAGTTATTAAAAGTTAGATTTTTATGTCAAAGAATATTAAACTGATTTTATTTTTAAAAAATTTTATGGGCGTATAACTCTAAATAGACTTGCTAAAAAAAAACATTTAAGTTTTGTTTCAAATTATGTTTTTTATATATTTTTGGCAAAAATTTGTTGCAAATTTGTTTCACCGCTAAGTTTTTATGGTTTACAGGTGGATTTAAAATATCTAGGAAGGAATGGTTTTTGAAAAGGAAGGAAGGAAGGAATGAAGTCCGGATAGGGACACGCCTACATCAGATTGTTTTTCACAATTTGTTAAATAAGTTTTGGGACTTTAGCACAGTTAATTACTATAAATGCAATTAATGTTTATCCCGATGAAAATAAATTTAAAATAACAAATATGCAGGTGCTTGTGCAAATTTAAATGTAACTGACACTAATAGAAAACATATGATTTTCTATTGTTGATTTACTTGAATAAACGTCACTACATTGCTAGGTCTGTCAAAAAAACAGAGTAGTATTTGGAAGATGACAAAGCCAATTGTGATAATATTTTGTTGTTGTTTTTGTTTTTTCTTTGATATTTTAAATTTTGAATCTCGCTCCTAGATGAGGGCAAGAAATTCTCATTGAGTTTGTGATTTAACATAACAAATATCTCTAGAAATTCTAATAACAAAGTCCCCTGAAGATTTCCTTGGGCAGGAATGAAATCCGGATAGGGACACGCCTACATCAGATTGTTTTTCACAATTTGTTAAATAAGTTTTGGGACTTTAGCACATTTAATTACTATAAATGCAATTAATGTTTATCCCGATTAAAATAAATTTAAAATAAGGAATGGTTTTTGATTATTGTTGTTTGGCTCTGAGGTCTGATTAAAAAAACTTTTATTTGGTTTTTATTTATGAACAAAATAGAATGAAAATCATTTAATAGTATATAATTTAATCGGACATCAAAGATAAACAACAAAAATCAAAAAAATTTAAAAAAGTAAATATATGAACTAAAATATATGACCATGCATATGGCCAGATGCAGTCAATTTGCGGATCCTAACATATATGACACTTCGCATGTGATAATATATGATAATTTTTATATGGGCAGTAACAGAACAAAATAATCTGAAAACAACGCAAAATGGGGGGTAACGCCTAAAATGAGATTTTGCAGCTACAAAAAATGTCCCCTGTAATTGTTATTCTCTACAACATATCCAGACTTCTGCCGGTTCGGGTAGGGATACCTCCCTTGTTAGCAAACATTTTTCTTTTTAAAGAAACACTTAATTGTGCTAAAATAAAAAAAATGTTTTTTCTTTTTTTAAATGAAAAGAGAATTTTTAATGAAGCCCCTTTTTTCATTACTGAAGTTAGCTACTCATTAGGGTGTTTCAACATTTCCACTTTTTTGGAGTTTTGCAACTCTTGGTACCTAAAATGATGAACACTTTGGGCAGAAAGATTTTTGATAATTTTTTCACATTTTTTAAGGGGTTTACGGGATTGCTAAAATGGAATATGTGCAAAAAAAGAGGTTATGTTAAAAATTGTTTTTCTCTTGTGCTTCATTTTTATTAAACCATATTTATCACTACACAAGAGTTCAAGCCTACTAAATTTATTCGGGGTACAAAGTATTAGTTTGAGTGTTCCGCTGATGACCGTAAAGGAAAAAAATCACAAATTTCCATATTCAAACCGCAATAACTTCGGAAATAGGCTTCATCTTGGTGTAAAATAAAGTTTGTTAGATAAGTCTTTAACATACATTTCATTTGATGTTAAGTTTTATTGTATAAAATTTGCATACTTATTGTCCAAATCGAATGCGAACTATGACAAAATAAAGCTTGCGCACAAAATATCTAGTGCACGAATAAATCGCAATAACTCTTGAACTAAATGTCATATTAAAATAAAAAAATACATTTTATTGAAAATAATATTACATGAATTAAAATTTTTTTAACAAATAAGATAAACTAGTTGTTTTGTATGAAAGTTTAAAGTTTACACCAATTCGGGTATTATTGGTAGTTTCAGAGACATCCAATTATAAGAAAAATTTTTGCCGCTCTATTTGAATGCAAATTTTTATTATAATTATATGTTTACATGCCATTTTTCTTGAATATCTTGTATAACTAAATATGCAATATTGAAAATATTTGGACATAATTATTTATTACATGCTAATGTTGTGAAAAGAAATTTTATTTCTTATGTATAAATTAACAACCGTACCAAAAAAAAAGTACTGGCAAACCAATGCTATTTTTGTAAAACCTAGCGTGTTAAAAATAACCAAAGGTACTACTACCCAGGCAGAAAAATACAATAGGCACAGTGTTAGCAAAGCGTCAACGACGGTCGGTTATGCGTTGGTAGAACGTGCGCCAGTATTGCTCTGTTACTCGATTGGCATTGTCCTGTTACTTGTTGGCATATCGTTCGTTTAAAATAGCTTAAATTAAATTAATTTTGAGAAATATGTATAATAAAACACATTTAAAAAACAGCAATACAGTTCGGTATTAGCCTTATACATCATATTTAAATGTCTGAAGTATAAAAAAATACAAGAAAGATAATGCTTCTATTTTTAATTTATAACGAGCTTCCAACATCCGTATATTTACAAAAATAAAGCAAATCAAACATATTAGCTAGGTTGATACTAGAATTTCGATCTGGCTAAAGATCTCATCATAGATCAAATTGGTAAAAACAATATTGGCAAAGAATTTTGCGGGGTGTTACTGGCAAAACACAAGCTTTGCAAACAAAATAGTGTTTTCCTAGTACAATATTAGTTGTACCCTTGGTAATTTTTAGCACGATGGGGTTTTCACTAAATAGCCGTGTTTTGACAGTACAATTTTTTTTTGTACGGTTGGTAATTTCTACCTTTTTAATATTGTACTTGGAAAACACAATTTTTTTAGCAAAGCATGTGTTTTTAAAGTACCCACGCAAAAATCCTTTGCAAATGTTGTTTTTATTAATAGAGCGTGTTTTTTTTTAGAGTGTCACAACTTTGAGTTGGCATCACTGCTTTATTTGACCACCCATTTAACAGCTGATAGTTGCTTTTTGTTTAGTTTGCTTTGAAATTTCATTATTAATCGACTTACACCAGAGCAACGCGTGGCACGCGTTCAAATTGTTGAAATTTTTAATCAAAATAATTGTTCTATTAGTCAAACTTGATTTTGAATTTTCATTCAAAATTTTATTTTCCGATGAAGTCCATTTTTGGTTGAATGGGTATGTAAATAAGCAGAATTGTCGCATTTGGAGTGAGAAGAATCAACAAGCTTTTGTCGAAACACCATTACATCTACAGAAAATTACTGTTTGGTGCACTTTATGGGTATGTCTTCACAAACGATAATGATCAGAATGTTACTGTCAATGGTGAACGGTATAGGAACATTATTAGTGATTTTTTTCGTACCTCAATTACGTGGCATTAATTTTGCTGATATGTGTTTCCAACAGGACGGAGCCACATGCCACATAGCGGGCGCTACAATTGATTTACTCAAAGAAATTGTTGATGAAAAAATTATTTATCAACAAATAATTGGCCACCATGATCGTGTGATTTAACCCCATTGGATTATTTTCTTTGGGGTTATGTTAAGTCACTTGTCTACGTCGATAATCTACAAACAATTGAAAATCAACATTCGAAGAGTTATCGGCGAAATACGGCCGCAAATGCTGTGAAAATTTTTTGAAATTGGTGTTCCAGATTGCGCCTTCTACGCGCCAGCCGTGGCGGCACATGGCAGAAATCATATTTAAACATTAATTTCATAAACTCTTCTTTCCAAAAAAGCCCGTTTCATTGATATTAAAAATATGTTGCATTGTTTTATTATGATTTAAACTTGTGTCACTTTATAAAAAACACCCGATATAACTAATAACACTAGGCAACAGCCATTTTGTTATTTGGTTCTAGCATATTTTTTCTCATGGATTTGGACCTACTGAACACGAAAATGAATTTTAAAAATTTTTCTGTCGATTGGTTTGTGAGATACAAATTTTTTAATTTTTTTTTTTTTAATTTTTGGAGGTACACTTACTATTTTGAGCATATCTTTCGTCTTCTTTGACCTATTTGATCCTACTACTACTCAAATTAAAGACAATTGAGCCGTCTACAACTTATTCTCAGAAAATTTTCAAATCGGGTTAGTAGTTTTGATGTTGGCGGCTTAAAAAGGTTAAAAAACTGCGTTTTTTTAGTAAAAATGTGGCTGAAAAATTCATATAAAATTCATATAAAATATAAAACGCGATGTTAACAGCGATTTTAATTTTTTTACGTATAGCTGACACTTTTCCAAAGAAAATAAGCCCTTAATTAAAAAAAGCTGATGACAAATGGCCGACTTATTATTTTTTTGGTAAACGACCGAAATTCCGCTATTTCACGATTTTTTGATTTTCATTATTTGCACAGCTTACCTACCCAACGCAAACGAATAAATACATTTGAACTTAATTGAAAATAAACACAGTAGTCTTCGTATATTATTTTTTAATTTATTTACAGCACTACATGCTCATACATATTTAAACATAAGGAGACACGGTTATCAATTGCATTTCAAAACTGTCTGTGAAAGTGTAAAGAAGTTAATATTTAGAAAACGCAAGGAAGACAATGAGTAAAAGACTACGTGTGTTCGAGTGTTTGAATGATCCAGACAATTTCTGCAATGTTTGTGGCCAGTTTATAAAAAAAAATCACGCACACAAGTTTACTCCAGCAGTACAATTGCACTATTTGAATTATTTTGGTATTTCACCAAATATCACAGAACCATGGACACCTAAGTCGCTGTGTGATCTTTGCTATATAATCTTAACCAACTGGGCAGCTGGCGGAAGGTAAGAATTTTTATTTTAAACACATTATACATAGCGAATATAGTAATTTATTTTAATTTTAGCCGCCATATGAAATTCGATACACCAATGATGTGGAAAAAGCCGCTATGCCATTCCACAGACTGTTATTTTTTGCCTCACCACAAACAGTGGGGTAGGAAGATTTTTAAAATGGAACTACGCTCAAGTGGGATCGTTTGCGCTTCCAGTACCACATTCGCATGATGTGCCATATCCAGTGTGCCCTGGTGCATCTCTTCAAAAAGCAGAATCGTCAGAAGAAGAGTCCGAGTCAAATGCAAGCGAATTTGAGCCGGGTACAAAGCGAAAATTACTGTCACAGGCCGAACTAAACGATTGGGTGCGCGATTTTGGTCTCACTAAGGAGAAATCCGAACTTTTTGCGTCTCGGATGATACAGTGTGGATTTGCGGCTTCAGAAGTGAAAGTATCATCGTACAGAAACCGTCACAAGGAGTATGCAAAATTTTATACAAAGAAAGACCAAATATGTTTTTGCAGCGACATTTCAGGCTTGTTCCAAGAGCTTCACCAAATTCACAACCCCAACGAATGGAGGTTGTTTATTGACAGCAACAAAGAGAGCTTGAAGGCAGTTCTCTTACATAATGGGAATGAAAAGCCATCTCTTCCTATTGCTCATGCGGTTCATTCAAAGGAGAACTATGAAACTATGGACATTTTGCTGAAATGCATAGAGTATAGGAAATACAATTGGAAAATATGCGCCGACCTTAAAGTTTGTGGCCATTCTGTGTGGACTCCAAGGAGGCTATACGCGACATTGCTGTTTTCTGTGCCTTTGGAATAGCCGCGCTGATGATCAGCATTATATAAAAAAAAATGGCCGGTACGAACGAAACCTGTAGTTGGAGAAGCGAATGTTCAGCGCAAACCACTAATAGAGAACCGTGAAAATATAATACTTCCGCCGCTGCACATAAAATTGGGTTTGATTAAAAATTTTGCCAAAAAATTAGACAAAGAAGGTGAAGCTTTTGCCTATTTACGGTCAATTTTCCCTTACCTTTCGCTGGCAAAAATTAAAGAAGGAGTCTTCGCAGGACCCGAGATAAAAAAAATGTTGAAAGATGAAAAATTCCAAAGCTGTTATCACCCATCGAAGCCGCAGCATGGAATTCCTTCAGGCTTGTTGTGGAAAACTTTTTAGGAAACAACAAAAGCCCGAATTATAAGGACATAGTTGAGGATCTGGTAAAGAACTATGAAGCCATGGGAGTGCACATGTCACTTAAAATACATTTTCTGCATTCTCATTTGGATTTTTTCCCTGAGAATTTAGGAGACGTGAGCGACGAACACGGCGAGCGCTTTCATCAGGAATTGAAGGCTATGGAACGACGCTATCAGGGCATCTATGACACGGCTATGATGGGTGACTATATTTGGACCCTAATACGTGAGACCGATTGCAGCGAATACAAAAAACAAAGAAGAAGTCAGCAGTTTTTCCACATGGCATAAAATGTACACTTATGTCTTTGTTTTTACTCATTTTTTTTGTGCGTTGATTTGCTTAATTTAATTAGTTAGTTTAATTTCGTTAGTTTAGCTAATTGTGCGATACATTGAGCATGTAGTGCTGTAAATAAATTAAAAAATAATATACGAAGACTACTGTGTTTATTTTCAATTAAGTTCAAATGTATTTATTCGTTTGCGTTGGGTAGGTAAGCTGTGCAAATAATGAAAATCAAAAAATCGTGAAATAACGGAATTTCGGTCGTTTACCAAAAAAATAATAAGTCGGCCATTTGTCATCAGATTTTGTTAAGTAAGGGCTTATTTTCTTTGGAAAAGTGTCAGCTATACGTAAAAAAATTAAAATCGCTGTTGACATCGCGTTTTATATTTTATATGAATTTTTATATGAATTTTTCAGCCACATTTTTACTAAAAAAACGCAGTTTTTTAACCTTTTTAAGCCGCCAACATCAAAACTACTAACCCGATTTGAAAATTTTCTGAGAATAAGTTGTAGACGGCTCAATTGTCTTTAATTTGAGTAGTAGTAGGATCAAATAGGTCAAAGAAGACGAAAGATATGCTCAAAATAGTAAGTATACCTCCAAAAATTAAAAAAAAAAATTAAAAAATTTGTATCTCACAAACCAATCGACAGAAAAATTTTTAAAATTCATTTTCGTGTTTAGTAGGTCCAAATCCATGAGAAAAAGTATGCTAGAAACAAATAACAGACAAAAGTTTGTTATTTGTGACCTAGTGTAATTAGAAGCATTTCATTTAAATACCCAGGCAGAAAACTGCAATCGGCATAGTGTTGGCAACGGTCGGCAGAACGTGGGATTAACAATCTTGATTGTATTTTCCTGTTACGAGATTGATAATAATGACCAACCGTTGGTTAGAGTGAACTTGCCACCGTTGGCATAACGTTGGTAATTTAAAAAATTTGGTAGAGGCTGTTTTGTCTGCATGCACGCAGAGAAGAAATATGATTGGACATGATTGCGGACACGAAATTATCATATTATGCTCCAAATTATCATACATATGATTCTGGCTGATCATATTATGGTTACCGAGGACAATTTCATCGCCATTCGCTATCATAATAGGATTGCTACGATAATATTATGATTATCAGTCATTCCAATCATAACATGATGCTCTTAAACTATCATAATATGAAGCTCTTTTCTCTGCGTGTGGGTAGTTATTTCGTGCTCAAGCCCTAAATAATTTAGTTTTGACTTTTTAATTTTATTCAATATTACTCCAGAGGTAACCTACCGATTAAAGGTATATGAAAGACCTTTCGAACAAATTTATTTTCACTCCACTTACTTTCCCGATGCCTAGTTATTAACTTATTGAAGTTTGACTTTGGAAAATTTTAATTTTTTTAAATTTGAGGCCAACAGAGTGACCATTGAGCTAATAATTTTTACCCCTAATAATTTATTTTAGTAGGCAAGAATGCTTGAGAGTTATTCTGTATGAAATCACCAAATCGGCAAAGCTGGCATATCTTAGATTTTACTCAAACTAACTGGAAATGATATTTAGGGTCTGAAAACTCAAAATCCAAGAGGATTTAATTTTTGCACACGGCACTACCGGTTCACGCAAAATAAAAAAACTAAAAACACTTGTTTTTGTGCGTAGTGGTTTGAGCTGTTAAAATTTTTCTGCTAGAGATATCTACATGATGAACACATTGTTTTAAAGCTGAAGGATTATAGTTTCTATCAAAAATATAAAATTTGACTTAATTCATACACCCGAAAAATAACGCGGTATTGAAAATAAGCATATTTCATTGTTTTTTTGTGTTTTTCAATGAACTCCAGTGTCGGCGCTAATGAATATAAAAGCATAATAATTCTCAGATACAAATTAGACATGTCGGAGAAAAATACAAAATTAAAATTGGCTCAATCTGGCAACTCGTTATGAATAAATCGTTACTTGAAATTTGGAAATTTTGAAAATTTGCATATTTCAGGCTACAATTTGGTCATGTTTGTTAGCAGATACAAACTTAAAAATTACAGAGTATTTACTCCCTACTTTTAACTTTATAACACTTTAAGACCCGTTTAGTTATTTTCACTCCTCTCGGATTTACAGGGTTTTAAAGAAAAGCCTTTTTGATTTTTTCTATGTATTTTTATACTTCCCTCAATTGTTATATACAGAGAAATTAAAATAAAAACAAGTAGTATTATGAAGAAACAAAGAATAATTATGGACTAAAAAATTTATTTAATAAATTCAGTAGATTTTTTATGTTTACAAAAATTTTACAATAATAAAAAAATTTTTATCAACATTTGTCATCACAAAGACGATTTCGGCTTAGAAGCTAAGTGGCACTTTTTTGCCACTTCTCATGGCAAAAGTCCTTGTGACGGAGCAGGAGGTACAATTAAGCAGACTGTAAGGAAAGCAAGTCTACAGCGAACTGCGGATCATCATATCCTAACACCTACAGCAATGTTTGATTTTTGTTCTACCCAAATTCCTGGTATAATTTTTTTTTTTTGTATCCATTCCTGATGTTGATGCTATCGAAAACTTTTTGTCAAAAAGATTTATTGATGTTTGTACAATTAAAAATACGAGAAACTACCACAGTTTCTCTCCGATTTCTCACAGTCAGTTAAAAGTACGAAAGTTTTCAGCTTCTGATAACTTTGAAACTCCGAATATTATAAGAACAAACACTTTATAAAAATAATATAAAACTTATTCCACGATTCTTAATTACCCACATTTAAACTATAACTTTTCTACTTTAAATGATAAAAATATACCATTTGCCTATTTTTTGCCACCACTGTAAAATTTTTTAACATCAAAAATCTACTGAATTTATTAAATATATTTTTTAGTCCATAATTATTCTTTGTTACCTCATAATAATACTTGTTTTTATTTTAATTTCTCTGTATATAACAATTGAGGGAAGTATAAAAATACATACAAAAAATCAAAAAGGCTTTTCTTTAAAACCCTGTAAATCCGAGAGGAGTGAAAATAACTAAACGGGTCTTGAAGTGTTATAAAGTTAAAAGTAAGGAGTAAATACTCTGTAATTTTCAAGTTTGTATCTGCTAACAAACATGACCAAATTGTAGCCTGAAATATGCAAATTTTCAAAATTTCCAAATTTCAAGTAATGATTTATTCATAACGAGTTGCCAGATTGAGCCAATTTTAATTTTGTATTTTTCTCCGACATGTCTAATTTGTATCTGAGAATTATTATGCTTTTATATTCATTAGCGCCGACACTGGAGTTCATTGAAAAAACACAAAAAACCAATGAAATATGCTTATTTTCAATACCACGTTATTTTTCGGGTGTATGAATTAAGTCAAATTTTATATTTTTGATAGAAACTATAATCCTTCAGCTTTAAAACGATGCATTCACCATATAGATATCTCTAGCAGAAAAATTTTAACAGCTCAAACCACTACGCACAAAAACAAGTGTTTTTAGTTTTTTTATTTTGCGTGAACCGGTAGTGCCGTGTGCAAAAATTAAATCCTCTTGGATTTTGGTTCTTGGAACCCTTAGGAACATTTCCACAAAATTTTAACAAAATCCAAAATGGTCCAGCAACAATTTTTAATTTTTTTCGGTGTTTTCATAGAGAATGACTCTTGAGTAAGTGATTCATATGATTTTTTGAAAACAAAACACAATAAAAAAAATAAAAAAAATTAATTTTGTTTCATAACCCCCTTTTTGCACACAATCCATTTCAGCGACCCCGTTTAAAAAATTTTAAAAAAATTCTCAAAAATCGTTTGGGTCATTAGCATTTATATTCTGCTTCAAGAGTTGCGAAAATCAAAAAACGTGAAAATGATGAAACGCCCTACTACTCGTGCTTATTATATATTTTTTTTTTGTTTCTTTCTTTGAGAGGTTATTATTAATGTTTGTTATAATTTTTATTAAAATAAAAATTATGTTTTTTTCGACCTTTAATTGTGCAATGAAAATGAAAATTATTCAAGTTCGAGGCCATACTCTATATTTCTTCATTAGGATATTGTCCTAACAAATAATCTATAGAGTTTTTTGTTTTCAAATTTATTATTTGACCCTTTCAGGAATGTGTTGATAGATCTATTTCGGGAATTTTCTAGGTTCCCATCATCAGAACACGTTTTGAAAGCGGTAACAATCCCATGCCAAACATCAAACATACATATGAACTAGTTTACTCACTACATGAGAACTAATATACATATGAGTTTGAAGTTAAAGATTATAACCATTGATCAAAAAATAAATTGAAAACTTGTTTGATGTGCAAGATCCACCTCTGGTGGATATTCAATACACGTTTTTTTTGTTTCTCTCTCCTTTTTATATTTTGTTTACTTTGAAAGCAAAACTATAATTGCAAAACTATAATTACGCATTAATTTCGTTAGTTAAACAAAAGTAGAGGCGTTTACCGGCATAAATGTAAAACCAATTTAAATTTAATATTATTTAACAAAGAAACAATTAATTTATTATTAACTTTTCTATTAAAAAGAAATAACAAAATCAATTAGTGTTTCATAACCATAAATTCACTTAATATATAAAAATTTAAAAAAATTTCAGAAAAATATTTTAAAGAAGCAGTTTTAATAATGCGAGAGGGCTCCTTTTTGGTTTTTAAGTAAACTCGAAAACGTGATCAGACATGCTCTCTACCAGATTTATGCGTTATCAATAACTGCTTCTATATTGATGGGTTTCTGAGCTTTATATTGATGGGTTTCGGCGTAAGCTTGACGGGTCAATACTACCCAAATATTCTCAATGGGGTTTTGATCCGGAGAACATGCGGGCCATTCCAATACTCTTATATTTTTTGAGGATAGCTATTCCATAGTCTGATCGAATAGCTATCATCATAATTTTTTCTTCGTTGCTATTTTTAATAAATGGCACAAATTTCTCTACTAATACTGTAATGAACTCTGAAAAATTTATTATGTTGCTTGCAGACTTGGGCGACGTCAATTACATTTCAAAATCGTTCACTTATGAAATTTTCTATATCATTAATAATAACAGGCCTACACTCACACTTGTGAGCTTAATCGCTTCCTTGAAAAATTTGTAAGATCTTTAATACCAAACATGGGGATTAGTAACAACATATGGGTATTTAATTACAGGGCAATTACTCAATTCCACCCAATTACATGTAATTGAACATAAGAAAGTAATTGGCCTGTAATTAAATACACAGATATTAGAATTATGTCCCATGTCTGGTATTGACAAAATTGAAAA
This sequence comes from Delia radicum, assembly GCA_021234595.1. NCBI lineage: Eukaryota > Metazoa > Arthropoda > Insecta > Diptera > Anthomyiidae > Delia > Delia radicum. The sequence goes on from CM037853.1 coordinate 33,604,475, forward strand.
TTTCCCAATTAAGCGTTTAAGCCCACAAGTGTGAGCGTAGGTCTGAAATTATTAATGATATAGAAAAATTTCAGAAGTGAACGATTTTGAAATGTAATTAACGTCGCCAAAGTCTGGTTGCTTGGAAATTCCAAATCAACCATACCATACAAACAAAAAGAGCCCCAAACTATCCGCTCCGAAATTTTTTTTTAAAAAATATCGTGGTTCCTATACCATCAAGATTGAAGTTTTTGGCATGGGAAAAATCACCTTTAAAATAAATTTATATTTAAACAGTCCTACCAACAACAGCGAGCAGCTTTGTAGCGGGATAATAACCTTCGCACGGGGTGACGGGTGAAATATGAGTACTAAAATTTTTATCTGATTCAGATTCTGCAGCCCTTGCAATTGCTGAATATAAAATTTACGACTATATTACGAAGATTTTAAAAAAATGTTATGAGTATAAATTCTAGACAAGATGACTGAGTTAAATGGCCGCTAAATGTTAATATTGCAATTCTACTCAATTGTGTTAAGAGCCGTTGAATTCAAATCTGTTGTAAAATTCTTAAACTTAATGTGTTGTATACTTTTGGCTAAATATTTAACACTTTTAGCGACTTTCGGTGCGATTTGTGGGGGTTGTGATGTAATGGTTAGCGCGTTGGACTGTTACACAGACGGTCCCGGGTTCGATTCCCGGTGACGGCAACATCAATTTAGAAAAGTAATATATAATGAGTTTTCTATCACTTACTTGTATCGCTGCGCCCACCTTCGGTGTTCCCATAGCACTTAACCCCACCGAAGTAAAATAATGAATCAGGGCTTTGAAACAAAAAGCTTCAATAAATTCGCCAACTCTGCATCAGGTGGCGAGCAACAACTGTTCTAAGACTTATCTACTCGCGCAATTACAATGTTGGCATATTTGAAGTCCTTCATCTTTCACCACCTTTCCACTATCCCCTTTCCAAAGAAAGCAACACATTAATTAATAGGAAGAGTTTCCTGAGTGTTGCTTCTCTTAAAAAAAAATATATATATATCTGTCAGCTATTTTGAATTTTAAAATCGAATTTAACATATAGAATCAGAATCAGTTACCTTATACCCAAATCAAGAAAAAGATTCGGTTTTATCGAATAAAATTTTCTTTTTAGCCGACATTTTGAGTCGTTAGTTTTTGAGTCAAGTTTTTGAAATATCTAAACAGGAAAACATTGTGGTGCAAAATTTCAGCCAGCTTTGACGAAGGGAAAGTGATTTGTAGAAAAATCACCCACCCCCAAAGCATCTAAATACAAAAAGTCAGCTGCTACTACATGAAAGACTTTTGGCCAAAAAAACTCAAGTTCTGGCCCAGTGTGGGGTATAATAAACGAAATCGATAAATCTTTACTTTAAGGGACACAGTAATGTATAACTTTTATATATTCTCTTATTTTAATGCTTTGAATCATACAAAAAAGTTTTATTTACTTTACGATTTCTTATAATTCACTTCAAAAGAAAGTAAACTTTTAAAATAATTGATTAATGTAAACGAAATAAACAAATAAATAAAGTTAACATGTTTATACACTGTATATAGTAAAAACTTTTAAATGTTGCAAAAGCTTTAACGACAATATTTAACTTCTATTTATTCATTTCGATATAAATTTTGTAAATTTTACTTTTTAGCAATTTGAATAAATATAGTTTTCTAAACAAGCGTTCAAACGAAAAATTTCAGTACTTTCAGGACTACACCTTACAAAATACATATTTAAATATAATGATTTTTTTTTATTTGGAAAACCTAAGGTTTTCATATTGGAGTCGTTTCAAAAAATTTTGTTCTGATTTTACTCGTTTTTGGAATGGATGTGTTTGGATTTCATTAAACACTCCTAAGAAAATATTTTCTGTATTAAATTTTTATAAAATCGGTGTAGTTCGCGTTCTATCGCATCTCAAAGTTTAACATTTTTAGCAAAACTGAAAAAATACCTAATGTTGAAACTGCTCTAACTTTTTAAGTTTCTTCCGATTTTTACCAATCTTACCTCCGTTCTACCGGAGACCGGTCAAAAAAGATAATTTTTTGATCTTAAGTCTTCAATTGTTAATTAAATTTTGCATTTAGAAACTCTATGGATACACTTAAAGATGGGCGTCTTTAGTTTTTGAAATTTCGACAAATCCACGGTTTTCTGCACGATTTAGTTTTTTTGAAAAATAAGAAAAGTACTAAAAGTGTAAAAATTTTAATATTCGTATTTTATTTAATATTCATCGGAATATCACCATTTAAGGTGTAGGGTTAAAATGTTCTATGAAAAAATGTACTTAAAATTCTTTTGGGGACATTCGAACTCAAAATTTAGATCAAAAGAGCTATTATACTACTTTTTGAGTCTTCCTCAAAACGGCATAATGGTTGACTGTACCCACACAGGAATAAACGCGTTGGGGGTTTTACTATACTAAAACCCGAAGTTTTAAAAAAGCTAGAGTCTCCATAATAGGCAGAGCTTTAACAGAAAAAACACATTGATCATGAATTTTGTCCATTCTTGTCTTCTTAGTAATCAAGGGGTATTTTCCAAACAAGCATCATGACCTTACTAAACTTTGAAGACCAAATTTTTTCTATTTAAATAAAAAATAAATAAAAAAATAATGGTTTTTACTCTGGCTCAAGTAATAGTTTTTTCAGTTTTATCAGTTTTTTGTTTCTATATACATCGAGATTATTTTTATATTATTTTCAATTTATAACGAGCTTTCAACCTCCGTATATTTACAAAAATAAAGCAAATCAAATATATTAGCTAGGTTGATATTAGTATTTCGATCTGGCTAAAGATCTCATCAGATCCCGTAGTTTTAGTATAGATAGCGCCTCCGTAATAGGCAAAGCTTTAACAAAAAACCTATTAATAATCGATTTTTCTCCATTCTTGTCTAGTTTGATTTAATAAAAAATTTTGAAAAATTTTTTAACTTGAATCCCAGCAAAAAAAGTGTTTACCCAGAAGCTCTTCCGGAAGGCATTATTTGATAACGAAGCGCTTCAAAAGCAAATAAAGTAGGCATGATTTTTGTTCGCGATGTCCCACTTGGTATGTCTCTTTTAAAGCGCTTCTTTCATGCCTTCTTAGGCACTAAGAAGCGCTTTTTGTATGTTGACAACATTTGTGCTTCATGGTATGCATACTTTATTGCTTCATTTTAAGCATTATTCACTGCTTCAAAGAAGCATTTTGGGAAGCACGACAGAGAAGGCCTTCCCTAATTGCTTTATAGTATGCAAGGTAGTGAAGCGCTATTTTGCAAGCATACAAATGTAGTTACTGCTTACCAAATCCAGATTATTTTTTTCAAGGATATATTTAGTTAAAATAATTAAATTTGTACAGGCTCGGGGGACCCTAACGATGTAGTGCGATATATTTAAAATTTCACAGGTAATCTTTTAATGTATATTTCAACCGGTCCCGCCTAAACCAGATTTAAAGCGTTAAATATTGTCATGAAAAAGTTCCCTTACAACCAGCCAATTAACGTAGCAAAAAAATACTTTTACATTTAATTCTACTTTTTTTTATAAAACTATTATGTAGCCCAAATATAATTTATAACACCTTTCTTATTTTATCGATTTACATTCTTCCTTTCATAAATGTGCTAAAAATATCCTAATTCAAAAAAAAAAAAAAAACTGCCCAAATACAATTTTCTCAATTTTTATGTTTTTTTACTGCCAAAAAAACGTATACTATTTTAAGGCTTAAAGGGTTTATACTGTAATCAACGTTACGCTTCATAGAATTCAAGAAAATTTAAATTTTATGCCTCACCGATTATAGCTTTTGCCCAATTCGCATTTGACATTGTTCAATTTTTGTCGTTTCCATCCTTTATATGAAACTATTTACTACCCTAACAACTTGAATTTCATACGGGTAAAAAATGTTGATGTGTTTAATTTTCCATTTGTTATAACTTACACAAAAATAAGTTAATTCATACAAATTTTGGGCTTTTTTTTATTTTAAAAGTTGTCTTAAAAAGTCACGATCTTTAACTCTCTACCAGATAAGGCTGCCTCAGTGCAGCTTTTATAAAATTTACCACAAATGCGTCAAATGAGCGTTTTATACTTAGAAATTAATATATTCCGATAGAAAACTAAATTTGATAAATATTTTGCGAAGAAATTTTTCGTGTGCCATCCACGGTGTGGAAGCGAGAAAGCTTCAAATCAAAATTTCGTAAAATTTCAAAAAGTAATTATTTAAAAAAAAATAAAGTTTTCAAAAATCAAGTTTGTTATAATTTTTATTAATAATAAAAATTATGTTTTTTTCGTCCTTTAATTGTGCAATGAAAATGAAAATTATTCAAGTTCGAGGCTATACTCTATATTTCTTCATTAGGATATTGTCCTAACAAATAATCTATAGAGTTTTTTGTTTTCAAATTTATTATTTGACCCTTTCAGGAATGTGTTGATAGATCTATTTCGGGAATTTTCTAGGTTCCCATCATCAGAACACGTTTTGAAAGCGGTAACAATCCCATGCCAAACATCAAACATACATATGAACTAGTTTACTCACTACATGAGAACTAATATACATATGAGTTTGAAGTTAAAGATTATAACCATTGATCAAAAAATAAATTGAAAACTTGTTTGATGTGCAAGATCCACCTCTGGTGGATATTCAATACACGTTTTTTTTTGTTTCTCTCTCCTTTTTATATTTTGTTTACTTTGAAAGCAAAACAGGGGAAATATAGAGTATGGCCTCGAACTTGAATAATTTTCATTTTCATTGCACAATTAAAGGTCGAAAAAAACATAATTTTTATTTTTAATAAAAATTATAACAAACTTGTATAAAAGGCAGAGTACCGCCAAGTTTACTTCCCCTGTTTTGCTTACAAAGTAAACAAAATATAAAAAGGAGAGAGAAACAAAAAAAAAAACGTGTATTGAATATCCACCAGAGGTGGATCTTGCACATCAAACAAGTTTTCAATTTATTTTTTGATCAATGGTTATAATCTTTAACTTCAAACTCATATGTATATTAGTTCTCATGTAGTGAGTAAACTAGTTCATATATATGTTTGATGTTTGGCATGGGATTGTTACCGCTTTCAAAACGTGTTCTGATGATGGGAACCTAGAAAATTCCCGAAATAGATCTATCAACACATTCCTGAAAGGGTCAAATAATAAATTTGAAAACAAAAAACTCTATAGATTATTTGTTAGGACAATATCCTAATGAAGAAATATAGAGTATGGCCTCGAACTTGAATAATTTTCATTTTCATCGTCTTCAAAAATCTATAAAACCAATTTAAATTGACATAAAACTCTTTATAATAAAATATAAGTAAGATTGCAGCTTTATTCTTACTTTAGTCCAAGGACTCACAAGATTGTATCCGGATTCCTCTACAGGACATCGCCTTAACTTATAAACTAATAGACGGGTTTTTATAAAATTTTGCAGAAAGATGACTTAAGTATTAATAACAAAGCATTAAAGTTTGAACAATATAAATTGAAGTTTAGATACTTTTTCGCCAAATTTCGCTTTTTCCAAAAAGCGAAAATCGCGTTTTTTTTTTAAATAGGAGCAGAAAAAAATTGTTTATCGCGTGTGGTTATATCTTGGTAAGATAAATAATTTTGTGGTGCAATGGTAGCGCGTTGGACTGTTATACAGATGGTGCTGGGTTCGATTCCCGGTGACGACAACATCAATTTAGAAAATAATATGTATGAGTTTTCTATCCCTTAAATGTATCGCTGCGCCCACCTTCGGTGCTCCCATAGCACTTAACCCCACCCAAGTAAAATAATGAATCAGGGCTCTGAAACAAAAAGCTTCAATAAATTCGCCAACTCTACATCAGGTGACGAGCAACAACTGTTTTAAGTCCTATCATATCGCGCAATTCCAGTGTTGCCATGTTTGAAGCCCTTCATCTCCATCACCATCTTGCATCTCTCCACTATCCCCTTTCCAAATAAAGCAACACAAGATGAAGATGTTTAAGTCCAAGTTAAGAAACAAGTTTATATTTTTCGAGTAGTATATAAGTTATTACCGTCCGAAACTCAAGTTGTTACGGTAGTAAGTAACTTCCCAGGCAGAAAAGTACAATTGGCACAGTGTTGGCAAAGTGTCGGCGATGGTCGGTTATGGGTTGGCAGAACGTGGGATTAACAATCTTGACAGTTATGTCCAGTTATCCGATTGATAACAGTGGCAAACCGTTGGTTTGAGCGAACTTGCCACCGTTGGCATAATGTTGGTTATTCAAAAACGTTGGTGCTTTTAAAATAGCTTAAATTAAATTAATTTTTAGGAAGGTGTCTAATAAAATACATTAAAAAAGCAGCAATAATACAGTTCGATCTTAATAAGTTAAATGTGTTTTTGGTAGTTTTTATCACGATGGGTTTTACAAAAATAGCACTGTTTTGTAAGTACTATTTTTTTTTGGTACGGTTGGCAATTTCTACCTGTATTAATTTGAAACGAACGGTTTATCTGAAAACAAATAGTGATATCTCATGGATTTAAAAAGTATTTTTAAAATTAAAAGTAGCAGTTTTAGAAGCCTTAACGAACGAGTTCCAGTTAAGAAAAATATTCGCGGTGTAGTAAAGTTCCGAATAAATCGTTTAAGAAAAATCAGAGATATAGTTTTAGAATTAGTCACGAAAGAATATTATTATTCTTAATTTTGTATTATTTTTTATAAAAAGTTTATCAAAAAATTTAAATTTCCTAAAAAACAGTGATTTGAAAATATTTCTTTAACGTCATCTACGTCCAAAATTTTTTTAGAAATAACAGGTTGCAACCCCGATGCATCAAATTGTTCTGATTTTGTTGAACTGTGCCATTATTAGAAACATTTAGTTTACAGTTACACATTTAATTTTTATTAAATTAAACTATTTTATTTTGTCTTTAATGTAATTTATAGACAATTACTTTCACAAGCCGGTGACAACACAAAATTTAAGTTATTTTAATCCATAGTTTTGTTTTATGTATGAAAACCAGATACGAAAATCTTCCATGGTTGATTTTGTATATGCCTTAGAAAAGTTTTACTTTTAGTATCATTTACCTGTTCTCTAATACATCTTGACATGCCGCGACATCTACTTCCTTCTGCGTATATTTTGTTCACCTTATTAAAATATTAGTAAAAAATTATATCAAAACAGTTAAGTGCTGAATAATTATAACTAAAATTTTAGCTGAAAACATAATTTTAGCAAAAAATTTGCTGAAATATAGTATAGTTGATTTTCAAGACGTTTTACTAACGTATTTATTTTGAGTGTAAGTTTATGGTAGGTGGTTTAAATCATAAATAATATTTTAACTAATTTTTGACGCAGTGTTCCTTTTTCGACTCAGTACCTTTAAACTGCTATATTTTTTTACTGGATAAAGATAATTAAGTGGTTTTAAAATACCAAAACAATTCAACATATTGAGTACAATTGTTATTCAGATTTGCCAAATAATTATTTGAAAAAATGAATTGTTCACCTTTTTGATGGAACTTTTTAAAACAATTATTTAAAAATATTTTTTTTTAATTTTTTATTTTATTAATTAATAATCATATAATTACAAATTATATACTATTACCCTAACCGAGCACTAGCTACTATGGCTTTCGGCGCTTTGTAGCGAAAACAGACCAGCCCTCTGGTGGGAATCGAACCCACGACCCCCGCACTGATAAGCCAGCACGCTACCAACTAGCCTACCGGGGCGCACATTTAAAAATATAAAAAGCCTAATCTTTTATTAAAATAAGAATATGTCTCTGATAGAAATTAGTTCATCAATTGTATATAATTTTTGAAAATCTGAACGATCGAATGCTGAACTTTTCAAATATACAAAGTCAAGGATATTCCAAAGTTGTTTTCTGTTTTCACTTAAAACATAAATTTTGAAAAGTTTTTATTAAAATACTACCAAACTTGTAAAAATGATGTCGTCAGGGTTGTCATATGGTGATTTTAAAAAATTATCAGAAATCCACGATCTTTTTCCTAAAAACTTTAATAATCGGTTAACTTAAACAAAATAATGTTTTCATAAATTTTTGAACAAAGATTTTTTCTTAAAATTATACAAAACTAAACTTTTTATGATTTATATTCTGTCAGAGTTACAACTTTATTTGAAAATATTTCCAGTAGTAGGCCCTTTAAGGCAAAAAAAAAAAAAAAATTTCTTAATGAAGCATGGGCCAATATACCTGGAAAGTTTGGTTGCAAAATGTCCAGCGGATGTATGACGTACCAGTAATGAGTTAAACAAATACTTTATATCATATATGGGACTAATAAATTAAGTGGACTAATGAAATGATGATTTCGTTACCATTACATTGATATCAATGGTAGTTAAATTATTTTCAATATAGTTTTTTTTTGAATAATCATAATGGTTTGATGATTTAATTTCATTGATTAATGAAAATGGTTTTAAATTTCATTGATGTTGTGAAAAATGGCTCAAATCAGGGATAGAAAGCCTTTGCTCAGCTTTATGCCTATTTTATTTCTGAATTTATATAGATATTAAGCAGTCTGGTTTGTAACCTAGTAAAATAGAACAACGAAATGGAATGGAATGAGTAGAATTTGAACACTATGGACAAAACAACTACAGGTTGTCTTAATTAATACTAGAATGGAACATTGATTCAAAATGGAAAGATATCTAATGTAACGGGGAACAAGTGGAATCGAAACCCTAAAGACATTAGTATTATCGGCTTGTGTTGCGTAATTCAAGTTTCATAGAACTTTTGTCCGTTTTGCGATATCTCGCTTAGTTTTCGAGATAGCAGCCATTTTGTAAAATGGCGTTTTTTTCAAATGTCCGATATCTCCGAAACTAAGCGAGATAGGCCAAAACGGATAAAGTTTTTGTTCCATACAATGACCCGCGGAGATTAGTTTTTTGTGAAACAACAGGGTGTCTTAACTATTTGTTTAACCATATACGTACGTGAAAATACAAATTTAAACACTCCAATAATAGAATGGAACGGTGGTGCAAAATGCAACTATATGGAGTGGAATAGAAACATATTAGTTTAATAATATACTGCTCAGTTCAATTTTTGCAAAATTTTTGTCCGTTTTGCGATATCTCCCTTAGTTTTCGAGATATTAGCCATTTTATAAAATGGAGTTTTTGTAAATGTCATATATCTCCAAAACTAAGCGAACTAACACAAGTGGGCTAGCCCAATAAAGATTTTATTTTTGACAAAGCGCCCACAAAGAATTGTATATTATTACTCCCAACCCTGTTACCAAACCATTATTTTTTTTTTTTATAAACAAATGACAAAAGTATTAATTATTTTTTCCTTCATTAGTGTGATTTCATTATCATTCATAAAGATTTTTCCAATGAAAAATATTTCATTATCATTAAATGGCAATGAAATTTCAATGGTAATAAAAAATTCCCATGTATGCTTTATATAAATATTCTGACAATTTTTGCCTAAAATAGAAATATTTAACAATATTAAAAACAGATTGTCAAAAATTAGTTTTCGGTATTGATAAACTAATAAAATTAAAATTGCCAAATTCTACGAATAAAAATATATTCAAAATATTTATTTAACTTCCGGTCATTAAACAAACCAATTTTAATTAACACGCAAATTGATTTATTTCAAACACCTACACAATTTAACACAATTATAGATGGAAAACAAAATATTTAATGAATGAAATACCACATTTGTACGTGTATAATTTGTGGTAAAATTTTAATATCATTGACATAATAGTTGAATATGTTAGCAGCTAAATCTACGCCATTTTCCACAGAAGAGTCATTCCAGAAATTTTCGATGCGGTCTTCGGATATGTGACTACGGATATCGTTAAAAATAAACACATCAATATTCAAAGTTTCTCTCCGACCTAACAAAGAAAACACAAAACATATAATCTCCTTTTAGCTCGACAAACTTGAACCATCATTATTCAATAGATAGAGATATTCGATAGCCTGTTTACAGTAAGATCTGTCTAGCTACTTAAAATAGCCATCAACCGCAGACTCCACCTCTTGGCAAATCTTTTACCACCGAGCCGTTTATTCAAGTTTAGAAATAGCAAATACTCCGAGAGAGCTATATCTGGCGAATAAAATGAGTGATAGAGTAATTCGAACTTTAATTCATTGATTTTCGCCATCGTAATAGTGGATGTGTTGCGACGCTCTTTTTTTCTAGTTATTGTGAGCAAATGTGCACATATTGCGCACAGCTTTCTCATCTGCAAATTTTCGATCAATATGCGATGTGTAGCACTTTTTGAAATGCGTGTCATTTAACCCAGCTCACCCACCTTCAGCCGCCGATCATCCAATAACATTTTGTGGATCATCGTGGACATCTCTATTTGTCGACCACTACAGTGTGCGTCTTGGCAGCTCGTACCTCCTCGTTTAAACTCTGCCACCTAATATTTTATAGGCGTACACACAGAGAAACATTCAGCAATTTGCCAACTGAAATTTAGTTAGTACGACTCAAATGAATATTAGACCGTTGGCACAACTTTACATTAGTTTTCGTAACAAAGTTCGGTTAATTCAACAAAATTTTAGTTGCAACACCTAAAATATTCAGAAATGTAATGTAAATATCGTTGAACTAACTGAATTTATAAGTTGCTACCATTAATATACACTTTTCAATTCAGTTGGCACTTTATTTCTCTGTGTGTAAATGAAGGAACAGACTCCCCCAGAGTAGAATCAAGCTCGGCTTTAATATTGGTTGGACTGGAACATTTTAAATGAAAATATTGAATTACATAACGGTGAGCAATGTATTCCATAAGATCGTTTATTTTTGATGACTCGAAAACAAAATACTAAACACCGTGGCGCCTTGAAACTTAAAATATATGTTTTTTTAAATGCTGCCACTTTTCACAAAAGTAATACGTCAGATCGGCTAGTTTTGAGACCATCCTCGTATATGTACTGCATTAAGTTTTTAAAAATTCGGTGCAGTTCGCGTTGAATAGCGTCTCATAGTTCGTAAGCAATATCTCATGTTTAAAACAGCTTTTTCAGTTTTTATCCGATTTTTACAGATCTCATTACATACACTCATAATAATCTCTGCATAAAAATAAGAAATTTTTGTCAAAACTACAAAAACTTTCGTTAAATATACAAATTTTTGTTTATTTTACAAAAAATTTTATTTTTTTTTTTTGACATTTATATCGTAATTTTATGCTTGGATTACGAGGGCGGTTCAATAAGTCCGTGACTTTTTAAATGAAACACAGTTTGTTTTGCAAAAAAAAAAATATTTTTTCAACATAATCTCCTTTTAGCTCAATACACGTAGTCTAATGTTTCTCCAACTTTTGTATCCCTTCCAAAAAATAGGATTTTGCATGGTCTTTAAAATAGACATTTCTTGGCCATATTGGGTCGTTTTTTTTTTTAATCCTCGTTAAATCGGCCCAATGTTGGCATAATATTTACCGTTTATTGTTTTTCCCTTTTGAAGGTAATCGATGTAGATTATCCCGCTTGCATCCCAAAAAACTGTTGCCATCACCTTATTGGCCGACAAACCATTGTTTAGACTGCTGCTTGGTCTCCGGAGTGTTGCAATGGATCCATGTTTCATCCAAAGTTACAAAACGCTGCAAAAATTCATTCGAATTGTGGTTAAACAACTCCAAACAATCCTTTGAAGTTGTCACACGATTACGTTTATGGTCAATTGAGAGCAAACGCGGCACCCTTCTTGCAGACAGCTTTCTTAAACCCAACTGATCATTTAAAATCGAAACCACACTGCCATATAAAACACCTGTGGTATCATGCACTTTTACTCTTCGATCGGCCAACACCACATCGTGGATTTTTTCCAGAACGTTCAGCGTCATTTGTACTTGTGCGACAACAACGGAAGCCAGTAAACAACTTTTTTACCATTGAAATCGATGGTGCAGAGTCCCTATAGTATGCATCAAGCTTTTCCTTGGTTTGATGGACGGGTTTTTGTCGCAAAAAATAATGTTTAATGAGCACTCGAAATTCACTTGTTAAAATTTTTAAACAATCCACGAGGTTGTATGTTTTGAACAGCTGTTAAACGCAAAGTAAATGACGGAACTTGCTCAAAATTTGAAAATAGTCTATTAACAGGTGGTACTTGATGGAAGCAGTGTTGCATTTCATATAACTATGAGGGATGTTCGAAAAGTCACGGACTTATTGATCCGCCCTTGTATTATCAGCGTATAAATCGGGGTTCTTCTATTCTTAGATATTTACTCGAAAATTTTACAGTCTCTTTAGAAAAAGTGATTTTATGTAATTGAAAAACACATGCTTCGATCGATCGGATTTTGATAATAAACAAAATTTTTAACGCAGAAATAACGACTTGTATATTTTTATAAAAATGTGAATTAGCCACAATTTTAACTATTTTACAGAAAAGCCCATATATTTATTGTATTGCTGAATGATTACTCTTTTGTAGTTTTGTACTTAATTAAATTAAATAATATTTTAGATAAAATATTTATTTTAAAAGTAATAAATTATATTAAGTGTAATTTGTTAGTTGATGGCGCATTTGTTTAACAAATATAAAATTATTATCTGCTGTGTATGTTGAAGTGTAATCTTTTGTAAATGCTGATGGCATGTTTATGTTATAAACAGGGACCGGAAGTTCATGCCAATGCATGTTTTTCCCTTTAAGTCTGAGAACAGGGTAAACAAAATATCTTTGCGAAACAAAGAATTTGCTTTGAAATGGCATCAATTTGTTATGCATTTTAAGCAAAATAGGCAAAAATATGCATATTTGTGTATATTTTGCTTTAAATGTATACTTTTTTGTACATATTTTTGTATATTTCTCTTTAAATGTATATTTTTGTGTACATATTTTAAAATATCTTGCTTTAAATGCATATTTTTAAAGCAATTTTCTCTAAAAAAATCACTTTCAATTGTTTTTTTTTTTTTATTTTTACGAGCATATGTACTAACTAATGCGGATACAAGCTGTTCTCTTAAATTTTATATGGAAACTGGGAGTAAAATAAATAGTTTTAGTGGTTTTTTTAAAGTGTGTATTTTTCAATATGAATAACTTAAATATTTTGTTTATTATACAAAACGAATGCAGAGAATATATAAACAACACAAATTAACTTTAAAATGTATTAAAAACATTAAAAATATTTATTTGAAAGTGTCTCTCTTTTCAAATTACTTTTATTTGAAACTCTCAAAATCCCAGTTCTTGGTTACCACACCACATTCTGATACAACTCAGAAAATCTATACGCAACAAAATAATTGACTTCTTTGAAACATGGACAGATCACAACCGTCAATGTTGAGCGGTCATTTTCTATGTTCAAAAGCTTTAGATTAAACAAATATATTAAATTTTAAGTTTAAAAGTATAAAAGTACAAAAGAAAAACATTTAAAAGAACAATGAGACTGAATTAAAACAATGTTATGTTTTTAATTTTAATATAATTAAAAAAAAAATTAAGATCATATTTTTTTTAACTTTTATTGCATATTTTAAGACTTTTCAAGCATATTATGGGCTTCAAAAACACAATTTTTAAGTGCGTGAAGTTCCTGTCCCGGGTTATACATAACATAATTCAATATATGTTCTATTAAATTTTTGTTTTATTATTTATGACATGTTGTGTCTAAAGCTTAAAGCTATATGAAGAAGATATTATCAATATTCAATATAATTTGGCAAGTCTATAACAATTTTTGTCCTAACATAATAATTGGAAAAATAAATAACCTTTTAATGACCAGAGCTGTTATTAGATACTTTTTTTTAATTTCTTGTGAAATTTTTAGAATTGGTTTACTTAAACTACATTCACACTGAACTCCAAAATACGTATTTGCTTTTTTTTTGCAGTTTTCGACTGTCAAATACCATACAAATTTTAAATCGAAAACTTGAAATAAAACGAAAATACGTATTTTGGGGCCCAATATGAACGACTTAAATTTTTTTTAAAGATTACCTTCCCTAGGCGATAGTGTACGCTTAAAACGATGACTATAGCAGTTTTTCCAAAAGAATTGTTTTTCTTGTGGTTTTGGACAAGTTTTTGTCAAAAAAAGCGATCTTTTTTTATGCTTTAATTTTTAGGGGTTTTTTTGATTTTTTTCGATTTTACATAAGCGAAACTCAATTTCAGCATTTATTTGGTAAATAAAAAGCATTTATTTCTATTAAATCAGCCAATTTGTTTATTACATACTAAAAAAACCTTAAAAATGAAAGTTAAGCAAAAGTCAAAAAATATAAATTTTGGCGCCTCGAAAATTACTTTTTTGATATGTCGTAGTGGAACTTTTTTTTTTCTCATGCCAAAAGCTATCGAAAAATCATTGGCACAATATCGACAAACTTTTATCCTTACAAATCGGCACACCCTAATGAACGTAGTATTATCTAAAAATATTTCTAACTTTTCGATAAATATTTAAAAAATTCTATTTAGATTTAGTATTTTGTAAAGGGTCCGCCAAATAACTCTTTTTTTTTGAACTCCTGAACCAATTGGACTTTGTATGGCGTCATACCAAGGTCTTTATGCAAAATTCGGTGAATTAATGTTGATGGCGCTTCACGCACACTTTCTGCCACAGCAGCAATATTCTCGGGTGTACGCACTATTTTTGGCTTTTCACGCTTTGGTTTATCGATGAGGATGCCAGTTTCTTTCACTTTATAACGAACTTACGGACCATATTCGTTCAGCGGAAGGAAAAATCTAATTATCTGTCAAATCAGACATGAGCTAAGTTTTACCATTCACGAAATAAGCACTAGTTGAAAAAAAACGTTAGATGGCGGACCCTTTAGATAAATAGATAGTTAAAGTACTATTACCGAAATAACTGATATACTGTTAACTTAAAAAACCCGATACATAATAAACAAATTATAAAATGAATTCTATTACACTCAAAAACAAAGTTAGTAAAGTCAGCAAAAAATTTTGCTGAGTTAGCAACATTTTAGTCAAAATCTTTTGCTAAAAACCAGCAAGATGATTTTTATCAAAACATTAATAGATTCAGCAAAATTATTGCTAATACTTTGTTGATTCAAATATAAAAAGTTTTACTTAAAGTTAATAAAATTATTGCTGAACATTAGTAGAGTGCAAAAACTCAATAAAATTGTAGAAAAATTATATTTTAGTTAAATTCTTTGCTGAAAATCTTAAAATAATCGTCATTAATCTCTTAAAAATAATTTACAATACGTATCAAAATATAAAAATGTTCATAATCCCACATTGACGACACGAATAAATTTAATATTTAAAAATATATAGAAAGAATTATATATAACACAGGCGCGAATACAGGAAAATGTTTTGGGGAAGGGAATTAGAGTATTTTTCATTAACTTTTTTGTTATTTTTTACATTTTGGTATTGAAAAATTAAATTTTTGGGGAGGAAATGCCCATTTTCCCTTCCCCTGGATCCGTGCCAGATATAATATAAACAAATTATCTTTCAGCTACTTACATTAATGGTTGTCTAAACGATGGCATCTTTCTAGAAACGAAACACAAAGAAATATCAAAATATGAAAAATACAAACATCTTTTTGGAACGAAAAGAAAGGAAGCATACAAAATTATGTAAGCTATGTGTGCTTACCTTTCGCTTTGGTCTGTCTACCTGAACGTATATTTGCTTGCAATTTTACCACACTACATTAATAGTCACTATAATCATTTAGTTTACAAATACACATTTAATCATTATTAAATTTAAATATTTTATTTGTCTTTAATTTAACTAATAGACAATTACGTTGAGAAGCCGGTGACAACATAAAATTTAATTTTTTTAATCCGCAATTTATATGTATATGATACATATTGTTGGCGTCCTTTTGTTTTATTATGTATGAGAAACAGATGCAAAAATCTTCCATGGTTATTTTTTATAAATGTCTTACAAGAGTTGTACTTTTTGGTACAACTTCATCTTGACATGACTCGACTTCTACTTCATTCTGCGTATATCTTTTAATCTGGTTGTCGTCCATATTTTTAATGGGCTTATCAGCACATTTTTTTTTAACAAAATAAATTAGTAAAACATTAGTAAAATACAAGTTTGATATAATTTTTGTTAAAAATAAAAATTATGTTTTTTCGACCTTTTATTGTGCAATGAAAATGAAAATTATTCAAGTTCAAGGCCATACTCTATATTTCTTTATTAGGATATTGTCCTAACAAATATTCCATAGAGTTTTTGTTTTCAAATTTTTTAATTGACCACTTTCAGGCATGTGTTGATAGATCTATTTCGGGAATTTTCTAGGTTCCCATCATCAGAACACGTTTTAAAAGAGTAGTAATCGCATCAAGCATTCATATAAACTAGTTTTCTCACTAAATGAGAACTAATATATTAGCTTGAAGCTAAAGATTATTACCATTGATCAAAAATAAATTGAAAACTTGTTTGTTATGTGCAAGGTCTACCTTTGGTAGATATTCAAAACATGTTTTTTTCCTCCTTTTTATTTTTTTGTTTTGTTAAAAAAGAAAACAGGGGGATTAAAGTAAATATAGAGTATGGCCTTGAACTTGAATAAACATTAGTAAAATATTAGTAAAACATTAGTTAAAAACAGTTAAGTGCAGAATAAGTGCAACTAAAATTTAAGCTGAAAACACAATTTCAACAAAAAATCTGCTGAAAAATAGTATACTTGATTTACAAGATGTTTTACTAACTTTTCTATTAACTTATTTTTTTGAGTGTAGAAATATGCTTTCTTACATTGATTTGTTGATAATATAATAAAAAAAATAAAAAATAAATTTCTGAATTGGCAGCAATTTCTTCGAATGCCAAATAAAACCAATTTGTCAACTACTTATATGTCAAATACTAAATAGCCTCGTGCAATTAAAAACGCAGAGAACTATAAATAACTTTAGCGGTATTTTACCGATAACGTTGTTTTAATTATTTGGATTACGGTATTTTAAGGATATCGGGTTTTCTGCTAACTCGGTACCGGGGAAACGGTAGAAAGTTGAAATAGTTTTTAATCGATAACAGTATGTTAGCAGTATTGCATGCCAACCCTGTTACAAACTTAACAATTGTTATCGTTTTAAATTTATTTCGATTAACCAGTAAAGTTTAACGTCCGAATATATATTTAATCGATTAAAATATCGAGATTTGACACGTACTCACTTGATATTCCCAAAATATAATAAATTGAATTTTGAAATTTGGATGTTGGCTAGTGCTCGGTATATGTCGTGTTGTTAAGTCGAATATAGATCCGAATGAAGGAAAAGGGTAAATAAATAAAAAAAAATTATGATTAAGTGCAATTAAATCAGTTATTCTACAATTGAATCAATTATTATGAAGTACAATTGAATCATGCAAAAAATGTTAACACAATCGTTGCGGTTGTAGTTTTGCGGTTGTTGCGGTTGTTGCGATTTTGTATTTTTTTTTTTTTTGTTAAATATTTAGATATTTAAAAAATTTCGCTTAATTTCTGAAAATCGAACCTTTGGGTCTTCATTTTTTTTAATAGTTTCGAGACTTTATTTAAGTATAATAACACAAGGCAACAATTTTGAAAAAATTTTAGGGCTTTGAAAACCACTATACAATTTTGATGTATTGTGGTCCCAGTAGTACAAATATGGTTCAATTTTGAAATTCTATGGAGAGGTTTTTTTTTTAAATTTTTAAGTAAAATTATAAATTTTTTTAGACGTTTCTCCACATAATTAATGATAACTAAAAAAAATTAGTCCGATATTATTCAAATAAATTTAGAAAAACTGAAATTTACATAGCCTTTAATCCGTTAATATATTGCGTTTCAATCGGCTCAGTAGTTTCGGAGTTATAATAAAAAATTGAGGGATAAAATATTTTTTTACGTGAAAATAGCAAATTTTTTTGTTTTAAAAAAATCATAAAAAATCGAAAACGGCAAAAATCGTTCAGATTTATTGCTTTATCGCAAAGCCACATGTAATAGGAACAAAATGAGATATCACAATTAAGTGAATTCGCTCATTTTCACCAAATTTTAGTTTTTTGTCTGATATACATAAAATTGAGTAGTTAATGTTCTTCTTTCGATTGATTGAATTTTGAAAACATTTTCCCCATGCTATGTACAAATTTTCACATCAAAAATGCATTACATAGTAACATTCGTGTATTTTTTGGCAAAACCCTACCTAAAATATACTGATTCTATTCTTCGGAAAGACATTTGTGTTGGATGAGCTTAAATGTAAATAAATAAATAAATAAATTAAATAGTAGAAAATTTATATTTTATTATTCACATTTATTATAATAAATAAAACAAGAAAATAAATAAATAAATATGTATTATAAACTACAAACTCTGAAATTTTCTTTTAGTCGATTTTCTACTATTGTTGAATAACGAAGTGTTACTCTGAATACTCCAGCAAAAATCAGCCATCATGTGTGCATCCCAGCGACCCTGGTATCGTTCCTCCATTGTCCGGATATCTTGGTGGAATCGTTCGCCCTGTTCTTCACTCAAGTCTCCTAGATTTTCAGGAAAACGATCTAAGTGACTGTGCAGGTAGTGTACTTTGATGCTCATGTTGCATCCAAGATTCTGGAAGTGAGTTAACATCTCTTCAACGTGCGCAACGTAATCATCACCCTTGTTATTTCCTAAGAAATTTTGAATAACCCATACAAACGAATCCCATGCATTCTTCTCAATTTCTGACATTGAACTGCCAAATTCAGTATCGTTCACCAATTTGCGAATTTGTGGGCCATCAAATATGCCTGCTTTCAGCTTTTCCATACTTAGATTGGGAAACTTCCTTGAAATATACTGGAAACATTCACTATCTTTGTTAAGTGCTTTAACATATTGTTTCATCAGACCAAGTTTAATGTGAAGAGGGGGTAATATGATGCGATCTCGGGGCACTAGAGCCACATTTATAACATTTGGCGTACCTGGAACTAGTGTTTCCCTAGAAGGCCATTGTTTTCTCTTCCAATGTTCTGTTTTAGCTCTGCTGTCCCATAAACATATAAAACAAGGATATTTTGTAAAGCCGCTTTGTTGGCCTAAGAGGAAATTTACCATCTTAAGATCAACACAAATTACCCACTTATGTTCATCATACTTTATCTTCTTCATGACCAATGCAATTACAGAGTATTCTTCTTTTACTTTGGTTGAATGTGCGATCGGCAAGGAGTGAAATTTATTTCCATTATGCAAAAGGACACACTTCAAGCTGCGTTTTGATGAGTCGATAAATAAACGCCATTCGTTTCAATCATATCTCTGTAAGCCCATGGCAGTCATCAAACCAGAAATATCTGTGCAGTACACAAAGTCATCCTCTTCAGCAAAATAATGAAGTAAGTCTTTTTCTCGAGTACGGTAATACGAAACTTTAGTTTCTTTAGTTATGAGACCTGTTTCTTTCATCCGGGACGCAAGTAATTCAGAAGATCTTTTCGACAATCCAAGGTCTCTAATTACATCATTAAGCTGATCTTGATTCCATGGTCTCGGCGAGAAATGTTTGTGTGGGATGAACTCGTCATTTTCAGCTGTAGATGGTAGTGCTGGATCTGACATATCTGATTGGTAAGACATACTTGAGGTTGAGTGTCCTGGTGAAGATGAAAGCACATGACTACAGCTTGCACCCCGATCTTGAGCATATTCTATTTCTTGTGAATGTAGAACTGCAAGTGTAAACCCATCAGCAGACCTCGTGGGGTAAGACCATCGCATATGTTTTCCAAAACCGCTTTTTGTACTTAAACAAAAATAACACTCGGATGCGTGGTTCGCTGTTTCTCTCCATAGCATAGGCTTTAAAATTTCCAAGTGTCGTCTGTAAAATGAAAAAAAAAAATTGAAATCAGGAATATGAAGAATTCAAATTTTAATTAAGAAATATTGTAATTATAAAATATTCCAAATCTATTAATTTATACTTACTTTACGTTAGAAGACTTCATAGATAAATTCAATCGACATGGAATGCATATAGTACTCGGTGTCCAATGCTGGTTTAAATTGTGCGGATAGATATTATAGCAATCTTGATATGACTTTTGCAATGAAGTTAAGAAGCACTTCCGTTTTTTCCCGGTGATATATTGGCCGCACACATAACAAAATAAATCTGGATCGTTTTTACATAAAAATGTTCTGGCTTTCTGGCTCATTTTTATTAATATTTGAAAATTGTTTTTAACTTCTAAGCTATATGACTCTAATTTTTGTGTAGGTATTAAATGATGTTTGCGTTATCGCAAACACTTCTTGAATAAAATAAAAAGGGTCAAGGAGATCTAATAAATACTGATACTATAATTTGGGATAACCCTTTGTGTGGATACAGTTTGTGTGTGCTGCAAGTTTTTTATTATTCCCAAGAATCCTAAAAAACATTAAGGACTTTTATAAAAAAAAAAAAATCATCCGTTACAGGTAGCTAACGGAAAATAAGAGCACTTCAGCGTACACGCACATTTATGAGCGTTTTATTACTATCCTACCGCAATCGTAAAAATTAAACAATCTTTTGTTTATTACTTATTTTTTTTTAATTATTAGAATCATAAAAATGTCATAGAGGTTTTTCCCAAAGGGGTTTTGCCAAAATGCGTGTCGTAAAATGCACCTGAGTTTTTATGTTCTGCATTTTCATTATATAGTAGGTACAATTTTCTACAGTGCTTGTAAATATGCGATACTTTCAATTAATTGTAAATAAAAATGTAAAGCATGCATCGATTTTTATGATCCATATCTAGTTTAATTCGCATGATATGTAGCTTTACTACAAAAAAATAAAAAGTAATATTTTTTGCAGTTTTCGATTTTTTCCAGATTTTTGTTTTTCAAATTTTTTTTTTTTTTTTAGCATTTTTTTTTTTTTTTGCTAACAATTTGTTTCATAACTTTGAAACTATTGATCGCATTAAAAAAATTTGTACACGTTCTTTAAAGATATTGTAAACCTTAATTTTTGTAAATTTAATTTGACAAAATCGGACTAGTTGTTTTTGAGTTATGACAACATAAGTGGAGAAATGTCTCAAAATATTGTCAATTTTACTTAAAAAATTTTTAAAAAAAAAATTATCCATAGAATTGAAAAATTTTACCATTTTTGTACTTAGGCAGCCATGATGCATCAAATCTATATAGTGGTTAGTCAAGCCTTTTTTTGCTGTTGACCTGTGTAATTTATGTAAATAGTGATTTTGATCATTTAAGCTCACGAACACAATATTTTGTCACACACAATTTACAGTAGTTGAAAAATGTTTTTAATACACTTAGCAAAATTCAAATGATTTAATTGCATTTCAGTCACGACCACAAATGATTTACTCACGATCACGAATTTTTGCTCACGCACTATAATGAAGATTATAACAATGAAGATGATAAAGAAGTTGCTGTTGAAGAAGATTACGATAATAGTGATGATGATAATGATGTTGAAGATTATGATAATGAAGATGAAGATTATAATAATTGGAATATTTATGATGAATTTGATAATGCAGAACAATACAATTATATTAATATTTTTTATTATTTGTTCTTCCAATTTTTTTCTAAAATGCTGTGTTTTTATGTATTAATGATTATTCATCAATAAAAAATTACAATATTCCCTTACGTGGCTTCTTTCAAATAAATTTTTAAGCTTTAAACTACGCCTTCCACGAATTATTCGTTATTCTGGGTATCATCGAACCCACTGTGCGTTCGCTTTTTTTAATATTTTCTAAGCAAAAACTCTGAAAAATTGGATTTTACAGCTGACTTTCTGTGTACAAGGCAAGGATTTTTCTTCGAAAGACACACTATTTTGGTAACCTTATTTGAATCAGAAAAAACATTTTTATATCGGACAGCGAACTTCTGTTAACAGTATGAAAGTCGTTATAAAAACCGTATTTCATGAAACTTTAAATTATTTGTTGTAAGAGTACGATTTGGATTTTCTTTATAAATTTCAATCATTCTTTCTCTTACTTTTTGTTGATTATCCAGTTTCGGACAAACTAACAAATCGTTTTGTTTGCTACTTTGTATCAAAGAGTTTAGAAAATAAAAAAATTGCAATACTCTCACTTACTGAGATAAAATATATAACTTGTCTCTGCAAATAAGAAATTTAATAATTTTTTCCGACTTTAATGTTATAAATTGACTTTTATGACTGCTCTTCATACTACATACGTCAATTTGGCTTGTTCACGCATCCATTCAACCACAAATGAGCTTCGTCGCTGAAAACAGCTGAGCTGCCAAAAGCAGTGTTGCCAAAAAGAAAGTTGCTTAAAGATCACCCTCTATTAGCAAAATAAAATATACTTTACTTAATGAAAATGTAGCATGATTGAACAATATTTTGTTTTGGCTCCTTAGTTGGATTATGACTAGGCATGTGTTGTTTTACGCCACAATTATCAGTTTTTTTTTAATTTATGTGTTTCTGTTATATTATGAGCGTCTCCATGGGGGGGGGGGGTTGGGGTGGTACAAATAGGGAAATTTCTGATTTCGTTGATTCGTCTGAATATCTCATACATTTTTCAATAGGACGCACAGGAAAAAACGGGTACCGTGAAATAACTCCCAAATAAAATAAATAACAATGAAATAACTCCCAAAGAAATAAGTCCCAAAAAAATGAAATTAGACCCAATTTTAATAAATGAAATAACCTTCAAAGAAAAAATGAAATAAGCGCCAACATTTGGGAGTTATTTCATAGTAATAAAATAACTCCCAACAAAGAATGAAACAACTCCCAATGAAAAAAGTTCGAAAAAAAATAAAATAATTCCCAATTCAAAAATATCGAATTCTGCAATTCGCGGCCGTGGCCGCGCATATAGGACGCCAACCACGGTGACGCCGCATTACGCGAAACACGGCCGAGCAGCAGGACGCGCATCGTACGTACCGCTTTCCAGAGGTGGCATGTCATAACGTCCAATGACATAATGTCCATGGATGTTATGTCACTCGAAAAGTGTCATAATGTCCATGGACTTTATGACAATTTGGAATTTGACAATTTTGGACATAATGTCACTTTCAAATGTGACATAGCGTTCAGACTTGTTAAAATAAAAAGATTAATAATATTTAGTATATCAATACAATTTTTTTAAATATTCTTTAGTAGTATATCACAAAATAAAACTAAATTTATAAATCGTATAATCGCACGCAGAAAAAACTTTATTTCGCGAAGCCTCCTGCCGCGTTCTACGGAGGAAAAAAACCTATGAGCGGCCAAAGGCCGCCACACAGAAAAACTTGTTTTTACAAATTACTTGATGTCCTAAAAATATAAGATTTCAACGGATTCGACATCTGATTTGAAAAACAAGTTCTTCTGGATGGCGGCCTTCGGCCGCTCTTAGGGGTTTTTCCTCCGTAGAACGCGGCAGGCGGCTTCGCGAAATAAACTTTTTTCTGCGTGCGCCACAAAAGATACTTCAAAATTACTGATCTGTTTCCACACTGGAGTATAATGTCCACGGACCTTATGTAACTTAAAAAGTGGCATAATGTCCATGGACTTTATGTCATTCCATTTGTGGACATAATGTCATATTGCAGAGTGTCATAAAGTCCATTATGACACTTTTCGAGTGACATAACGTCCATGGACATTATGTCATTGGACGTTATGACATGATACCAAAATTACCAAAATTCTAGCAAGAACTGCGTTCCTTTTGGTAAAATAACTCATTGTATTGCTATCATTTACTTTACGACAATTTTAAGAATTGTTACAAATGCATAAAATTTACCAATATGTAACTTTAATAGAAATGAAAAACTCCCAACAAAAATGAAATAACTCCCAACGATACTATCACATTTAAAAATGAAAATGAAATAAGTCCCAACAAAAGTGAAATAACTCCCAATGCCAAAAAGGAGTGAAATAACTCCCAAAAAAACCTGGTTGGGAATTATTTCATTTGGGAGTTATTTCATAACGAAATAATTTCTAACAGAAGATTGTGAAATAAGTCCTATCGCATTGGCAGTTATTTCATAGTGAATCCCAATTTATATGGAAAATTTTTGGAGTTATTTCATTTTTTTTTTTTTTTGGGAATTATTGGGAGTTATTTCACGGTACCGAAAAAACATGATACACCATATTTCTGGTAGTCTTATTACATTTTGAACAGCTGTTAGATTTCGACTCCTATTAGTTGGAAATGATAAAAAGTACAAGTGAATAATAAAAAAAAGTAATAACATTCTTATCTTTGATAGAAAATTGGAAATAGTTAGTTATATATAATTAAATTTAATTAAATAAACTTTTCAAGCCATGGTATATAGATCCATAGATGTTTGTAAAATAAATGCATTATTTTGAATTGTAACTTTTAACGTGAAAAATGTCTTGAATTATTAAAAAAAAATAAGAATTTTACGGGACGTTTTTCCTATTTTATCAAACTTCGGTTAGCTTAAGAGCTATGGACTCATTCCATATGAAACCATCACAAAATCGAATTTTTACCTCGATCCCCTTCAATTTTAACCAAACTCGATATGTAAGTGCTTGGATGGTAAGTGCCAATTTTATGTTGGTACCTCTTACGGATGTGGAAATATTTAAATAATATTTTAAAATTTGAAAAAAAGAAACGAAAACTTAACAAAATAGTTAAGTGTTAATATGTTTTTAACGGCTTAAGCTACTAGAGTCATTGATACATTTTAAAGCTACATAAATCGTGGTTTTACGGGTACAAAGTTATTCACTTTATAAAAATGCAAAATGCATTTTTCCAAAATCCTTGGTTCAAAATGCTGTAATCAATTATAAACTATTCTTCTATACAGCACGCAGAAAAAAGAGCATCATGTTATGATTGAAACGCGTAACAATAATAATTCCTCATAACCATATTATGATTCTAGATGTAGGTAAAACTGTTCTCTGTGATCATAATATGATTAGGCAGAATCATGTGTATGACTGTGAGGATCATACTATGATAATTTCGTGTCCCCAATCATGCTCAGTCGTTTCAAAATAAATATATAGTACTCCTGCGGCCTCCAAATTCGGTTTTTTAATTATATTTGTATACATATTTATAAATAAATTTGATTTCGTATGATTTCCAAAAAGGGATTTGGCTACGGCATAGTGAAATAATTTATTATTAACATATTTCTTTTAAGAATTTTAAAAAGCCTGCTCTTTTTAAATACATCGGTTTGAACCGCGAATTTTTAAAAAAATTCATTATATCTTCAAACAGTTATTTGTTTTCTAATTTTATTTCAAGCACGATTAAAATAAGATATTAACACTTTAAAATAAGATATTAACAACGAATCGAGTAGCTTACACCGTTCAAAAGATATAAACGATTTCTACGACTACTTTTGTTAAATTCACGATTTTTTCGAATATATGGAAGTTTATGTACGACTACATATTTATTTTGAAACGCAATTTTCCACATCCTCTAGGACTAGCTTTCTTAAACTAGCTAGCCTTCAGCAAGATTGGTTGAAATCGGAATGGGAGGAGAAAATCGATTTGTTGATTTTATATGTTTCCAATCTATGGGAATACCTAAGAAAATAAAATATTGTGTACAAAAACAATTTTAATATAAAAAAAAATTTGAATTTAAAATTTTTTCAAAATTTCCCCCACAAACACTTGAGCTGGAGCCGCCACTGGTTATATAAAAGTTAATAATATCTTTATCATAATATTGATTTATTCATTACCAAAGTAGATGAAAAAATAAATCAAGTGTGGTATATCTTAATGTAAATTTAAATGAAAAAAAATATATAAAACAACTAAATCGAAAAAAAATATTTATTTTGCAGATATCCCAGCAAACCTCGGTAATATGTTATTATAAAGGAACATGTTAGCAGGTTATAACTCTTTACCCTTGCCTTACTTCGCAACCAATTAGTAATGCCAAATTCACACGATTTTATTGTATTATTAGTTCGTTTCTATACAAAATTAAATAAATTTTAATTTTTACTACAAATTTGACAATTTTCAAATAATATTCGATTTAAAAATTAAAAAAAAAAATTTTACAACTCTTTACCTGTGAGGAGTAGCATCTTAATGAAGTAACTAGTTACCTCGATGGACATGCCCTTGTTAAAATAATACGGTTTGTACACGCAGATAAAATATATGGTTGCAATAGGATTGTGGCCACAAAACTATGTTTCATGCAGCCATAAATGGTTGTTTCAATTAAATTATTATTGTATCAATCATAGTTCACCAATAATATGGTTGCTTTATTCATGTTATAGTAATAATTTCTCTTTTTTTGGTTATCATTTTATTCTATTGTCTACAAGTGTAATATAGTATTTAGTATTATATTTCTCTCTGTAACTACAGCCATATTTTAGTTGGGCCAACTATAAGATGATCAGTATGTTTTTTATGAACGTCTTCGATCTTTTAGTGTCGTTCTTGTTTAAGATTTTGTGAAAAGAAGTTTTGGGAACCAGCTAGTTCAAACAAATTCAATAATATTAAATAAAAAGACATATAAATATAAAACCAAAGTAGTGGTGTTAATTGTTATGGTGATATTTTTAGTGGAAGAACGAATAACCATGGAAATCGATCTACCATGGAAGCCTAGGCAAAAGTTACACTGACACGCATCCCTTAATTAAATTTATTGTTTAGTATACATAAAAGAGTTATCAATTAAAAATAAAAAAATGATAAAAAAGTGATTTTTTTTTAATTTTTAGTACTCAGTCAAAATAAATTGAAGACAAAAAATTAAAGAAATATGAATGAAATATGAATGAAAAATGTAAAAAAACGTGCTTTTATGTCGGTAGTACGACATAATGATAATATATTTGCAATAAACATAATATGGTTATAAAAAATCACATTATCATAATATGAAAACTAGGACAATAATATGGTTATAGTGCAAATATGAATATTGCTACAAACATGTTATGATCATTATAAATATTTTGTGAAATAACATTCGTATTTATGTCGTGATCAGATGTTTCCATTATATTATTTTTCTGTCAAAATAACATTTGTGCTGAAAAAGGCAAAGTTTAGTTTTGCTTTTTTAGATATTAAAATAAAAAATTATGTAATCATCGCATAGCGATATAATAATGGTTTATAAAGGGTCCGCCATCTAACGTTTTTTTTTCAACTAGTGCTTATTTCGTGAATGGTAACACTTAGCTCATGTCTGATTTGACAAATAATTAGTTTTATCCTTCCGCTGAACGAATATGGTTGTGTATACGCTTGAACAACGCTGGGAAATATTGCGACATTACTTTGAAAATCATGGTAATGAGCAAGGAGTGGCCGTTACAGTCAATGGCGATCGTTATCGGGCCATGTTAAACGAATTTTTGTTCACAAAAATTGAAGAGGAGGATATTGGCAACATTTGGTTTCAAGAGGACGGCGCTACGTGCCACACTGCCGAAGCTACACTCTATGTTTTGCGCCCTGTTTTTGAAGATCGCATTATCAGCCGCAGAGCTGATGTCGTTTGGCCACCTCGGAGCTGCGAATTGACACCGTTGGATAAGTGTTACGCCAACAAGCCAGAGACAATTGACGATTTAAAGGACAATATTCGTGAAGCCATTGGTGAAATACAGCTGCACACAATCGATAATGTGCTTAAAAATTGGACCGATCGTGTAGGCTACTGCATGGCCAGCCGAGGCAGCCATTTGAATGAAATTATTTGCCATTATTAACCGGAAGGATTGTACTTTCAAATAAAAAAAGAAATTTGAGAAAATATTCAGTTGTTTTTTTATAGCATTTTCAAAAAAAAAAAGTTATTTGGCGGACCCTTTATAACTCCTTAATAACACAAATCTTGTTTGTCAGCGCAAAGACAATTTGATTAAATAAATGTACTATTTGAAAATAACATTCAGAAGTTTTTAATTCAGCTGCAACAGAATGCTAAGAGAATAATGTAGGAATCATTCTATGATAATTTATGAACATTTCCGTAACCATAATATGATAATATTGATATCAATTGGGAGCCATAATATGGTAGTCTAATTATCATATTATGATTAAGAAAAAAATAAGAGTATGGTTGTCAGAGCCATAGTAACATGGTTGTCGCAGCCATAAATCCAAAAATGTATAATGCTATTCGAATGTGGTTGCCACAGCCATATTATTTTGTCTGTGCGGGTAATAGAAAAGTAACACGTCACCTCCTTATTACAAAAAAAAATTTTTTTCCATCCAAAAATATCCAATATAATTAAATTTTCATAAGAAAAAAAACTTATTATATTAACACTGGAGGTAATATGTGTTTTGTAAGGTGTTACGAGAATGGACATGTCCTTGTAAAAATAATAGGGTTTGTAATAGAAAAGTAACTACCCAGTCAGAAACTGCCAGTGGTACAAAAAATCAAGCAATGGCATACTTTGGAAAGGGGATAGTGGAGAGATGAAAGGTGGGGAAAGATGAAAGGCTTCAAACATGGCAACACTATAATGCGCGATAAGTCTTAGAACAGTTGTTGCTCGCCACCTAATGTAGAGTTGGTGAATTTATTGAAGCTTTTTTTCATAGCCCTGATTCATTATTTTACTTCAGTGGGTGCAGCGATACATATAAGTCATAGAAAATTCATACATATTATTTTTCTAAATCAATGTTGTCGTCACCGGGTATCGAACCCGGCACCATCTGTGTAACAGTCCAACGCGCTAACCATTGCAGCACAATTTGATTTACAATAATTGAGTGGTCTACAAAAAAAAGCTTCGCAAAGAATTACATGAGACCACTGGGTCAGCGATGGGAAAAAGTGTTTTCCCAGTGCTATAAATTCAGAAATTACCTACGGCTCAAAAGTCTAACACCTAGTAAAGAATTTATTTTATCCGAATGATGATGCTTTGTTTAGAAAAGTTTGTAGTCGTGAGGTTCCGAGTTCGATCCCGGTTCCAGGTTCCGAGTTCGATCCCGGTTCTGTGTGATTTTTTTATACTTTTTAATATTTTTTTTATATAAATCGATTTTTTTTGTTTCTGGAAAAGCTCTTTTAGGACCACCTTTTTTTCGTTTTCCCAAAATTGGCAGATTGTTTCAAGCAAACCTAATGCCGGTGCTGAAATACTTGAGCAGCCTACTGTTACCCAGCAGATATCATTCACTAACGTTTTTAACTATCAAGTATTATATGTTTCGTTAGCTCAGTGGTTAGAGCTGTGATTGAATTGCTCTGAATTTTTGTAAACCACGTCTATTCTTATATGCGACTTTAAAAAGTATAAACTTTTCCCAAGTGCTTTAAAAAAATTTTTGCGCAAATTTTAATGAAACTTTAAAAAACTCAAAATTTTCACAAATTTGCATTGTCAAGTTTTCTACAGTTTCTTTTGAGTAGTTGTTCGCCAAGTAGACAATTTTGATCAGATTTCTTTGATTTTTTTTTTTTTAAAGAAACTGTAAATGCAACAAATAAAAATATGTATCAAAATTTTCTTAAAAAATATGTGTCAAATGACATCAAATGTTAAAAAACTGGATATTTTCGCAGATTTGTATAGAAGTGATAGATTTTTTAGAGTATAGGTTGGGATATCCCACAATCTTCGACGGATTGACACGAAAACGTATATGCTTGTAAAACTTTAATTTTTATCAATACCAGACATGGGACATAACACCAATATTTGTGTATTTAATTACAGCCCAATTACATTTGTACGTCTAATTACATGTAATTGGTTGTAATTGAGTAATTGCCCTGTAATTAAATACACAGATGTTGTTAGTATTCCCCATGTTTGGTATTAAAAATTTTACAAATTTTCTAAAGAAGCGTTTAAGCCTACAAGTGTGAGCGTAGGTCTGAAATTATTAATAACATTTAAATATTTCACTAGTGAATGATTGTAAAATGTAATTGACGACGCCCATGTCTGCTTAAAATAGTAAAACTTTCAAATGAGTTAATTTATCCTTACAATCACCTTTTTAATAAATAAAACAATAATTTTGTATTCAAATTACTACCAATAAAGAAAAACTAATTTATTAAAATAATATTTCCACTAATTTGCAATAAAGGATATAAAAAAAAATATAAGAAAATTTAATTAAATTTTGAAACAAACAAAACATATTTACAAAAAAGGACTCTTACGCACGTATTCATAAAAAATCTAAACACAGATTTGAATATATTTTAGTTAAAACACATTTTAAGCCTTAAAACTGTATTCATAAACGAATATTAGCTTAAAATTCCTACTTTTAAAGCTTGAGTAAAATACTCGTTTATGCATACAGTTTAAAGGCTAAAATTTGTGTTTTAACTAAAATGTATTTGACATGATGTTTAATATTTTTATGAATACGGGGGTTAATATTCACAATTTTATGCTAATATTTATATACTCTAAGATACCGCAAGTACACTACACACACACTTACACCAACACACACGCACACCTACACACATAGTAGGGACATTTAAAGTGTACCATAGGGTTATAACTTTTGAAATTTTTTTTTTAACAATTTCAAATTTTACCACAATATAGAGAAGAAGAAAAATAAACTTTTGGTTTTAAATTTTTTAAATTCAAAAGTAAAACATTTAATATTTTTTCGCGATTTTCAAAAAAGTTACCTCATAAACATTTTTGAAGTTTGATACAAGTTTTTTATTTAATTAATCAAAAAGTTAATATTTCGCTAAAATTTTACAGTAATTCGACTATTACGTTAGCCACTATCAGGATTAAAGGACAAAAACGTTTTCAAATTTAAAGCGATTCGCAGATTTTGATAAAAAAAAAAGATTGTAGAGGCTATAGCTTTTCTAAAACGTCGGGTTCTGATGAGATCTTTAGGCAGATCGAAATACTAGTAACAACCAAGCAAATATGTCTTATTTTTGTAAATATACGGATTTTCAAAGCTCGTAATAAACTAAAAATTATATAAAAATAATGTCGTTGTAATAATAATAAAATAATAATAAAACTGTACAAAATATTACTTAAGCCAGAGTAAAAAATTAATTAAAATAAAGGTTTAGTAACATCATGATGCTTGTTCAGAAAATACCACGTGCTCGATTTTTAGAAAAGACAAGAATGGATCAAAATTGATGATTAATAGGGTTCTTCGGGTTCTGATTAGATCTCTAGCCAGATCGAAATACTAAGTTTGACTTGCTTTATTTTTTTTACATATACGGAGGTTTCAAGCTCGTTATAAATTAAAAATAAGTAGTGTGTGGCCGAACAGTTCAGGAAAAAAAAAACTTTATTTGATCGTTTTTATTTTATCTAGAGGCAATAAGGATATATTTTGGTATTGGAAATATGTTTGTTTAACCGATTTAATTCGATGTTTTGTATAAAATCTAATTAAGAAGCCGAAGTTTAGCTAAAAAGTTAAAAGTCGGCCGCCTAACTATTTATGATTTGGTCGAACTTTCGGAAGCCGCACAGAGAATTTATTGCTTAACTATAGACCTTTCCTTAAAATTGCCACTCAAAATCGCATTTGATCAGCCCAATAAAAAAAACGCAAAAGCTGTCAACCCTGAAAGTAAACACCATACCTCAATCTGGTAACATTGTGAAATAGGGACGGAGGAGATTAGAAAAATAAACAAAAAATCTAAAAATAGAATATTTGTGTTGATAGTGTTGTCACTTCTGAGTATAACATACAATAACAGAAAAAGCTAATAGGAAAGAAAACTGCAATTTAGCTGCATTAGATCGAGACCATAGTTGGGTTTGATCGCAAAACGGTCATGACTTGGTATTGTAACGTTTGTAATGTAAGATGAGCGCAGGTTTGATTCTTACAGCCGCAGGTTGTTGAAAATTTTATCATATAGAGACAATCTGATAATTATAAGACAAAAAACTAATAAAACTGAAAAAAGAATTATAGCGTTGTTTCGTGATATAGGTATTAAAATTCGCAAGACAATGAGCACGTTAGGTTAAAAATTAATTTAAAATCTGTTGTGTTGTAATTTTGATCCAATAATGCAACTTTAATGGTGAAAATTTGTTAAAATGCATTAAAAAAATGCATTTTATGCAGAAGATTTTTGTTTCAAATTGACCCGAATAAGCGTTTTTTTTTTAAACAATATTTCCCATCACGTGGTGATAGGTAAAAATTTTGCTGAAAAACAGTTGTAACCCTAGTGTACGCACAAGTACCAGTTTATGTATGAGATTCGTGTGAGGGCTTAAGCTTCAACCACAACATTTAACACTTCACCACAGACTACTAGAGTTAATGGAAGCAAAGTTATCATATTAAAATAAAAAAAGTTAAAACAAAATATACAAGTACTCATCCATACACCCAACGGCTATTGCACAGTGGCTTCAAACACTAAAAATTTTATATAATAGGGATTTTCTAAACTGCTAATTCAATCTGGAAAATCCTAATTCAATCCGATTTTATCAGCAGTTTAGAAGTTTCATAATTATTACCATTATTTTTGTGTGTGTGCAACCACTGTGCATAGCTAGTATACATGTATTCATACAGGTATGAATATATATATATGGTACAAGTGATTATTTCGAATATTTCTTATCTTATTATAAGGAACTTGGACTTTTCATGTAAAACAGTTTCTGTAGTAAGCCAAGATTATTTCTATGAATTATTTTTAACATTCTATAGTTTTTGTGCTACACGGTACTAAATAAAAAAAGTATTCTAGGTATACGAAATAGTGATATTGTACAAAATGGCATAACGTTAAAACTAACTTAAAATTTTTATAAACTTAAGGAAATTTATAAAAAAAAACTAATTTAATTAAACCTCCTTGTGGTCTCTACACTGCAAATGTGTTTTGCTGAAAATCAGTGAGCTGATTTTTAGAAAAAATAAGCAAATTCAGCAAAATGTTTTGCTGGCATTTAGTTCAATGCAATTGAAAGCCGACTGGTTGAAATCAACACAATTGTTTGATAGAGCTTTGTAGATTGAAAACAAACTAAAAAGCTTACAAGAAATGTATCCCGACCCGGACCGTCAGATCCTAAAAAAGTTATTAAAAATAGCATATGAGTCATTCCAAATAAAACCAGAAAAGAATATTCAATTTTCGACCCCTACCCCCTTCAATTTTAACCAAACTTGTTACGGCAGATAAGTGTCATATATTAAGAGTGTTTTTTTTATAGAGGTATAGAGCTTTGAAATGAACTAAACCAAAGATGATTTTTTTAAATTGACATGAAATTTACTTGATTCGAAAGATAATCTTCTAGCATTATAATTTAAATATGACTTCTGTCTTGGACGTAGTCTAATCTGGAGGTCCAATTTTCAATGACTTCTTCCAACGTTTGTGGCCGTATATTGGCAATAACGCTGCGAATGTTGACCTCCGAGTGATCAATCGTTTCGGCATTATCTACGTTTACTAGTGACTTCACATATCCCCACAGAAATAGTCCAGCGCCGTTAAATCGCACGATCTTGGAGGAAAATTCACGGGTCCGAAGCGATGCTGTTGCCAAATGTTTCCTTCAATAAATCAATTGTGGCACGAACTGTGTGACATGTGGCGCCGTCTTGTTCAAAGCACAGCTCCTGCATATCATGATTGTTCAATTGATGAACGAAAAAGGCTCTATAGCGGTAAATTTCTGACCAGTATCGTTTTAAAGAAGTACGAACCAATGATTCCACCAGCCAATAAAGCACATCAAAAAGTCAGTTTTTCTGGATGTAACGGTGTCTCAACATACACTTGAGGATTATTATTACTCTAAATATGGCAGTTTTGTTAATTGACGTAGCCATTTAACCAAAAGTGAGCTTCATCAGTAAACAAAGTTCGTGCGCGAAACGTATTTCGAACAGAACCATTATTTTCAAAATAAATTTGCACAATTTGGAAGCGTTTCAAATACACATTTTTTGTAACAAGCATTTTAATTAAGATTGAATCGTTTTCTTTCTGTTAAATATTTTTATTAAGAATAATTTGAAAAAAAAAATCCATTGATGATATTTGAATTCCAATTAAAACTTCAGAGATTTTTAATATGTATTACAAATTCTCTGAAATAATAAAAAAAAAGTCATGGGAAATCCCGCACAATTTTTTTGGGATTGCGGGATTGAAAAAAGAGCGGGATTCCCGGGAATCTCGTCCAGGGAATTTCCGAGACAAACACCAAAGTTTTCAGTCATATCTAAAGTTGTTAAGCAATTTGTAGTTTTGTACCATAAGTATATGGTACTTACGAAGATATAAGAATTTTACAAAGCTTTTTCTTATGTGTGTTTACGGGAAAAGGGCGAAAAGCCAAGAAAATTATGAATTTTATTTAAGTGCTTGTCGAATATTATTAAAACATAAATAATTTTAAAGAAAGTCTTTTAACTGAAAAATAACGCGACTTTGTTAATTTGTACCATATACTTATTTCCAGACTTGTATAGTAAACTATGAGTATTAAAGTGGGTGGTTTCAAAAAAAAAAATATTCGTATTTTTAAAATATTTTTAAAAATATAAAACAAGTTTCCACAAACTATAAAAACAAAAATCTGAAATTTTCACACATGTTAAAAATAACTTCCATATGCTCATTAAAGTGGGTCGAGATACAACAATTTGTTAGTGGCCCTTAAAAAAAAAATGAATTTTGACATTTTTTATGAAGATTTCCCAAATATTTCGTGTTTGGCGCTAACCGTTAGTGAGCTGAACCATTTTTAAAAAGGTCGACTTTTTAGTTATATTTTTCGTTCAAAGAAACTGTATACAAAAGGGATATCAAATAAGAGATACTTTGAAGACGCATCTACAAAAAAATAAATTAAAGATAAATATACACTTTTTTTCCAAAATGGTCGGTTGTTGCAAAAAATTAATACTTTGCGAATCCTCATAAAAATTGTCAAAATTAATTTTTAGGGGCCACTAAAAAATTTTTGCATTTCGACCCACTTTAATGAGCATATGCAAGTTATTTTTAACATGTGTTATACCCTGTGGAAATTACAGATTTTCGTTATTTATAGTTTGTGGAGAAAATGTTGTGCATTTTTAAAAATAACCGATTTTTATTACTGAGAGCTTTAAAGGAAACGCAATTAATTACACTAGTAAATTCAAATGTCACAATACTTTTTTAACGAGCTGTTGCATATAACATACTTGGGAATTTTTAATTGGCATTTAAATTTAAATGGCATTACTTTCGTCAACGACAATGCCCAAAAATGTCATTACTATTCCAATGCCAATTAAATATTCTTTCATTACACTCAGGGAACTTCTGCTTTGAAAATATGTAGTTGTTTGCATTGTAATACAGTTTCTTCATTTTAATGTTAATGTCAGGTATTTGTTTAACAATTTTAGTTCTGTACTAACTTCTTAGTTCTTTACTAACCTTGTAGTTCATTTCAAAAAAAACAAACCACATCAATAACTGTTTTATTATTTTACATTAATTTTTTACAGTTATTTTTTTGTTATTTAAAAGAAAAAAACAAGTAAATGTTTGTTTATTTTTTACTAATATATCGCTCATTTTCTTCAAAACTCATATAACTCAACAAAGATGATTTTGCAGAATACGAGGTAAAAGTTTTCAATCCATATCTGCCTCGCTCGACCCCTTCTTTATTTATTTGGTTTTTATAAATAGGGGGTTTTAATGTATTTTTCTCCAAGTGAGAGTTGTGTGCGAATTCGTTATTTATCGAGAGAGCTGTGAGAAGCACAGTTTCTCTATGAATTATATACTCTTTGCACCCACTTAAAAGAAAAAATAAAATATATTATCCCCCTTCTCGAAAAGTAAACATGATATCAATATGAAATTTTAACACAATATAAAGCATAACTAATAAATCCGCATCATTACCTCAAAAATAGCATTACAGTCTTGAAGTAAATGAGCGGTACGTGGTTCATTTTCACTATAATTGTTAGTAATTGAAATTAACGAAATGTTAGTCGTCCTTTCGTCAAATGAAATTGTATTCTCTTTTTTTTTAAATTTATCACGTATACACTATTCAGTCTAGTTTGGTAACTGATTAGTCATGATCGATCAGCTTTTTATAAAATATGGTTGATAAAATATAGAATATTTATAATATAATTACGCAAAAATATAGAAGTTGTATCTGAATTTGTAAATAATTTCTTTTCTTTTTGACAATTGTAAGAAACAATAATAACTATCAACTATTGTTGTCTGTTAAAGTCATTGGCATTTATCAATGCCAATTGAAGCAACATTTTATTGACATTGTTTTAAACAATTGCAATGCCAAAAAATTTAATTACCATTGACATCAAACAAATCGAAATAAATCGTAAATTAATTGGTCCGCTCAATGAACTAGTCCCAAATGTGGCACATAATAATGTTGAATCATACCAAATTATTACAAATTTTGTTTTTTGCATCTCAAAAGAAAAGATTTCCGACTTATGCACTTTAGCATTTATACAAATTTTACTGAATCTGTTCCTAGTTATAACCATATCACTTTTCGATAAACTTAAATTCTTGGAAGAACCGCCTCTTGTTTTTTTTTAAGTTTTGTCTCGATACCGTGCTTTATATTTTCCCACTCAACGGAATATAAGCATTAATTTGAGCATAATAATTTAAAGTTTTAATGTTCAAGGATGTTTTTAGAATATTTTTAGCAATGAAGCAGTTTAATAAATATTTACGAAAGTTTTATAAATTTTTATGAAAGGTTTATAAGTATTATGTATATATATATATATATATAAAGTTTTTCATAAATATGTTGAAGCGTTTTTCCTGAGTGTATTTGTTACTTACAAAACTAAGTCTGTAAGCTGCTGTAAAAATTAGAGGGCTTAAACTGAAAAATGAGAAATTTACAATTCCTAAAAATATTCTGAAAACAACATTTGCATGGGATTTTCACTTCTTTCGAAACATGTTCTGATGATGGGAACCTTTAAAATTCCCGAAATAGATCCGAAATATGAAAGTGGGCAATTAATAAATTTGAAAATGTTAGGACAATAGCCTAATAAAGAAATATGGAGTATGGCTTCGAACTTGAATAATTTTCATTTTCATTGCACAATTGAACATAATTTTTATTATTAATAAAAATTTTACTTCTAATAAAAATTATATCAAACTTGCTCACATTAATAAATTTAGTTAGAATGTTATTATAGATCAAATTCAAAATCTACTATGATATTGTCAAATTAGATTTTATTTGTTGCTTTTCAAATAGTTTAATCATTTCCATGATAGACAATACAATTGCTTCATTGTCTGCCTTAGTGTATAAACTGGCTGATTTGACAAACCTAATTATAAAAGCAAGACTATTTGAAGAGCAACAGTTTTTGCATATCAATATACTTTGTATATCATTATATGAAGTATGTCTGTTGATTGTATTACAATTTGTAAAAATAACATATATCCCAACAAGCAAGGTTTGTACAAGAACATTGTGCTAATTGTTCAATATTGTGATATACAACTTTAGGGTTTTTGATGAAATGAATTTGAATATTTTGCAAATTCGATCAAGGAAATTTAGAATATTCCAAAAATAAAATATAAAAATCAGAGTAGTTTTCACTTTAATCGCAAGGATATCCCTCATCCTTCACCAAGTCGCAATTAGTTAATATGGTTTTAAATGCTAAAAGTCAATACTTTAAAACCACATTAACAGTTATTCGTAGAAATTTTAAAGAAAAATATTGATTTTCTGATGACGGAGAGTGATTCTGAGTCCAGATTCGGATTCAGCGTGTTTTATAGTGTAATATAGAACAGAAAGCTATATATTAATTTGTATTAAATATTTTAAACAATTTCAATACAATGTTTATTTGTATCAATTAATAGTTTAATTAAAAACGTGAACTATTTTTAAAATGTTTTGGTACTTTATTTAAAGCTTATAATTCGCATAAACTTTTTGCTTTAAGTGTACTCTTTCTTATACAACAAAATTGTAACAATTTTTGTTAACACTACTAAAAATTAGTTCAAAATTACGAATTTTGTAATATTTAAGATAAATTTAAGTAAATTGAGAATAACAAATTATTCTGCTGAAATCAGCAAAACATTTTTTAAATATTAGTATAGTTAAAAATAACTAAAATAAGTCGAGCTCAATGAAAGCTCGTTATAAATAAGAATAACTAAAAACTAATCTCGATGTATAGAAAAACAAAAAACAAAGGAACTGTAAAAAATATTACTAGAGCCGGAGTAGAAACTAAATTTTTTTCTATAAATTGAACATTTTTGTTCTTCAAACAAAACAAATGAAGTCAAAAATTATAAAATTTTTGTATGGGAACATCTTATTGCAGAGCCAATTTTACCCACTATACATGAGATTGAGACGAAACGAAAAATACGCTATCATGCATTTTGTTCTCCGCTACAACATTTCCAGGATCCATACTAAGTTTTTTTAATTTTTCCACATTTCCTACCGGATGTTTGTGTAAAGCATTTGCTTTATGTGTGTGTGTGAGCATTAAACCACTACTCAACAGATTATGTGAACATTTCAGTTTCGTCTAAAAAAAAATTAACATATGCATTAGGGCGTTTCAGCATTTCCACTATTTTGGATTTTTAAAACTCTTTAAGCGGAATATGAATACTTATGGGCCAAAATTTTTTTTTGAAATTTTTCAGTTTTGAAAAAAAAATTCATTTTCTCTAGTGCTTCATTTTAATAAAACCATATAAATCACTACTCAAGACTTTCAAGCCTACTAAAATCAACTATTCGGGGTACAAGTTATAAAAAAAATCTAAATTTTCCAAATTCAAACCTTAATAATTTCAGAAATAGTGAAATAAAATTTGTTGAGTAAGTCTTTGAAATGCCTTTAATTTGATACCAGGTTTGATTTTGTGAAATTTCCATACTTGTTGGCAAAATCTAAGGTAAACTATGATAATATAAATGATTTTGTTTTGACTTTTTAATTTTTTTCTATATTTCTCTAGAAGTATAAGGATTGATATAAAATAAAAGGTATTTTAAAGATCTTTCCAAAAAATTTAATTTCTCTAAAATAGGATGACTAGTTCTGAAAATATTAAAGTTTGAATTTGTCAAATTTTGAATTTTTTACATTCTAGGCAGAGCTGTAAATGAATCATTGATATTTGAATTAATTCGCGAATCATTCATGCACTAAATTAGTAACATTTTGAATTAATTCTTTTCGCCAAAAAACGAATTGAATGAAATTTGAATCGATTCATATGCATTTGGCTGGAATGAATTGCAATTCATTTTAAATCAAATGAATTTGACAAAATTAATTGCAATTCATTTTCAATTCAAATGAATTAGAAATGAATTGCAATTCATTTCCAATTCATTTGACATGAATTGATTTGAATTAATTCAAATGAATTAGAAAAAATAATTGCAATTAATTTACAATTCATTTGAATTGAATTGATTTTGAATTAATTCAAATGAATTTTATGAAACTCTTCATCACTTATAAGAAAATTTTATAAATATGATTCATAACACGGTGCTACAGTGAGAAAAACTTGTAAAATTACCTAGTGTTAGTTGTAGGACTTGTTGAGTAATTCACTTTTCAATTTTCAGAATTTTGTATACACCCTCAAAATCTAAAGTTATCGACAAAAAACGTTTTTTCAGGACTTTATGGACAAAAATATTTTTAACTGAGTTATTTTTTTTGCAAAAAAAAAACTGTATTTCATTCAAAAAGTCACGAACTTATTGATCCGCCCTCGTACATAAGGTTATATGTTTACAATGCTTATGAGGCATAATTAGTTGTGTTTGAACTGCATAATTTATTATTAATTAATCTATTAATTTATCTATTAAATACGGTTATTTTCCCAAATACTGGAAAGATTCTTATATTATTCCTTTATTTAAATCCGAAAATAAGTGTCTTGTAACTAATTATAGAGGTATTACCAAACTTAGTTCAATATCCAAACTGTTTGAAAAATGTTTAACTGATAATTTTTGTTATACAATATCTTCGATATTATCACCTTCTCAACATGGTTTCCGTAAAGGATGCTCTACAGCCACAAATATACTAAATCTCACAACAATAGTTAACCGCGGATTTACAAACGGTCAACTTACTGACGTTATCTACACAGACTTTAGCAAAGCCTTTGACAAAGTTAATCATAATCTTCTTTTAAAAAAATTATATTTGATGGGATTTACTAAAAATTGTATAAACTGGATAGGATCTTACTTGAGTGGCAGAAAACAACGTGTGTTATTTAACGATTCTAAATCAAAAAATATCGATGTAAAATCTAGAGTACCGCAAGGAAGCCACCTTGGGCTAATTTTATTCTCCTTCTTCATAAATGACTTACCTCTTTTGATTAAATTTTCCAACGTCCTAATGTATGCTGACGACGTTAAAACTTTCTTAAGTTTTGATAAAATTTCATATCATACACATATTCAACAAGATTTAAATAACCTCTACGTATGGTGCAATGCAAACTTAATGGAATTTA
The DNA here is from genome assembly GCA_021234595.1 of Delia radicum. NCBI lineage: Eukaryota > Metazoa > Arthropoda > Insecta > Diptera > Anthomyiidae > Delia > Delia radicum. The sequence goes on from CM037853.1 coordinate 33,645,299, forward strand.
ACTTGAAAAATTGCAAACATATGCGCTTCTCCAGAAAAACTTCGTTCCTTCTTACTACTCTTTGGGTGGAGACCAATTAGAGTTAGTGGATTCATTTTATGACATTGGTGTTTTATTAGACCCCAAACTAAGTTTTTCACAACACATCACTCTGGCCGTTAATAAAGATCGTGGAGTTCTTTCTTTTATTAAACAATGGGCTAAAGAATTTACTGATCCTAATATAAGTAAACATCTTTATACTTCCCTAGTACGGCCAATCTTGGAATATGGTTCCGTAATTTGGGATCCTCAACATAATGTCCGTATTCAAATGATTGAATCAGTTCAAAAACAGTTTTCACTTTTCTGTTTACGAAATTTGTGGTCTATTGTTAATCTTCCATCATACTCTATTAGGCTTGATCGTATCAAACTACCAACTTTGGAAAGCCGAAGAAAAATGCTAAATGTTACTTTTGTAGTCAAGCTGATTAATGGTGACTTTTGCTCTGAATTTCTAATCAATAACCTGTCATTTAATATTCCTCAACGCTCAACGGAAAACTTCAATTTGTTATATGTTTCATTTTTTCGTCAAAATTATGCTGATGCTGATCCTCTTATTAGAATCTGTAATGATTTTAATGAATTTTATAGTTTTATTGATTTTTATATTAATGTTAGGATTATTAAACGCAATATTATTTTATTTCTAAATACATAAATTTATATCCATGTTATTTGCATTAATGCAATTTGATTTCTTCCATAGACAAAAATAAATAAATAAATAAAAAAAAATTATCATTTATTTTTATTTATTTGGTTTATATTTAATGTTGTATATAAGTTAACAAGACTGCCTCTTGTATTTTGTTTTAATAAAAGAACGTTGTTCTTTTTGAGTGATTCCACATAGAATGTCAATTTTTATTTCACAAACTTTAAATTAGCCTAAATCTGCTAACAATGCATTATTTTAATATTTAAAATTTACCCTATATTAGCCAATCGGCTCTTTCCACAGCTTTAACAAATTAATAAAAATATGCTGACGCAATGTCTGCATTCTTATTAAAATTTTAGTGGTTTTAGCCAATCATAAAGCAACAAGTAAAACCTACAAAAGGTAAGTGTATTTGTAATACGATATTCACTTCAGTAGTGGTATTCACAATATTTGCTCAACTATTATAGGTATTTACATAGCGTTGCTAACTTACACTGTGTGTAATAACCATATACGGACACCACTACGTGATAAAAGACTAAAAAAAAAAGACCCGTGTCTAACAATTTTTCCCAAAGTCATCAACTTTTTTGTTTATGGGCCGCCAAAGATTTGGGGCCCGGTATCATTTTCGCAAAAAAGTGATAATTTTCTCAGGCTCATATCAAGGAAACAATCAACTACAAAAATTTACCTAAGATCTCAATAAACAAATTTCTAGAACATCTTTTTTTTTTAGTCTTTTATCACGTAGTGGTGTCCGTATATGGTTATTTTTTTCGTGTTGCACTGTGTTATATAATGTTGTACATTTTATGTTATATATTATTCGACCCTTCAATTGTTATTTGAAGTTATTTGTTTATTTTTAAAAGACACCTTCATTTTGTTAAATAAATATTTCATAAATATTACTAAGGAGTTTGACGTGGGTCACAATCCTTCATAACTGTTTCTCGAACATTAAACGTGTTTTGTCGTTTGGCGAATGCCAAAACCAAATTAAGTAATAATTGAAGAAAACGAACTCCAAGCACCATGTTTACTTTGATTAATTGCAATTCATTTTTCATTTCATTAATATAAATTGCAATTTCTTTTCTAATTCATTTGAATTAATTCAAAATCAATTCAATTCAAATGAATTAAAAATGAATTGCAATTAATTTTTCTAATTCATTTGAAATAATTCAAGATCAATTCACTTCAAATGAATTGGAAATGAATTGCAATTCATTTCGGCAAACTGATTTGAATTGAAAATTAATTGCAATTCATTTTGCCGATTTTTTTTTGTAAAAAGAATTAATTCAAAATTTAATTCAAATGCGTAATGAATTGAAATCAAAGGCGAATGATTCATTTACAGCTCTGATGCCAGTTCATCAGAGTGACCCTTAAACTAATAATTTTTACCCCGAATCATTGCAGTAGACTAGAACTCTTGTGTAGTGATTTGTATGGTTTTCTAAAAGAAAAAGTTAAGAACAGAAAAAAAATACTTATTTCATAACCTCTTTTTTGTCCTTAATCGATTTTAGCGACCCCGTACGCTCCTTAAACAAATCTGAAAAAATTCTCAAAAATCTTTTGGGCCATGCGTTTTTATATTCCGCTTCAAGAGTTGCAAAAATCCAAAAAAAAGTGGAAATGCTGAAACGCCCTAATATGCATGTAATAGTGTCATCATTTTAAATATTATAATGAAACTACTCTAAAAAGGAAAAAGTAATTTATTTTATTTAACAAATTAGTAGCTTAAAATGTTAGCAGTTCAAAAAAAAAATATGTAAAAATTTGTTAAAAAATTAAAAATGTTAATTTGAGATTAGTTTTATTTTGTTGAATAACTTTAAATGACAGCATCATGAACTTTTAATCTAAAGTTTGTAAATATAAATTATTATAATACTATAAACTTTTTTATGCGGTTAAAATATAATACAACGAATTAAACCCTTAAAACTAGCACAAACTGACAAGGAAAGTCTGTTGGGTGGTTACTACTTCGCAAATATGAAGAAAAACTTCATTGATTTTCGTGCAATGTAAACACTTCATAAATATGATGAACTTGTGTCATAAAAGAGCAAATTGAGACAGACTTTTTCATATTTATAAAATAATAGGTTAGGTTAGGGTTAGGGTTAGGTTAGGTCGAAAAGGGATTCGGAGAAGGGAAAATGCTTCCCTAATTCGACTCAAGTCCCTGAGGACTTACACTTAAGCCAGAATGTCGGCTTGTTGTGCGCTCTGAACAATCCTTCCTATGTCACCTTTCTACCCCAGTTGAGGAGTTTCGTCGCTCTGACGAAACTCCTCAACTTCTTCCATAAAATAATAAGTAGTAGTAAATAAGCTTTTATGAAATGTTTCATAAATATTTTTATACATCAATTAAAGTTATAAACATCCATAAAAATAATAAAAAATAAGAGCGGCAAAGCATTAGCCCAGTACTTTTAACAGTGGTATTATCGTTGGCAGAGCGTGGGAATTCTGAAGATTTAAGTACCACAAAATGATAACACCAGGCAGGGCTTGGCCGTTCCTTTTTTACAGGACTGGAAAAGCACTGGGCAATCGAAATTGCCAACGTTGGCGATACACTGGCAATACCAAATAATATTTGGTCTAAAAATAGATTTTCCAAAATAGAGTTAAAAAAAAGTTCATGTTTTTGGTCCTGCCGGGACTCAAAACCTGGCAGCCAGATTCGCTGCCGATAGCTCTACCCACTGATCTAACGGGACACATAATAAAATCTTAATAAATGATAGCAGTTGGCTAACCGTTGGTTTAGCTTGTTTGCCAGCACTGGCATAACGTCTGTTGGAAGTACCTTGCCAAAGCTAAAAAATAAAAAAATAGTGGGTCTAAAAAATGACATTTCACAAACATAGAAAAGCACAATTTTATTATCTTTTTTTCCAAAGTGTCGTACATTTTTTAAAATCAATGCTCTAAAAGATCTTTTTACTAACGTTGGCAAAGCATTCTAAATCAGAACTTTGACAGGGCTTTAATTTTTTTATGGTTGTAAATTTTATAAAACCAGTACTGACATAGCACATTTTGCCAACGTTGGGAAAGCATTGTAAATAAGGGCTTTGCCAGTGCTTTAATATAAATTTCTGCCAATGGTACTAAAAATAAAGTGCTTTACTACTAGTGCTTGATTCTTCTGACCATCGGAAATTTCTGGCTGGGTTAATTTAAGTAAAAAATTTGCATTTGACATTAAAAAAATATAGGTTTCTATTTAAAAAACATCAATTAAAATTCCAAAATTTTATATTTAAAATTATGAACAACTCAAATAATATTTAATTGATGTATAAGAATTTTAAATAATCTATCGTAGATTTTGAGTTTTTAATAAATTGACTTGCGAATGATATTTTCTATATTTCAAATCAAAAATAAAAATAAAAATTTAAATTTATGGTTTCAAATTTTCACTATTTTTGCCAAAAAAGGAAACATTTTTTTCATAAAGTTTATGAAACTTTTTTTATGAAATGATAAAGGTCTATGAAACATTTGTCATAAATTTGTATGAAACCCCCCAGGAAAAAATTACACATTCCAAAAGAAGGTGATGCCCACACTTGCTTACATATCTCATTGCCAAATTTAGTAACTGCAATACCAAACTCATTCCAACGATAGAGTCAAAAAAGCAAGTAGTATTATAATCAATTCTTTAAATTTAAACCAGAAAGCATGAACTCACTAACAAAGTAATTATTTACTTAAAAGAAAATAACAATGTTATTAACTTATATGTCTAACTTTTTTTACTCAAGAAGTAATCATATAAATTTTCTTAATAAAAGGACGTTATTGGAAGTAGTTCCTAATTTTGAAAAAAAAAGTTATACAATTTTAAAGAATTTACCTCATATATTTTTTCAAACAAATTTTTATTTGCAGGAAAATAATAATAAAACAGAAATTGCATGTTGCCTAAATTTTGTTAAACTGTGGTTAGGTATAAATTAGGGAAGGGAACGTGAGCAGAAAATTGTGAGTGGAAGTTGAAATTACTGAAGTTATCGTGAGTGTAAAAAAAATTTTCGAGGGTGATTGTGCGTGAGTCATATTTGTGTTTTTCAATTTTGAATTGTTCTTTTTTTTTGAAAAATCTATATTTTCGTGGTTTATAGCTCCAAAATTATGACAAACCCATGTTATCATAACAATTCGATGTTTCACTTTTCAGGATTTTATATCCGTATGAGTTTTGATCGTTGTATTTGAGTGACCTAGGAGAATCACGTGTGAGTAAAAGTTGAATTTATTTATGGAACTACTTCCTTTTTTTTAATGTAAGTACTTCTTATTTTTTCTAGGGAACTATTTATTTGTTCTTTTTGTGTAAGTACTTCGTAGTTTTACAATGGAACTAGTTCTTTATTAAAAAATGTATGTAGTTCTTAAAAATATAAAGTAAATAGTTCTTCGGTAAAAAAAATAATCAATTCTAAAGAATCAATTATTTTAGCCTCACGCCCTGTTAAAAGAATCGAGTAGGTAATCTAGTAAGGAATGCGTTCTGCCCAAAATGCTTGATTACAAACCCGCTTACCTTTTTGGAAATTTTTTGCTGGGCCTTTATAAATATGATGAATAATTGATGACAAACGATGTAAGAGACAATTTCATAATTATGATGAAACTTTTTCCTCGAGTGTAGAGGAGTTTCTTACAAATTGGTAAGAAACATCCCAGGAAAAAATTACACATTCCAAAAAGAAGGTGATGCCCACACTTGCTTACATATCTCATTGCCAAATTTAGTAACTGCAATACCAAACTCATTCCAACGATAGAGTCAAAAAAGCAAGTAGTATTGTAATCAATTCTTTAAATTTAAACCAGAAAGCATGAACTCAATAACAAAGTAATTATTTACTTAAAAGAAAATAACAATGTTATTAACTTATATGTATAACTTTTTGTACTCAAGAAGTAATCATATACTCGTTATTGGAAGTAGTTCCTAATTTTGAAAAAACTAAGTTATACAATTTTAAAGAATTTATCTCATATATTTTTTCAAACAAATTTTTATTTGCAGGAAAATAATACTTAAAAGAGAAATTGTATTTTTTTTTGAAAAATTTATATTTTCGTGGTTTATAGCTCCAAAATTATGACAGACCCATATCATATCATATCAATTCGGTGTTTCACTTTTTAGGATTTTATTTCCGTATGAGTTTTGATCGTTATATTTGAGTGACCTAGGAGAATCACGTGTGAGTAAAAGTTGAATTTACTTATGGAACTACTTCTATTTTTTAAATGTAAGTACTTCTTATTTTTTCTAGGGAACTATTTTTTTTTTTTTGTGTAAGTACTTCGTAATTTTACAATGGAACTATTTCTTTATTAAAAAATGTATGTAGTTCTTAAAAATATAAAGTAAATGGTTCTTTGGTAAAAAAATAATCAATTCTAAAGAATCAATTATTTTAGTCTCACGCCCTGTTAAAAGAATCGAGTAGGTAATCTAGTAAGGAATGCGTTCTGCCCAAAATGCTTGATTACAAACCCGCTTACCTTCTTGGAAATTTTTTGCTGGTATGCTTGCCAGTACAATATTTTATTGATAAAGATAGATTTCAAAGTTATTTTTGTATACTAATTGAAAGATTATCCAAACACTTTTCATTTTATACCTAATTTATAGATTGTTTGTTTAAAAAAGCTAGAAAAAAGCACATAACGGAAAATCTGGCTATTTTTTACCCTTAATTTTAACATTTAAACGTGGAATTGGTACTACATTTTATTTAACCAAATTTTATGGCAATCGAACGGAACCCATCAGCAGTACTTCCTTGTAAGCACAAGCTTATTTGTTTATTTTAAATCAAAGTGACTATAATTATAAACCTTTTACTAATATTCTCATTTTAAATACACTAAAAGTTCTATAACTGTCACCTGCTTTAAATGCCGGTATAACTCTTTCCATATAAAACCATCAAAAATATCCAATTATCGACCTCTACTCCCGTCAATTTTAACCAAACTTGGTATGAATGCATGTATCATATAAAAATGTCATCGTACAAAAGTTGTCGCATATCTTTTTAACGGTTAAAGCCAAATGATTCATTGATACCTAGTGTTTTTTCCCGCGATTTCCTGGGACGGGATTCCCAGGAAGCTCTCTCACTCTCAATCTTACAATTCCGGGAATTTTGTGCGGGATCTCCAGTTTTTTTTTTTCAGATAATTTATAATAAATAAAGGGTCCGCCATCTAACGTTTTTTTTTCAACTAGTGCTTATTTCGTGAATGGTAACACTTAGCTCATGTCTGATTTGACAGATAATTAGTTTTATCCTTCCGCTGAACGAATACGCTTGAACAACGCTTGGAAATATTGCGACATTACTTTGAAAATCATGGTAATGTTTCAGAATGTGTGCCGATACACCCAAAACGAGTCACTGTTTGGTGCGGATTTTGGTCCAGAGGCATAATTGGGCCATTTTTATTCGAAAATGAGCAAGGAGTGGCCGTTACAGTCAATGGCGTTCGTTCTCGGGCCATGTTGAACGAAGTTTTGTTCACAAAAATTGAAGAGGAGGAAATACAGCTGCACACCGATCGTGTAGGCTACTGCATGGCCAGCCGAGGCAGCCATTTGAATGAAATTATTTTCCATTATTAACCGGAAGGATTTTACTTTCAAATAAAAAAAGAAATTTGAGAAAATATTCAGTAGTTTTTTTTTATAGCATTTTCAAAAAAAAAAAGTTATTTGGCGGACCCTTTATTAAAAATGTTTGATGCTCTTCAAATAAGGGTTACCCAGCAAGTAAAATTTGAATACTCTTGTGAGGGTTCTTATTCTACGAGTCGAAAATGAGTCAAATAAATCATATATTTTTGGAACTTAAATCATTTTTGGAGGAAAAAAACCAGCCACCAAAAAAGAATCATATTAGACACATCAATTTTAATAAATTTATTAAATCGAATTTTTTTTCTGAATTGACTTAGAAATGTAATTGAATTGGAGTATTTTGCGAACAATTCAAAAAGGGCTTCAAAATAGATTAATTTTTTTTTCAAAATATATTTTTTTAGTAATTTTTGAATAAAAAAAGAATGTTCTATTGAATGAACAAAAATTTTAAATCTTAATTTTAAATTTTAAATCATACAAAAATTTTAAATTTTAATAAATATATTGAGCCCATTTCTTACTTCTTTTGGAACTTGTTTGTTGTCAGGGTAATGAAAAAACAAACAAAACGACTCAAAACTAAATGTTTGTTACAAAAAAAAAAAAAAAAAAAATATGAAGATATGAAATTCAAATTCGTAATTTCTACTTTAATTAATTTAAATTAAATATTGTATTAAAAAAATATTTAAAAAATTTAAAACACTTTAAAATTGTTGATAACAAAATTTCTAAACTAATTTTTCTGGAAAAAAATAATTCGTTAGCATATTTATTTAATTCGGTGTCATGCACACAAAAAAATAAAAACCCAGTTTAATCATGAAAACCACCGATTCAATAACTTTAATTGCTGAAATTCCACCAACAACAAAAATTGGTAATTCAATTTGAAATTTATAACTCTTTAATTGAATTATTTTTAATTAAATAATAACTCATTTGATTAAAAAGTGATCAAGGAAAAAAAAAACAGTTGGATAAAGTGTTGTTGACACATCCAATGTTTTTTGTATCTTGAATTTAATAACATTGAATTTAAGCCGACATGTAATTCTCATTTAGTTAGCAGTTTTATTTATACTTATGTGAACAAGCTCACACAAAAATTTGTTTTTTTTTTCTTTCTATTAAAACGTTGGGAGGTATGGCAAAAATTGTTTTTTGTTTTGTTTTTTTTTTTTGCAAAAATATGCCTTGTTCAAACCATCCCAGGTAGAAATTTGGGATGGTACAAAAAACGAAGAGTTTTCAAAACGTTTGTTTTTGATGGTACTAAAATAAAAGCGTTTCCAAAGCGATAATTGCAAATAATACGAAAAAAAGCATTTAAAAAACATTATTTTGGATTGCTATTCGAACGTTCGGACAAAGTATTTTAGGAATACTTTTTATACAAAACTTACAAATATTTGTGAAATAAAAACACTGTAAAAACATTGGTTGAAAGCGTTTTTCCAACGTTTGTAAAAAGTACTTTAGAAGTTCTTATCGTACAAAATTTACAACGGTTTATAAAATAAAACCAATGTAAAACCATTGCGTTAAAGCGTTTTTCTAACATTTGCCAATAGTACTTTAGAAATACTTTTTTTTTTACAAAATATTTTACTGATTAAAAAACAACACTGTCATAAGGGGTCTATCTATATGCGAACTCGGTTTCTTATGCAATTTTTTTATATGCTTTTCTCTTCATGAACCGAGTTCAATAAATCCCTCAATATGGCCAGCCCATAATGTAGCGACTCTATAAAGTGTATAGTCCTTGTATATCTTTTATAAAGCACTATATTTTGAGGACAGATAAGCAATATTTTAGAGGACTTTTTCAAAACTTAATAAAACGCTAGTTAAACTATTTAAAATTACAATGTTTTGTTACTTTATATTATTTTAATCATATTTTACATGTTTCATTATTTGTGGTATTTATGAACAATTCATAAAGATCTTTATAATTTGTCTTTCGAGCGTTTTGACAATGTTCAAAATTACAACCCTCAAAGCGGTTATCATTTGGGTCGTTTTCATAACGCTTAATAACTGTAAGCCAAAATGTTCTGCAAATACTTATTTAACGATTGAAAAAGCATTTCAAAAATTTTGTTTTGCAATGTTTTGAGAACGTTATAAAATACCATCCTCAGACCGTAAATTTGGGTTATCATTTTGCACATTCTCAAAACGCTTTAAATTTGTAATTTGGTATGATCTGAAAACGCTTGTACCATCATGAAAAATGCTTTTAAAACGTTTTAAAGATTGTATTTTTCTACCTGGGATATGATTTTTTAAAATAATTTTTAATTTATTTTTAATTTTTTTTTTAAACTGTTACATTTTTATTAAACTTAAAAAAATTTCATTATCAATTTTATGATAATTTTTTAGAATAAATTTTTATTCAAATTTAAACAACTGAAATTAAATCATTTAACTTTATGAGGTAATAAATAAACTGATTGAGGATTAATAAAATCTAATTTAAATGAATTTAAGATATTTATTACTAATACATACACATTTATAAAAAAACAACTGCGTATATAAATATTACAAAAACAACAACAATATATCTTGAAAATGTCAAGCACGTTCCGAATTTGAGCAAATATTTAATTGATTCAATTAATTCTTAACTGACAGCTTCCAAAAATTTTCAACAAATCGATTTAATTGAAAAAGTAAGCAAATATTTTTTTCTGTGTACTAAATTGTACAAAATTTAATCCGAACAATGAATTAATCAAATTATATCTATTAGAATTTCATTGTATACATAGAAAAAACCATTTGAAGATTTTCTGTTTAGAAGTTATGAACATAACATACCAGTGTTTGGTATCGTTGAAAAGAAAATTTCCTGTAGATTGCGATTTTTTTAGAAAAGGTTGAATTTAGCCATCTTGGTAAAACAAAAACTTGGGTAATCCAAATATGAAGGTAAAAATTTCAGTTTTTGCTTAAATGAAAATTTTCACTATTCAATAAAATATTTATTAATAGACATAATCCAATGATTTTTTGGATTTAACTAGAATTTAAGGTCAACAAATCGAAACAAATGTCAGAATTTATGATTTTCTGAAAAAAATCTCACAATTCCTAAAAATAAAAAAAATGGGATTTTTTTCGTTTTGTGCTGCCATGCCGTCATTTAAAGCGGAGCTTGGAAACGACTTAGACACTACATTAGGTATCTGTTGGAGTATCTAAAACCGGTTTCCACTACCCAATTGGAGGCGTGCAGAAATTTTAACTGTGAGTTAAATTTGATATTTACCTCAAAAATATGGCACCTTTGGAAGCGGAGGGGGGGGGGAAAAAGTATTTACAAATCAAAATTTTTTTTACCACAACTCGCATTTATATAAAAAGACCTTCGAGAAAAGTATACATACTTTATATGTTCAGAAGAAAAATATTTGTCTGGAGCGATAAGAAGTTTGGTGCTTTTTGGGAAAAATATCGCCAAAATTTACTTTTTTTTTAATTTCTACTTTAAACTAATGTAATTTTTGACTGAAACAAGATATTGAACTAATTTTTTTTTTTATTCAATCAAGAATTGTATTGGCTAAATAAACGTTATTTTAAAACGAAAATTGGTCCCAATTTTCTCCCGATATTCGAAAAACTTTGGACCTGAGTCGGACAAAATTTGGAATTTCACATTTTCAAATCGGAATATCTCGGAAACTATTGGAGGTAACCCACACATGTAAGCATATTTTTTGCTCATCTTTACAAGAAGATTACTAATATGTTAATTTTTTGAAAATCATATGAGAAACAAAAAAATGGCAAACACTCAAAATTTTTTATGAAAAAACTTTTGGCAGCCATTTTGCTGCCCCCAAAGGGTCTGGAAGGTTCAAAATCAAAACTTAAACTCAATTTTATGTCTTTTATGCATGTTCCAAATTTCATTGCAATCGGACCACAAGTTAATAAATGGCCGAATTATTTCCACAAATTTTGTGATTTATCCCACTGTGCGCTGATCCCCATAAATATTTTTCATCTTCTCTTACATTTATTAATAATTCGTGTTTGCTATTTGTAATAGTAACATTTTAATTATCATCTTAAACCTAACAATTAAAAATTAAATGAAATTTTAAAAGAACAGCAGAATACATACAGAATTCAATTTATATTCTCATAATTACATCAAAATTTAGAACACATAAACGGATTAGAAATTCTAACTTTCAACTAATGTTATAATAGTTTCTGAATTGTAAATAGAAAATCTAAATTACAAGTTACATTTTCCTTATTTCAAATTAAAATTCTTTATTTCTATTGATGATTTCTAAATTTCAAATGGTAACTCTGAATTGCAATTAATAGGAAAACAAAAGAAATATAAATATATGAAACTATTTTATGAAATGATGAAGCTTTTTAAAACATTTGACATGCATTTTTATGAAAATCTACATCAATTCTATGAAAACTCCATAAATATGATGAATAATTGATGACAAACGATTTATGAAACAGTTTCATCAATATAATGAAAATATTTCCTTGAGTGTAGCACAAAAAAAATATATGAAATGAAATTGATTCCTATATTAATTTAATTGTCCGAAAATGCTATAAGAGTTTTGTTTTTTGAAAAACTTAGTTAGGTTACACTTATAGCACTTTTAGTGTAATATAGGAAAATATAATTTTTTCATGAATAACGTATGAGTAATATTAATTACATATGCAAAATTTCTACACTGCGTATGATTGATTGACATTTAAAATATATATAAACAGGATTATTGATGCTTACTGTCAAAAATATTTCAAAATTTCATAATATATTTAATTAAAATTGTATTAGTTAGTAAAAATGTTATATTATAAAAAAGTATGATAATAAATCAAATACTAAATTACATAAATAATTGATAATAAAAAAAAAATTGTATTCCCGATTATAAAAAATTAATATGATGCAACAAATATATAAATATAGTCTTATATCTAATTGAAATGCTATTTGAACTGAAAACCGGTGGATAACATTGTATGTAAATTTATTATATTTCATTGAGTTTGATATAATTTGATACTATTCAATCCAGTGGAAATAAATATGTTAAATTGAATTCAGGGCGCCAGATATTATGATCCGATTATTAAGAGTCCACTTTTGTAACATTAAATGTTTGACCTTAAAATTTGACCTTTTCCGTAGTTTGATTTTGACCAAATTTTCAGAATATAGTGCTTGTAGTGTGTTTCATAAAACTCTGAATAGCATTAATTGTTACTTGTTAAAAGTAGATAAATTTCACAGTGCAACACGAAAAAAAATAACCATACACGGACACCACTACGTGATAAAAGACTAAAAAAAAAAAGACCCGTGTCTCCCAATTTTTTCCCAAAGTCATGCACTTTTTTTTTATGGGCCGCCAAAGATTTAGGGCCTCGGTATCATTTTCGCAAAAAAGTGATCATTTTCTCAGGCTCATATCTTGCAAGCCGTTCAGAATTTCGATTTACTCTCTGAGGCTCTTGTCATAAAGAACAAAAATTGTGAACATATAAAATCAAAAAAACTTCACCTTCCAGATCAAAATCGCAAAAAACTTAAAAAAATTCGATTTTTTTTTACCTTTTTTTCCCGTGTTCAGGTCCATAGGTAGCAAACCGTTCAAAATTCAAGGAAACAATCCACTACAAAAATTTACCTAAGATCTCAATAAACAAATTTCTAGAACATATAAACTTCCTGGGAATTATTCTTAACACCGTTTTTTAATTTCATTTGTTTTTTATTTACTTCAACATTGAGATACTATGCTATCTATTACAAAAATATTAAAAAAAAAGTATTCGTATTATGTTTATGGCCCTGGACTTGCAAATCGCGCTCTCTTAAGTTGTGGATCCAAATCGTCGTCCGAATCGTCCGAATCTGACTCTGATTTAGAACTTATGGTGTCCACAGGCACGTTGCTTCCAGACTGCCCTCCATCATCAGCTCTTTCTTCTTCAAATACTTCATTAACATCATACAGGGTGATCTTATGACTCAACCAACATACCTGAAATGAATTAGAAAATAAATCAAAAAAGGAATGCAAAACAATGCATCAATAATATTAATATTACCTCTGCAAGCAAAGCGTCGAGGTTTTTGCCTTTGTACCGTTTTTCCATGGGCATTATGGTTTGATGAAACCGTTCTCCTTGCTCATCGGATTAGGTAGGGAGTTGTTTGATAAAATCGTCAAAATGGAAATGAAGAAAATGCAGCTTTAATGTCATCGATGCACCGATTATCTCAAAATAATGCAGCATTTCTTTCACCCATTCTCTTGCTTCCGGTTCCGCGTCTCGATCCCCTCCCAAGACTCTGGTGCATACACGCTGAAGGTAAATCCATGCCATTGAATGATTTTCATCAAGCGATGAATCAAAGTTGCTCTTGAATAGCTTTCTAATGTCAGGGCCATTAAGTACGCCTGTTAAATGAAAACAAAAAATAAAGACAGAAAAGGAAACATTAACATAGTGTAAATAGTACAATTACGTGAACAAAAATTCGTTTTAAATTTACTACAATACCTTTTTTAATGTTGTCATCGCTACGCTTTGGGAAAACGCTTTTCAAATAGTCGAATGCGTTTGGACAATTTACAACGGCCACTTCGATGAATTTTTTAACAATTCCCAATTTTATGTGGAGCGGTGGCAGCAAGATGTCTTGAGTATTGTCAATTAAAGGTGCATTCTTCAGTCTATGTTGTTCTATTTGTTCATCCACACTTCCTCTTGGCCTCCACGAATTACATTGGAATTGATTCAGAGGTGAGCGTGAATCCCAATTACAAAGAAACCAAAAGAATTTTGGGAAGCCGCCCTTATCGATGATCCCTTGCAAAATGTTGGTGACCTTCAAATCACAGCAAATCTTCCATTTTTTTTTTCGTAATATTTGATTTTTTCCATTATATCTTTCAATGTTTCATAGCTTTCTTTCATGTTGATACCCATTGCTAGCGGAATGGAAGGTTTTCGGTTCGACACATGCAACAACACTGCTTTCAAGCTTGAAACAGAACCATCAATAAATAATCTCCACTCACTAGCGATGTAGTTCATTCCCATTTTTACCACCAAAGCTTTTATATCGTTGCAGTAAGCGAACGAATTGTCATCATTTAGAGTGTAGAGCCTCTGAAATTCAGCTTGTCGTTTGCGGTACGCCGTAGAGTTAACATTAGCATGTGTGAGTTTTCTTTGCTTTAAAAAAGCTGTCAAAAATATTGCAAGTCGCTGCGATAATCCCAATATGGCCACAATGAAATCCATTTCCTACAGTTATATTAGTTTTTTGTTTTTATATACATCGAGATTATTTTTATGTTATTTTCAATTTATAACGAGCTTTCAACCTCCGTATATTTACAAAAATAAAACAAATCAAACATATTAGCTAGGTTGATACTAGTATTTCGATCTGGCTAAAGATCTCATCAGAACCCAAAGTTTTAGAAAAGTTAGAGCCTTCATAATAGGCAGAACTTTAACAAAAAACCTATTAATAATCAATTTTGCTCCATTCTTGTCTTCTTAGTAATCAAGCACATGGTTAGGTCTTTTTCTAACAAGCATCATGACGTTACTAAACTTTGAAGACCAAAAATGTTCTATTTATATAAAAAATTTTTAGTTTGTACTCTGGCTCAAGTAATATTTTTTACAGTTATATTAGTTTTTTGTTTTTATATACATCGAGATTATTTTTATGTTATTTTCAATTTATACCGAGCTTTCAACCTCCGTATATTTACAAAAATAAAGCAAATCAAACATATTAGCTAGGTTGATACTAGTATTTCGATCTGGCTAAAGATCTCATCAGAACCCGATGTTTTAGAAAAGTTAGAGCCTCCATAATAGGCAGAACTTTAACAAAAAACCTATTAATAATCAATTTTGCTCCATTCTTGTCTTCTTAGTAATCAAGCACGTGGTTATTAGTTGTGGTCCATCTCTTCCCCTGTTGGGACTCATAATCGGTATCAAATGGATCTTCATAAGTAACACAACTTGCTCTACTCATTGCTGTAAATTCTGTAGTACGATCTGGAGTTGGCGGCCTTGGTGATACAAAATTTTCAGGTGCAAGCACTGGTAGTGTGGCTGTTGCAGTTGCTTTATAAATTTTGTTCTTCTCAGCATGTCGATTTAGACGACATGTGTAATTTACGCATGCATAGCAACTGATTGAATCATGATCACCTGGGCGATTAATCCAGTTTATCGGCTTACAATACTTCATAGTACCTCTGCCTCCACTCAACCATGCCATGAGATTGTTATAACATTGGCGACACACTGTATTAGGTGTTAAGTGTTAAGAATCATCTCTAGGAAGTTTATATGTTCTAGAAATTTGTTTATTGAGATCTTAGGTAAATTTTTGTAGTTGATTGTTTCCTTGAATTTTGAACGGTTTGCTACCTATGCACCAGAACACGAGAAAAAATGTAAAAAAAACCGAATTTTTTTAAGTTTTTTGCGATTTTGATCTGGAAGGTGAAGTTTTTTTGATTTTATATGTTCGCAATTTTTGTTCTTTATGACAAGAGCTACAACTTTGCCTCAGAGAGTAAATCGAAATTCTGAACGGTTTGCAAGATATGAGCCCGAGAAAATTATCACTTTTTTGCGAAAATGATACCGAGGCCCCAAATCTTTGGCGGCCCATAAAAAAATAAGTGCATGACTTTGGGAAAAATTGGGAGACACGGGTCTTTTTTTTTAGTCTTTTATCACGTAGTGGTGTCCGTATATGTTTATTTTGCCATGACTTAAAAAATTACACACTGTGTTTTACCTTATGATCGAATTTTGTGCAAAAAAAAAAACGTTTTCCTCGAAATCCGCCGAATTTAAATAGCTGCCCTTACTAAATTAAACGTGGGATATGTTTAATTTTTGGTATTTTTATTTTAAATTTTATACTTAATAAGACCTTAGTGTGCAAAACTATTTTTTTTTTTTAATTTTGTTGAACAAAATTTTTTAAAATTTGAAATTGGAGATTTGAAAAATACCCCAAAAATATTGTTGGTTTTCGACGTCACCTTAGGACAGGATACCGACATCCTAAAAATTAAATATTTCATATCTAACAGTTAATGGGTCCAGTAAGTAAAAAAAAAATATTTGGTATTTAATTTTAAAAACGTTTAGGATGTGGGCTCGAAATGTTTGATCAAGTGGTAGTTGGTCTGGGGTATTTTTTTTTACTCCGGTAATTCTCAACAGATTTTGGATTTTTATATCTTTTTGAAAACACTTTTTTGTCTTCATCTCGATTAATTTATAATATGGAATAAAAACTTCTTCAATATTAAGAATTTTTTGAAAAAACCCAAAAAAAGCCATTTTCCCCCATACAAAACACACTTTCAATTTTCAATCGATTTCCGCCTCGTGTTTTCTTTATCCAATCGGCAAAAAACTTCACATTAAATGTTTTTACATACAAAGGAACCAAACTAGCCCATATCTTGACTTTAGAAATCACTTTCATTTTTTTGGACAACTTTAATGGAGATTTATGTAGGGACATGCATGTTTGTTGTCAAAAAGCATTGCCGAACGAAACGAAACGAAAATTTGCCATTTTTAAATGCGGATTGTGCAAAGGCTATAATCGTTAGTGATGAAATTGAAATGTTCTTAAATTCTCTCAAGTGAAGAGATTACAGCATAAACCTTTTAAGTCCTTAAATAGTAGTTTTTTTTTTTTGCATAAAAAACATAAAAATTGGATTTGGACAGTTTTTTTGTTTTGCATAAGATTATTTTTAGCACGTTTATTAAAAGAACAATGCAAGTCGCTAAAAATAAAAAAGGTATTATAAATTATGTTTGGGATACATGATAGTTTTATAAAAAAATTTGAATTATATTCATGCCAAAATTTAGCGTTTCAAATCAAGTTTAAGCCAAAATTCTTAAGAAGAATTTTCAGACATGCAAAAAGGTACATGGTTATTAAACTTAAGATCTTATGAATGGACTAATATATTTCTCAAATCCATAGAGCTGGTAAACGTATCAGGAAGTGCGATTTAAATTTGTATATTTCAATTAGTCATAATTTTGAAGTGTCCTTTAAATAGACAATAAAGCTGACTTATAATTTCAAATAGAACTAATTTCTGAAGTTGCTTTTTACATTGCTTACTTTGTAACTGTTGTGTAGAATACATACACAAATTTGTATTATTGTCCTGTGTTTGCCAACGTAATAGAAGATGTGGCCGATATA
The DNA here is from genome assembly GCA_021234595.1 of Delia radicum. Classification (NCBI taxonomy): domain Eukaryota; kingdom Metazoa; phylum Arthropoda; class Insecta; order Diptera; family Anthomyiidae; genus Delia; species Delia radicum. The sequence goes on from CM037853.1 coordinate 33,663,026, forward strand.
CAGCGCATAATGAGCCACAACAATGTTTTCGACTGAAAAATTTTCATTTAAGGGGACAGCAGAGATTGTTTGGACAGCAGAGATTTTAGCTGTTTTTTAATACTTGTGGAAAGAAAACGGCAAATGATGTTTAAATTCTCCTTTTTGTATTTGGTGTACAATTCATCAAGAAAAATACAAAATTAACAATTTGTCAATAAGTGGGGTGTTTGAAAAGTTCTCGGCTTTCAAAGTAGGATCTACTTAAAAATGTGTGTTGTTCGTACGTAGCCTTCTGAACTCACGGTTATCTGAAAGCTAAACTGAGAATTGATTAGTATGAATGACTTTATCGTCCCATACTCAATCATAAAAGAAATAATTTTTTTTTGTATTTTTTATTTATTTTTTTTTAAAACAAAAAAGTTACGAGAAGCTTTGAAATCCATTTTTACCCACTTAATCTGCGACTGGGCCGTTATGTTTCTTGCCAATTTTTTATTACTTTTGTCCGTGTGTGTCTTATATCCAATTTTCAATGAAATCTGGAGGACTTTCCCTACAAACAAGTTTCCAATATGTAGAAAATGTAACATTTCGATAGTTTAAACTATTTAAAAGTTTTCATAAAAAATATATATTGCCAACAATATAAAGGGTCCGCCATTTAACGTTTTTTTTTTTTTCAACTAGTGCTTATTTCGGGAATGGTAACACTAAGCTCATGTCTGATTTGACAGATAATTAGTTTTATCCTTCCGCTGAACGAATATGGTTGTGTATACGCTTGAACAACGCTGGGAAATATTGCGACATTACTTTGAAAATCATGGTAATGTTGCAGAATGTGTGCGAAAATTCAAATCAGCCGCAGAGCTGATGTCGTTTGGCCAACTCGGAGCTGCGATTTCACACCGTTGGACTATTATTTGTGGGGTGCCGTCAAAGATAAGTGTTACGCCAACAAGCCAGAGACAATTGACGCTTTAAAGGACAATATTCGTGAAGCCATTGGTGAAATACAGCTGCACACAATCGATAATTCGATAATGTGCTTAAAAATTGGACTGATCGTGTAGGCTACTGCATGGCCAGCCGAGGCAGCCATTTGATTGAAATTATTTTCCATTATTAACCGGAAGGATTGTACTTTCAAATAAAAAAAGAAATTTGAGAAAATATTCAGTAGTTTTTTTTTATGGCATTTTCAAAAAAAAAAGTTATTTGGCGGATTGAGCACTACTGACGAATAGCAGACATTTTAAATGTATTAGCCACACCACTTAACACGTCACAATCTGTCTAGAATGTGACAATTTGCCCCATGCTAGCAGTCTTTTTCATATATTCGAAGATTCGTTTTCGAAGATTTTAATGAATTATAGATATGTTGTAAGGGAGCATTAAAAAAGCGACACGCATTTCTTTTAGCTGCCCAATCTCACGTTTAAGGGTTAAAATGTGGAGTTTAAAATTAATTTGTTTTTGTATGAAAACTTAACAATTTATTAGTACGCACACATGGTTAAATTACTCAAAAAAAAAAAAACATTTTAATATACATATTGCTCAGGAATTGGACACGTAGTTGCCATATTTTTTTATTATTTAATATATAGGAAGAAAAATGCATACAAATCGAATGACTTCGAATATCGTAAAATGCTCAGATTAAATTAAATAGGCATTATTATGCATTATTTTTTAGCTTAATACTACTACAATTAAATAATAAATCACCAAATTTAAGTTTACTCAAAGCACATTTTTTGTAATAACAAAATCACATGAAAATCAATAGACACAATTTGTTCACCAGTAAATTTGTCTTCAAAAAAACTTTCATTTGATAACGAATTTGTCGTTAGTTACTTCAAATAGAACGAAATAAATCGAAAAAAACGTAAAATAGGGTAATTTTTTTACCCCACTTAGTGACCCCGAAATACGCAATTGGGCAGCTAAAAAAAAGTGGGTCCCTTCAATTTGTATTATCTACAACATATCCCAAGTTCATTAAGATCTGCCGGGTCGAGATACCTCTCTTGTTAGACTTATTGTATGGCTCATGACGTACCGTCATATTCTTCTTACAAGAGAGGTAACCTGACCTGAACCCTCAAATTTTCACAAATTTGGATATGTTTTAAAGGAGAAAAAAAAGAGACACGCATTTTTTTAGACGCCCAATTTTACGTTTAGGGGTTAAAAAGTAGGGTTAAAAATTCTTGTCTGTAATTTACGAAAACTATATTTATTTGTACGCAGTGTTAAAGCACTCGAGAAAACAAAAATTGTGATATTGCGTATTGCATATTGCGTGCGCCCAGCGTTGCCACATTTTTGAATTTTTTTAAATAAAGTGGAAAAAGGCTCTTCGGCAAAAGTCGCATAAAAACCGAAGGGTTTTGAATATCGGAAAATCCTTGGAAGCTCCCTCGCTTAAATTAAATAGGCATTGCTATGCATTCTTTTTAGCATAATACAACTAAAATTCCTTAATGAAACGCCTGAACTCAAAACTCACTTTTTTTAAATAACAAAAATACTTGAAAATCGTTTTGCATATTTCATACACCAGTTAAAGTGTCTTCAAAAAACGGTTCATTTGATAACAAATTTATATAGTTACTTTTAATAGAACGAAATAAACCGAAAAAAAACGTAAAATCGGGTAATTTTTGACCCCACTAAATAACGCCTAAATATGGGATGGAACAGATAAAAAACCAAGGGTCCCTTTAATTTTATTCTCAACAACATTTACGAAGCTCATTAGGATCCTGGTTGGGATACCTCAATTGTTAGATTTCTTCTGAACTGAAATTTTTGAGAAGAGTTAAATGACAAGTTCTAGGTTATCCCTATGTTCGATTTCCCTCTCCTATCCTGAAATAATTTGCACAATGCCTTGTCCCCTTATCAGAGCAGTTACGGAAGATTGCCTTTTATGTAAAAACATTCCACTTTGCTGCATTTCAAATTTGTAATACACTTTTAATTATGCAAAGTTTTCATGATATGTATAAAAAAAGTTTCTTTTAAAATTTTCTATAACACACAAATCAAACTATCAAGTTATGTTAAAAGCTGTTGTAACATTTTCGACATTGTATAATCGTTCTTTTGTATAATCACAAGTTAACAAACAGGGAACATGAGATTTTTGCAATATAGATAGTTTAATCCTTTAATGCTTAAATAGTTATATTACACTAGAAAATGGGTTAAATTTGGCTGTTCCGATTTTTTATAGCCCTAAACAATGTTTTAGCTGCAATAAAAAATATTTGCTGGTAAGGAAACTCTAGACGTAGAAATTTTGCACCACAATCAATGAGTAAAAAAAGGCAAAAATCGCTGAACGAATGTTTTCATCTTACCGCCCGTTGCCACAAGGCCACCTTTTTACTAATACAATTACACTTTTGTCACTGCGACTCAACTTACAACGAAATCTTGAAGGCAGTGAATTTTTGGCACTTGCGGCAATTTATACGTTAAAATGAAATACAGTGTTGCCTAGTATTACGTTTTCTTCAAATTTAAGGGTATTAAGTAAATTTTAGTAAGAGGGAATAATAATTATGACTGATTATTTGCATATTTATAAAAAAACTTAAAATAGGACACACCGACAAGTCTTAATGATAAAAGCTAAAGCTAATTGTGATAAAATTTTGTTGTTGTTTTGTTATTTCTTTGATATTTTAAGTTCTGAATCACGCTCCTAGGCGAGGACAAGAAATTCTCATTGAGTTTGTGATTTAACGTAACAAATATCTCTAGAAATTCTAATAACAAAGTCCCATGAAGATTTCCTTGGGCAGGAATGAAATCCGGATAGGGACCAGCCTACAGCAGATTGTTTTCACAGTTTGTTTAATCAGTTTTGGGACTTTAGCACATTTAATTACTATAAGGCTAATTTATAATATTAATTTTAAGAGTTTTTTAAATAAAACAAATTTACAACAAAATTTTTTCTTTATATGTTAGAATTTCGAAAACTTGGCAATACTGAATTTATATAATATGAGTAACTTGCAGGTCATAGTGTGAACACTCGAAAATTTTGAATGTTTCTTCGATAATTTCGATGATAATACTTTTTCTCAACTTGCGACGGTTTAGTTACATGTAACAACAGCTCAAAGTCGAAGTCGAAGCTTTGTCGCTATTTACCGACAAAGCGACTTACATAACAATATACATAAGTGGTTAAGTAAGTACACATTTGGAAATGGCAAGTGCTGGCAATTATCATTACAAATCTCATGACTTTTATATAATTTAATAAAAAAACTATTGTTTTTATTAAATTTTTTTAATAAAATGTGTCCATGTTGCCAGTCAACCACTCTACCAACTGAGCTATCTCGACATCCCTGTGTATAGAAGGTGATGCCGAAAAGTACTGACATGTCATTTCTTTTCTCACTACCAATAATAATACCAGCTTACCCTCTGCCTTACTTTAACACAAATAATAAAGACTTACTAATAACTTGTTAATTTTCCCATTATTTCAATAAGCATAAGTACATATATTTACCATTATTTTAAATATAAAGTAATGACCTTGCAACTTTTTTAAAAATCTATTTTTAGAATCCATATTTTTTTCACTTTTAGTAAGTGCATATATAACTACTTATTTTTAATTTTTATTAGCAGGAAAGCAATGACATTTTGTGCAAGCAAGTCATTTATGCATTTATCTGCCAGGTGTAACATGTGGAGATAGCCCAGATAGCAGAGCGGTGGACTGACAACCTGGAGTCCCAGATAACATTTTTTTTTTTATTAAATTTAGTTTTTGTGAAATTTCATTTTTAAACTGAATGATTTTGTGCATACCGGTAAGCATATAGATAACCACATATTTTTATATTTTTTGTAAGGTGCTTAGTCATTCTTTTGAGCGATATCCCTACATAAAAGTAATGAGATTTGTAATCACAATTGTAAGTACTTGACATTCCCAAATATGTACTTGTATAATCATTTATATGGTAATGTTTTTCTACACTGGGATGTTATACTTGATAGATAAAAACATAAATCACTTGCTTGCACAAAATGTCATTTCTTTACAGCTTACAAAAAAAAAATCAAAAATAACTAGTTATATATACACTTACTAGAATTAAAAAAATAATGAGTGTAAAAAAATAGATTTTCGAAAACATTGTAGATCATTACTTTATATTTAAAATAATGATAAAAATAAGTGCTTATGGGTAATGCATTGAATGCATTGTATTGAATTAATGGAAAAATGAACTAGTTATTAGTAACTGCTTATTATTTGTGTTAAAGTAAGGCAGAGAGTAAGCTGGTGTCATACTGGTACTGAGAAAGGTAATGACATGTCAATAACGTTTCTACACGGGGTAGGTTAATTTCAATTTTTAATGATTAATATTAAATTTAATAACATAAAACACGCTACATCAAATCTATAAATTATTTTGGTGACAATTACAATTATGATTTCAAATTTTTAAATAAATATCGGTTTTTGCGTTTTTATTAGAATTTATTTTTTTTTGAAAAATTTTGCAGTTTAGCTTCTTCTATTATAAAAACTCAACTTTGTAGAATATTCGCTCCACCAAAAAAACGTTATCTATATGAAGTCGATTTTCAAAAACGCACTTAAAATAAAAAATGTATCCAATATCTAAAAAGTTATTAAGAAAACCAAATCCAAAGGCTAACTCTACAGTAAGGATTCCTTCAACGTGTATGACATTAAGTTTTATTTTAAACATTCGGGAGGAGGATTAAATTAATAAATTGAGTACTCTATTTTTTAGTGTGTACTGGCTCTAATAACTAAAAATTATAATAATTTATTTGTTTTTTTTTCAATACCTTGAAAACCGCTAAAAACTTCTTAAATGTTACAATCCTTTAAGATAATAACATATTGATTTAGAATTCTTGTAGAAGTCCTGAAGAATATAATTATAATTTATTACAAATTTAATGTAAACTTTTTTTATTAATTTGTATGTAAATTTTGATACAAAATATTTAAAAAAAAAATTGCTTGAAACGTAATTCGATTTCGCTGATATGTGGAACATACACAACGATCCAGACCTGAGGTGCATAAACCGAGATATGTCTAGTTTCTTCATATGACCCTAGTAACTAAATGTATGACATCAAATCAAGTCAACGTTAATAAGACCCAGATAATTTTTTTATTTGATCGATATCCGTGTAAGTGAAAATAATTTACAATGCATGAATTGCGATAAAATATCAGCGATATTTTTTTTTAAATGTTTACAAATATAAGCTATTGAATACTATGTAACCATAATACGATTTAAATTTTTTTAAAACGGACTCATACCACTTTCAAAATAAGTACTTAATATGTAAAATTAAAAAAATAAACAAATTAAAAATTTTTTTCTTTACATATTCTATATGATATTTTTTTTTAATATGTTTTCATTTTTAACATTCACAATTGTAATTGCAATTTTTTTCGTTTGAATATTTTTGTTTTTATTGATTTTTAATTACTTACAAAATTTCCTACAGCATAAGTAAACTCATTCAATAGGAAAACTAATATTAGGATATTCAAAACTCAATGGGGAATCATTTTGCAACACAACCTTAACAAGTTTCATGTTGAGCCCGATAATGTGTACACATATTTAAGAGAACATATTTACAGTTACAAACTGAAATGTGCATACACATGTTCTTTGACATCCTGAAAGTATACTCGCATAAAAATACGAAATAATTTCAATAAAACTAAATTTTGGAAAGTTGTTGCAGTTTTGACAATAATTTCGTATTTTTATGCATGAATTATTATGAGTGTATGCTTCATTTTCCCCTTAGGTTGTCTCTTAGCCAGAATTTCGTTTCGGGGTGGCCCAAGACACTCTAAAGAAAATCAACAATCATTTTAAAAACATTTCGGGGGAGGGGGATTGTGACCTTTGGTTACACGGCTTGACATCAAAAAAATTAAGAAGGATCTGCCCATCAATTGTATATATCTTGGGCATACCGATTTCAATGGCATACTTTATTTTTCGTCCTATGTCACAGTTTTTCCCCAAAATGGCTTTAAATTTGTCGCATATATACAAAAATTCTCAACATAATCATTCATTTTAGAACTATGCACTTTTCCCAGCGATATTCAATAGCTTCGATACCCTGTTTTATATATTACATAGATCTCAAACTCTTTCATATAACCTGTCAGTGCACGTAACTCATGAGAATGTGTTGTACATACGTCGTATACCTATACGAAAAAATATTTGAATGTGTATGAAAAATGTTTTTGCTGCTAAAGGAAGAAGAAGAGTTTGAGATCTATGTAATATATGGCCTGTTTATAGTAAGAACTAGCTCTAGCTCCTTAAAATAGACATCAAGCGCAGACTCCACCTCTTCTTTGTTGGCAAATCTTTTACCACCGATTCATTTTTTAAGTTTGAAAATAGAAAATAGTAGGAGGGAGCTAAATCTGGCGAATTAGGTGCGTGATGAAGCAATTCGAACTTTAACTTATTGATTTGGGCTATCGCAATAGTGAATGTGTGAACTGGTGCATTGTTTTGATGAAAAAAATAAATTATTTTTCGCCAAATGTGAACTTTTTTTTTTATTTTATCACTTGTCACAGTGACAATGACATATCTGAAACCCAAGTCGTTGAATCTTTCAAAATGAAACTAAAAAATGTCAAAGACAATGCCAAGGCCACTCTAAAAAAGCAAAAATAAAATCTAGCGAACTTGTTAAAGAGAGAAATAACTTTATGTGATGCAAGCAGTGTTGCCATATTCTGAATGTTGAAAAGTGCTAGCTAAGTGTTACCATTCACGAAATAAGCACTAGTTGAAAAAAAAAACGTTAGATGGCGGACCCTTTAGGTAAAGACCATTGCAAATGTAAAGGGTCCGCCATCTAACGTTTTTGTTCAACTAGGGCTTATTTCGTGAATGGTAGCACTTAGCTCATGTCTGATTTGACAGATAATTAGTTTTATCCTTCCGCTGAACGAATATGGTCCGTATGTTTGTTATCTTGTGAAAATAGTGAAAGAAACTGGCATCCTCATCGATAAACCAAAGCGTGAAAAGCCAAAAACAGTGAGTACACCCGAGAATATTGCTGCTGTGGCAGAAAGTGTGCGTGAAGCGCCATCAACATCAATTCACCGTCGTTCTCAACAATTGAACATTTCGGAGACATCATTGAGACGATTTTGCATAAAGACCTTGGTATGACGCCATACAAAGTCCAATTGGTTCAGGAGTTCAAAAAAAAAAAGGTTTTTGGCGGACTCTTTAGTTAAAAACAAATGAAATTTAACTTAAAGAAAGGACGACTTACATTTCAGTAAATTCAACTAACAATGTCTTTTGTATTTTACTGTTCCAAAAATGAACTCCAAGTACAGTAAAAATTAAACACATATGCAGCAAAAAACAAACAAACATTTAAAAGTTCTGCCTATTATGGAAGCTCTAGCTTTTCTAAAACTTCGGGTTCTGATGAGATCTTTAGCCAGATCAAAATACTAGTATCAACCTAGCTAATATGTTTGATTTGCTTTATTTTTGTAAATATGCGGAGGTTGAAACTCGTTATAAATTGAAAATTTAATTGCTTTATTTTTTAATTAAAAACTACTGCACAAAAATTAATTTAAAATCATAATACAGTAATTTGATGTGGTTTGTTTTTTTAAATTAACTACAATTGTAGTCAAAACTGAAATTTCTTCTACAAATTACTGTTTTCCCCATACAACCCAAACAACTACAAATATTACAGCAGAAGTTCAATGAGTGTAAATTCCGTTTTGATATGTTATATCAACTCACTCTAAGAACGAGCAAAAACTCCCTTTTGAATAATTATATTAAGTATTCTGACAAACTGTCCTAGGTATGTATTTTTAAGTCTTATCGCATAAGGAAAAAACCCACGATTAATAATAATAACCAGATATATTTTTAAGTGTTATCACATAAGAGAAAAACCCATGATTAGTATTGTAATCTTTTAGTACCTTTCTTATGAAACATAATAAAGATCTAATTATGTGTTAGGGAAAAACAACAGCACTGATAAACAATTATCTACCTGTGTTTGTTTATCAGGATAACACATTTATTATGTAGAGCATAAATAGTATAAATAGAGAAACAATTCATTTTAATAAAAAGTTCTGATAATACTACGGAGAAAGAAACAAACGTTTTTTTTTTTATTAATTTTATATCAGGATTCAAAATTGGCGCAGTCGGTAGGATAACAAACTAGTTTTGTTATCCCTGCAAATAAGAACCTACGGCATACTAACATCCTTAAACGAATATTAAGGATATCAAATGCTAACGGTATAAAATTCGTAAAAAAGATTTATTGAAAATAAAATCTATAACGAATTATGGCAGTCAACGCAGGAAATCCTAACTTAGCAGCAGCAGCAGCAGCTGGAGGACAATTACGAGCGCTTGACATCAATCCACTAAACTATTTGGAAAAACTACAAGGATTTGATGGTAGAAAAGAAGATTTGTCAACCTTTTGTACCAACGTCGATGATATTTTACCCACACTATTGGCCTATAACGCACAAGCTCAAAGAATGTGCATAAACATCATCAAGTCAAAACTAACTGGAAAAGCTAGAAGAGCAATGGAAATAAATACACATTTAAACAGCTGGACAGAAATAAAAGCAATGCTAGAAACTAATTTCGGAGGATTTCAAACTTCCGATCAATTGTACGAAGAACTGAGAGCAGCACAATATCGAGGTAATGCCCTCGAATATTACAACTTCATATTACATAAGTTAGCAATACTGAATCAAAAGTCCAGACAAGAAGGAAACCTCCAAGATGTTCCAAGAAATATCCAAACAGCTTTAAAAATCTTTATGACAAGATTGCCAGTACACATGAGGACGGTATTATGTGCTTTAAAAACCGAAAACAATGGAAGAAGCCATCCATGAATTATCCCAATCAGGATTTCTAACAGAGGAAAAAAGAAAACCTATAACAATGAACAATCATCAGCATAACCAACAATATAGAGGTAATAACCCTAATTGGCAACAAAGGTTTCACCAACAACAACAACAACATTATGTTCAACAACCACTACCAGAACCAATGGACACAACCACAGCCCAAACTAGAAGACAAAATCATCATCAAACCCCAAGAATGGAATGTAATTGTAAGTGTACAAATTATAAAAATAATGTTGACCAATACAAAAACGAAATTGTAGAAACCTATGAATCAGGAAATTTTTCATGTACCAGCCTCTCTGGGGGACAACCCAAACGACGTGGACTTCCCTATATCTTACTTAGAGGACAGACAAGAACTCTTAGAGTACTAATTGACACAGGATCTACTGAAAATTTTCTCAATTTAGACCAATGTCCGCCTAAGTTCATTAAAAAATTAAATAACCCCAGTCACATTAAAACCGCTTCAGGAAATTTTCATATTACCCATGAAGGCACAATTCCCAAAAATACTATTCAAATCCCTTTAAATTCGGACACTACTTTTGGACTCTATAAATTCCATGAATTTTTTAACGGTCTTTTAGGACATCTAACGTTAGAACAAAATAACTCCATAATTAATTACGAGACAAAACAGATTAAAATCAACGGAAAAACTTTCCCATTGTATTATGAAGGAGATTCAGAGGAAATACTCCCAAAAATTTTAAATCAACTACCAGAACTATTCAATATCGAATATTTAGGTACTAATGACCTATTACGCTTAGACCATCTTAATTCAGAGGAATCAAAGGCGATAAGAATTTTGGTTCAGAATCACGGAGACGTTTTTTATCACAAAGGTGACGATTTGACCTTTACTAATGAGATTAAACACAAAATTGATACTGGACTTTCCGGACCAATCTATAGCAAAACCTATAGATATCCTGTTACCCACACTGAAGAAGTGGAAAAACAAATGAATGAAATGCTAGAACAAGGCATCATTAAACATAGTAATTCCCCATATAATGCTCCTATATGGATTGTTCCTAAAAAAGAGGACAAAGAAGGTAACAAAGAGTGGCGCATTGTCATTGATTACCGCAAATTAAACCAAGTCACTAGAGAAGATAAATATCCTATTCCTAGAATTGATGACGTCTTAGATAAACTAGGACGGGCAAATTATTTCTCAACTTTAGATCTAACTAAAGGATTTTATCAAATAGAAGTAGAACCGAAGGATAGAGAGAAAACTGCTTTTACAACTCACAACGGACATTTTGAATTTGTAAGAATGCCTTTTGGACTGAAAAATGCTCCGGCGACATTCCAGAGAATGATGAACAACGTTTTAAGGGAACATATAAATAGGATCTGCGTCGTGTACATGGATGACATTCTGGTCTTCTCAACTTCACTACAGGAACACATTAATAATTTGGAAAAAATATTTGAAACCTTGAGGAAAGCAAACCTCAAAGTATCTTTAAACAAATCAGATTTCTTAAAAAAAGAAACCGAATTTTTAGGACACATTGTCACAAAGGATGGCATAAGCCCTAATCCACATAAAATAGACGGCATAAAACGTCAAACTATTCCGAAAACCATTAAGGAGATACAAAGTTTCCTCGGACTCAGTGGTTATTACCGTAAGTTTATACCTGATTATGCGAAGATAGCTAAGCCTTTAACAATCCGCCTCAAAAAGGATTCAATTATCAATGTAAATGATAAGGACTATAAAGAAGCTTTCGAAAAATTGAAAAACATATTAATGTCAAACATGGTTCTGAAATACCCCGACTTTAATGAAAATTTTATTTTAACTACAGATGCAAGTAATTATGCATTAGGCGCGGTTTTATCTCAAAAAAACGGACCCTTAGCATTTGCATCTAGGACATTAAATAAACATGAATGCAACTATTCAACTATAGAAAAAGAATTACTAGCCATAGTATGGGCCGTAAAACAATTTAGACATTACCTATATGGAAGAAAGTTCGATCTCCAAACAGATCACAAACCACTCATATGGTTAGCCAGTCTTAAAGAACCTAATTCTAAACTTATCCGATGGAAAATCAAACTCAATGAATATGAATTTAATATATCCCATGTACAAGGAAAGGAGAATAAGGTGGCTGACGCACTTTCAAGGATTAGAGAAACTAACGTCAATAGGAGGGCGAAAGAAAAGACAATCAGATTAGGTGAGAATATATGCTCTCTTTGTAATAGAAAATATGCCACAATTAGCTCACTGAATAAACATTTAAGAGATATACACAATAGAGAAGATTTAACAGAGGAATCTAGGCCAAGAAGAAAATTGGAAGAACCCCACAGAATAACGATGTTAGACAATATTCCCATTATCCCTGATGATGATAACCAAACCATACATTCTGCCGAAGAGGATAGTATGGACTTATTCAAAACGACCGAGAAATCTTTCCAAAGTTTTTCTAACCAAATTGTCCTTAAAAAGGGGACAGAAAATAATATTGAAAAGGAAATAGTATTCTCAAACAAAAGAACTACATACAATTATGAAAACTTAAATCCTGAACTAATAGAGCAAATATTAGACCAGATTACAGTCTACAAATTAGTAGTTCTTCGTTGTAACAATACCGAAGACTTAATAACACTTCAAGATAAATATAAAGAAAGAAAATCTAATCCAAATAACATTATGGAGACTGATGTGTTTGTATCTTACGAAAATGTAACGGAAAAAAGTTACGAGGAGATAATAGAAATAATAGCAAAACATCATAGACTTGATAATAATCACCCAGGTATAACTAAAACTCATGAGGAATTAAAGAAAATTTATTACTATCCGAATCTGAAAAAGGAAATTACTAAATTCATTAATAACTGTCATATTTGTAACTTTAAGCACGAACGAAACCCTATTAAACTACCCTTTGAAAACACGGAAACCCCAACAGAACCTTTTCAAATTTATCATTCGGATATATATTTCATAAACAACCAACAAATGTATGTCACTATGATAGACAAATTCACAAAATACGCAATGATCGAAGAGATACCCGACAGATCAACTCTTACACTTATCAAAGCCTACCTGAAATTATTTATTTTAATGAAGAAACCCAAAAAACTTATCCTAGATAACGAAAAGGGATTTAGATCACCACTATTTACTGATTTTTTGGAAAAACAAAATATTCAATATCACTTCACAACACCTAATCGACACACAGGTAATTCTGATATAGAAAGGTTTCATGGATCAATGAATGAACAAATACGAATATTAAAAATTAGAGAAATAGAAAATGATATTAATCTAAATATAGATTTACCAGTACAAGCCCTAAGCAATTATAATAATTTACTTCACCTCACTACAGGTAAAAAACCTATAGATTTACATTTTTCTAATAAAATAAACCTTCAGGAGATATTTAAAAGAATGGAGGATAAGAAAAGGAAAATATGCGAATATAGAAACAGAGATAGAGTGGATAAAAAGATAAACTCTAACTATGTGAAGACATACAAGAACAAACTAGATCAGAAAGTAAAGAAAGTTAACGTAAAGAAAACAGACAATAAAAAATACACCAATAATAATCAAGAATTTCATAAGGATCAATTCATTAAACAAAAGAAACATATTTCCAGATCTTTGGAAGTCCTTATCGATCCTATTGATGATCAACCTAGCTGTAGCACAAAAGCTATTAACAACCGATCTTAAATGGATTCACTATCATCCAAATAGGAGAGATATCCCTAATTCAAAATTACTCGAAAATACATATTCAAAACTCAGGATTATTTAACTTACTTTAAAACATTGGCTTCAAAATTGCGAACACTAAACAGGGACATTCTAACAGATCAGGAAATTAAAGACTTTAACATTACATTGGAAAAAATGGAAAACATCGAATTAGATGTTGCGACCCAAAACAAAAACATTATTTTTATAATTAAGGTACCTAACATGAATCAAGACAACTATAAGGAGATTGTTATACAACCAATACCTAATTTTAACAAAAAACAATTAACCTTAGTCAATAGAAACTACTTAATGAAAGATAATTTAATCTATGAGAAAACTAACAAAATATCTATCTCTACTATTGTAATAATCACAATTATCATAATTTGTATCTACATTTATATCAAAATCCGAAATAGGAATATTAGGCAAAATGGAGTTACTATTAACTTACCCTGAATCCCTTTGGGAACCGGGCAAGCATCTTCGTCTGGGGGTGTTATATCAACTCACTCTAAGAACGAGCAAAAACTCCCTTTTGAATAATTATATTAAGTATTCTGACAAACTGTCCTAGGTATGTATTTTTAAGTCTTATCGCATAAGGAAAAAACCCACGATTAATAATAATAACCAGATATATTTTTAAGTGTTATCACATAAGAGAAAAACCCATGATTAGTATTGTAATCTTTTAGTACCTTTCTTATGAAACATAATAAAGATCTAATTATGTGTTAGGGAAAAACAACAGCACTGATAAACAATTATCTACCTGTGTTTGTTTATCAGGATAACACATTTATTATGTAGAGCATAAATAGTATAAATAGAGAAACAATTCATTTTAATAAAAAGTTCTGATAATACTACGGAGAAAGAAACAAACGTTTTTTTTTTATTAATTTTATATCAGGATTCAAAATTGATATAAGCCAATTCCGTTGATTACTGTTCCTAAACAAAATATTTCTTTAGCTGTTTTAATACTCTAGGGGCAATATGTTATCAAATACGTATGAAATTATTATAAATACTGTTGAACAATTTCTAATCTGTTTGGTTAACCATAACTACCAAAAATATAGCAAAATTTATAAACGATTTTTAAATAAAAGGAACATTTTAATGATGATGACTAAATATTAGAGCGGCATCTTTTTGTATGAAGGAAAACGTTTTTTTTTTCAGAAAATATCAATTTATTTTTTAGATTATTGTAGTATTAGTTCTAAACGTTATTTGGTGTAAATTTGAGAAAAATCGGATAGCTTTAAGCCATGGCGCCCTGCTACCCAAGTTTTAGATTTTCGACACGTAATTTTTAATTAATGCGCCGGTCGTCAAGGGTTAAGTAATTAGATTTTGTTTGTAAATTACGCACAACAAAACTATTGGACCAAGGGCTACAACAATCAAAACATTAAATAAAGCTAAAACTAAATATATAAAATTGAAAACTATAACGTTTTACTGTGGAAATTTTCTGTTTTTCCGAGATATTTGTGGGTAAATTAACAGGGTATCCTTTCACCAATATTGACATAAATATCATCAAATTAAAGGTAGGTTTGTCTTATTTTTGAAAAAAAAATGTAGAATGATGACAAAACTACGTTTTTAATAAAAATCAAGTCACAATATCTCCAAACCCGTTAAACCGATCTCACACTCAAAAAAAGTATGAACAAAAATTAAATTTTAACCCTACTAAAATTAAGTTTTTAAGATTTTTCTTAAAGTAAAGCAAGTTGCTTACGAAAAGTGCAAATTTATTAGATTTTAGTTCATATTAATTTTGATTTAACTCAAAAATAATAAGCCATTTTCTTTAATGTCCCTTTCTTGAATCAGCTTAATATTCTTAGAAAATATTTGAAAATTTATATCTTTTTAGTAAAAAATCTTAAATTTTAAGAAGTTTTTAAACCAGAAGTTATGAAATTTAAAATTGGTTGCAAAAACCTTTCTTAAATTTAGTTAAAAAATGTTAACTTCTTAAAATTTAGTATTATACGAGGGCGGATCAATAAGTCCGTGCCTTTTTGAATGAAACACAGTTTTTTTTTTGAAAAAAAAATTTATTTTTCAACATAAGCTCCTTTTAGCTCAATACACTTAGGCAAACGTTTCTCCAATTTTAGTAACCCTTCCAAAAAGGTCGAGGTCCATAAAATAGGCATTTCTTGGCCATTTGGGTTCGTTTTTTTAATAATCGTTAAATCGGTCCAATAACTTGGCATAATATTTGCCGTTTATTGTTTTTCCCTTTCGAAGGTAATCGATGTGGATTCTCCCGCGTGCATCCCAAAAAACCTTATTGGCCACGATAGTGTTTATGGTCAATTAAGAGCAAACGCGGCACCCATCTTGCAGACAGCTTTCTTAAACCCAACTGATCATTTAAAATCGAAACCTTACTGCCATATGAAATGCCTATGGCATCAATAATCTCACGCACTTTTACTCTTCGATCGGCCAACCGAACATATCGTGGATTTTATCGACATTTTCGGGTGTATTGAGCTCAATTGCGACCACAACGAAAGTCAGTAAACAACTTTTTACCATTGAAATCGATGGTGCAGAGTCCCCATAGTATTTATCAAGCTTTTCCTTAGTTTGATTGACGGTTTTTTTTTTAGCAAAAAATAATGTTTAATGATCACTCAAAATTCACTTTTTTCCATTTTCAAAAGAATCCACGAGGCTGTATGTTTTAAACAGCTGTTAAACGCAAAGTAAATGACGGAACTTGCTCAAAATTTGACAGTAGTCTATTAACAGGTGGTACTTGATGGGAGCAGTGTTGCATTTCGTATAACTATGAGAGAAATGCGAAAAGTCACGGACTTATTGATCCGCCCTCTTAACTTCTTAAAAAATGTCTGAAGAAGATTATAAGTTTTAAACCCATAAAACTCTCATTTGGTTTATAATTCATATTATATAAGCGTTTTAGTAACGTCAAGTATAAGTTAAGTTCTAAATTTAAAATTCTGAAGCTTTGTATTAACGAAAATAATCTTATAATTTCTTTCGATAACATTAACTTAAGAAATATTTGAAATTGATTACTTAACCGATAGGTGGCAAACCAAAACATTTAAAAATTGCAGAGTACGGCAAAACTGAATTATGGTCCTAATACTATAGTCTAGAAAGTGTTGTTGTTTATTTAATAAACAATAAAAACACAGTGTATTATGACTAGAGATTCTAGCCTATACACGAACAATGTTTATTAGTTAAAAATGTTTTATATTTGATTTGAATTAGTTTAATTCTTCCAATTTTGTTTTTTACTTCTCATCGGTTAAATAAAACAATACTGGTAAAGCGTTGATCTTTTGCCTTCAAAATTTGGGTAGAATATTCTAGCCCTTCTACATTGATTCTCTGATGATTTTCGGTGACGCGAAATGAAACATGTAAGCACCTGTCAGTAGATACAGTCTGCTATAAGTTAGCGGGCAAAAACTTTTTTGAGTAATAAATAAATAATGCAGGGTTTTTTGTTTAAAAAAAAACAACTGATCTTGAACTTGAATGATCTTGCTCACATCATAATTTATAATAAAAGATCGAAAAATAAACTTTTGGTTTTAATTTTTAAAATTTAAAAGTAAAACAACTAAACACTTATATTTTTGAAAGTATATACCTTTTGAGAATTACTATTTAACTAGCTGACCCGGCAAACGTTTTTTTGCCTTCAAATTTTAATTGTAATTAATTCTTTAAATCAAGAAATTTTTTTTACGCAAATAAATAATTAACAAAATAAATTCACATTAGTAAATCATTTTAAAATTTGTAATTTCATGGGAAGCCCAACGCCTCTTTGTCCTTCTATCGCCTTTATTTGCTGAAGTATATAAAATGAATAGCTGAAAACAACTGCCGTAACAACTGCGAAGTCACCTATCAAAGGAGCATTGAAGCGCCGCTCATGCTCACCAGCCGGTGTCTTGTCAGCTCTTATCACAACCGTATAATCATCTGTCGGTATCTGGTCTAGGGCTCTTTTGAATAGACGGATGAGGCTGTTGTGTTCGTGTAACATAGCTTGAAGACTCGAAACGATTTCCCGTCTGACTTCATTACTGATTGCGCAACGCTGTTCAACTTCTGTAGCTTGATTGCCAGTGAAATAAATTTGGAGAAACTTGGCATCATCATTGGGAAGTGGGAGCAACGATCCAATTCTGTGGTAGATTTGACCTTGTACTTTGAAGGTGGGCATGTAACCGCCGTTGTTGATGATATTAGTTGCTCCGAAGGATGTCATTTAAAGCATGAGTTGTACTTTCGGATGTTTTGAAGGAAGTGCTTGGAAATCGGATTGGCGCCAGAAATGTAACTTTGTAGGGGTTCAGGCGGCTCAATCAATGGTGGCAAAACAACTTTACCATTCGAAAAACACATCCCCGGGGATTACTTAGCGAACTTCAGAGGACGACAATGTAAGCAAACTTTGTCCATTGCGCCAATCACTACGTCCTTGTGATTCCGGTAGTCATCGTCCCTATTGTAGTGAAATGCCGCCAACTTTAAATCGATTCTTTCTTTTGATCGAGCCATTCGGGAGCGATTGGCAGCAAGTCTTTCGGCATGCTGTTGGGGTGTCTCAGCAACTCTAGATGAAGATGCACTGTCACGCATTTGCTGAAGCCGTGATTCGCGTTCTCTTTCATTTCCGCGATTTTCCTGAAGACGTGATTCGCGTTCCTCAGCTGCCGTGTTGCGGGGGTTTTTTTAGCAATGGCTGTTTTTTGGTGTCATTTTAGTAAACTGTAATCGTGCAAAAGGAACAATGATGTGTTTTGTTTTTTGCTTTTATAACATTTTATTGGTTGTTGAAGCCACAGTAATCATATTACCTGTTTGATGAACTGTCATTAAAAATAATTTGTAAACTTATTTTATTATTGCAAATTGCAAAACACTTGTTATTTACTAAATTGATTTCACTTATAGGTTTTTAACTTATCAAATCAACAATTAACGCAAAACATATCAAATGCAGTCAGTGAGCAATTGAAAACAAATTTTGTTTAAATGTACCGTTGTTTTGTTTATTGAAAGTGGAATGCAGAGAGTTATTCAAAGATTTTTTTTTAAAGGTTTTACCATGGAAGTATATAACGCAGGTATCTTAAATGCAAGAGTACACAAAGTTGTTTATCATCGATTGATAATATAATATTATTTTTAACTTATTGTACAATGTTGCACCTTAGTAAGCGCGGAATATCTTGTGATATCGAATGATGTAAATACTTTGTAAATAAACCGAAAACTCGGATTTTTGAATGCAACATTTCGAAAGTTTTAAAATTTTGATATTGGATCATTATTAACATAGGTTTTTTGTAAATATCTTCGGAACTACATAACCGATTTAAGAGTTTGATATCTCGTTTGAAAAACATGACAGCGGCTTTCAAAAAATAAAATAAAATAAAAAAAAGCTAAAAAAAATAAATATATGTATATGTCATTGGTGGTACAATATAAAAATTGGATTTTGCCACGCCCCTCCGCCCACAGACCGAAAATTAGACTTCACAGTGGCACCCGCCTGCATATTCTGAAGATTCCCTAAAAATTTCATCAAAATCGGCCCAGCCGAGTCCATACGTTACATACATACACACGTCCTGTTTTATATATATAGATAGAAGATAGATAGATAAATAATATTACAAATAAAATGAAACAGACAAGCAACAATTTTGTTGTTGTTTATTTTTAATATACCTACTTAGTATAAGTGTAACTTAACTTAATCGTATTAAAATTTAACAAAAGTGAACTAGATTTAAGCAAAATGCATACTTAATTTAAGTAAAAACTATACTAAATTTTAGTAAATAGTGAATTTTTATTGTTGATCTATATAAATTGTATGTGAGTTGTTGGTTAGTTCGGTTAAAGATCATGAATATTTTTCCATATTAACAGAAAAATTATAATTTTATTTGTGACAATTTACTTTAATTAACATAAAAAACAATTAGAAAAAAGTTATTTGACACCTGCATGAATGGAGTTAACTTTCTAGCCCGCAACGGCCTTCATCAAAATTCACTATTAACCACTCACAAGGTACAGTGCAAAAATTCGCTTAATATATATGCTCGACATATGTTGAAAAACGAATAAAATCTTCAATGTTTGATATTCCTTCACTTACAATGTAAAGGATAGAATATGATGACATTTGAAAATAACTGCCAGTCAAATTTCAACTTAATTAGTTGAACTGGCAACTGTGGTAATAATTAACAACTAAACATAGCTTTATAGAAAATAAGTTCGCAGTAAATTTCGTCATACTCATACTAAGTTACGGCCTATTTTTAACCTAACTAGTTGAGTTAAATAGATGATGTTTACAATTTAACACTTTAAGGCACGAAGAATGTTGATGAAGGCCGTTGCGGGCTAGAAAGTTAACTCCATTCATGCAGGTGTCAAATAACTTTTTTCTAATTGTTTTTTCTGTTAATTAAAGTAAATTATCACAAATAAAATTATAATTTTTCTGTTAATATGGAAAAATATTCATGATCTTTAACCGAACTAACCAACAACTCATTTTAGTAAAATTTCATAAAATTGAAGAGAAAGTTTACTAAATTTTAAAACAAGTTTATCTAATTGAAATAAATTGTTGTTACTTGGTTTTCAGAAAACTGTATACTCAATTTGAGTTAAATTTTCTTTGTAGCCAAATCATGCCCGAATTTCTTAAAATTTAGTTCAAATTACTTAATATTTGGATTTAAGAGCAAAATACCAAAATTAATTAAAAATTATATGTTGCAAGACTTATTTTTATTAATGCTAATTAAGAAATATTTTCAAAAATTCAAAACATTGTTCGCCGGACACGACGGGTTAATGCTATTCGATTTTTCTTAAATTCGCACCACCTAACTTTTATACCTATTTCTACAATAATTGATAGAAATCGAATGTTGAAAAAAAAATGCCGCTCTAACAAAACATGATGATGACGATGATAAAGCTTATGATGATATACATATATTAAAATATTATTTACGATTATAAGGAAAGTGTTTGATATAAACATTTTTATATTTTCCATGAGAGCTCTTAAGCATTTAGGAATTTTAATATTTATTTTGTTTTCGATTAAATAAGAAAAAAATTGACATTAAATATTACTATGGGAACATATTAAAAGCTAATTTATTCGTCTTATGCAAGGCAATAAAGATTGATGACGAACTCCTTATACTTAAACTATCTGGGGAAATCATAGAAATGTCACAGAAAATAAATTGTAAAAAAATTTCGAAATGATTTTCTATGACGTGCCTGTATAATTTTTAAAAACGTAAAATTTTTGAAGTGACAACCCTGCCCAGATTCAGTGTAGAAACAGAATAAGAGCTTGTCGTTTATTTTCATACAAATTTACGTTTAAAAAACGTAGAGCGATGCAGTTGTTAGATTTTTTTTTATTTTCACAGCGTCTGTTGTTATTCTCTCATTTTGTGTGTTCTCATTCTCCTAACAGTGATGCCGCATTTAAGCTATATTTTGTAAACAAACAACATATGATGAGTAAAACAAACACCTTCGGTGCTCCCATAGCAATTAACCCCACCGAAGTAAAATAATAAGCCTGGGCTATAAAAAATGTTTCAATAACTTCGACAACTCTCCATCAGGTGGCAAGCAACAGCTGTTCTAAGAGTTATCATCTCGCTCATTTACAATGTTGCCATGCCTGAAACCCTTCATCTTTCCCCATTTTTAACCTCTCCTCTATCTCCTTCCAAAGAAAGCAACAAATTAATAAAATATCAAGAATTTCCTGAGTGTTGCTGCTCTTACATATATTCTCTTATTTTACTAGCAAATGTACAATGTAATAAAAAAAAAACTTAATTTGTTCAAATCCTAAATTTTCATTTAAATATATTATTTTGTTATTGTTGTTAAAAGATTTATATGTAAAAACTAAAAAATGTTGTATTGTTAATGAGCGAAAGATATACTGGAGAAGGAATAAACCTCTACTGTGCCATTTACACTAAAATAAATATGACTGCTTTTGCAGTCACTGTCGAACGTCGTTATTTTGGGAGCATTTTCTTTCGCAGCAACATTTTTTTTAAAATTTCGAATTTAAGGGTTGCTACCGGACTTTAAAAACTTTCCCGATTCCCAAAAACGACATATTTTCATAAAACTTGTTTATTTGAAAAACTGTCAAAATATATCAATATTAAATATTATTTTGTGTTTACATACAACCTCAAGTACCCAGGAAAAAATATTAAATTTTTATAAAATTGTTAACACTTACCCCCACTATGACATAAAATTGTATAAAATTGTGCATAATTTTCAAAGCTATAATTATGAGTAAAAAATAAAACAAAATTGATAAATTGCAAGAATTAGAATAATTTTGACCGCTTTTTATTAAACACATAAAAACAAATTATACTGAATTGATCCCTCAATCCACTTAGCGTGTGGACCGATCTAATTTTGGCGCATTAGGAGGAAAGTCAGAATTTTTGATAAAAAAAAGAATATTAAAAGCAGGGATTTTGGTTTTTTTACGTTTGACCAACTCTCAGGTTATGAACTCTACCAATGCAGTGCATTGCATTGATGTTAGGAAAATAGGTTATGTGAAGGAGGAAAGAGGGAGTAGTGTTTGTGAATATTTACTTTGTATTTCTTTATATTGTAAGTGACGGGGAAGAACTCTGCGCTCAGTTTAAACCACTTAAGGCTAGTACGACTGACAAACGAATTCTCTCTGTTATGCGCTGTGCGGTTCACTGGACAATCGATTACAAACGGATGACAAGTATTTCGAATGAAAACATGGAACCTGAGGATACGTTCACTTATTTCAAAGTTACACTTCCCATGGTAATATCGATAGAACAATATTACACAACCCACATTCCGACGATGCTCCAATGAATCAATAGAGTTGGACACCCTGCGACGGCGATCGCACACGGGCCAGAAGCTCCAGAATAGACTTCGAAGCCCCTGCCCATATATGGGAGTTATATACCATATTCGGTAGGATATGGCTGGTATAAATAGTATAAAACCGAAACACTTGAATGCTTCTTTCGACACTTGAAAAGCGTGTTTATTCCATCGGACATCACACTGAATTTTAATGCCCATATCATCAAGAGTTTCCGATTCCTCAATATTAGTACTATCTAAATGTACAGATGACAGTACTGACTCCACGTCCCTTTGGTTAGCATACAACATTGGATCTTACGTGCATTGAGATCGACCATATTCGCACGACCCCACTCTGAGATTGTATAAACGTCCTGATTAAGTGTGCCAGTCATTATCGGGGCCTCCTCAAGGCTTGGCCTACGAAGGAAAATTAATGACAAATGTTGCTGTCATCTGCAAAAGAGTAAATAGGGTTGAACGTTTGTCCTAGAAGGTCGTTAAGAAAAACACGAAATAGAGAAGGAGATAGGACGGAACCATGAGGTACCCCTGAATTAAGCAGAAAGTAATCGGATGAGACTCCATCTATAACAACACGTATAGTGCGATCCCTGAGTAAATTCTCAATAAAGCGAGATAAGTCATTACCGACACCAAAAGCAATAAACTTTGATACAAGTGCCCCGTGCCACACACGATCGCCCTAGAAATATATAGAGAAAACACTTTGCTCTCACCAAAACGGTGTATGGACTGACTCCAACGCTCAAAGAGAAGCGCTGACAGGTCACCCGTAGAACAACATTCCCATCATCATAACACATTTTGAAAGAAGTGACAATCCCATGCAACACATCAAACATTCATATAAACTAGTAGACCTTGCTCATAACAAACAAATTGTCAATTTATTTTTGATCAATGGTGACAATCTTTAACTTCGAGCTCATTTAGTGATAAAACTAGTTTATATGAATGCTTGATGGTTTGCATGTCATTGTCAATTCTTTCAAAACGTATACTAATGATGGGAACCTAGAAAATTCCCGAAATAGATCTATCAACACATTCCTGAAAGTCGTCAGTTAATAAATTTGAAAACAAAAACTCTATAGATTATTTGTTAGGACAATATCCTAATAAAAAAATATAGAGTATGGCCTCGAACTTGAATAATTTTCATTTTCATATATTTTTAATTTTTAATTAATTACATAACGTATATTTTTAAAGTTGATAAAATACATTTCGGAACTCGTGAATTTGTCTTAATTTTGTGTTTAATTATGTGTTTTTAAGGAAAAATTAATAAAATTAAATTAATGAAATTAAATTATTGAAATTATTCGAGTTACTCGAGTAATTTTAAAATCCTACTCGATTAATCAATTAAGTTAAGAACCTCAAATGAAGTAACATGTTTACTCGCCATTCAAATTCACTACATTTTGCTCTTCAGAAATTTTGCATTATAAAAATTTTGCCCAAAACACCTGAATTCTACGGTTGGACTCTAATAATTTCATAATTTTTTTGAGTCTACGTGTTGCTTTTTTATCTAGTTTTTAAATTTTTCTTTCACTTTTTTGTTTTTCATTATTTTAAGCTGACAATTTTTTATACTAGATTTTTTTTCATGTTATTTTTTTTTCAATTAGATTTACGAAAAGTTTTGAATTTCAGGTCGTGATAGACATTGTGCATAAAAAAAATTATTTTATATAAAAAATTTTGTAATAAAGGGTCCGCCATCTAACGTTTTTTTTTTAACTAGTGCTTATTTCGTGAATGGTAACACTTAGCGCATGTCTGATTTGACAGATAATTAGTTTTATCCTTCCGCTGAACGAATATGGTTGTGTATACGCTTGAACAACGCTGGGAAATATTGCGAAATTACTTTGAAAATCATGGTAATGTTGCAGAATGTGTGCCGATACACCCAAAACGAGTCACTGTTTGGTGCGGATTTTGGCCCAGAGGCATAATTGGGCCATTTTTCTTCGAAAATGAGCAAGGAGTGGCCGTTACAGTCAATGGCGATCGTTATCGGGCCATGTTGAACGAATTTTTGTTCACAAAAATTGAAGAGGAGTAAATACAGCTGCACACAATCGATAATGTGCTTTAAAATTGGACCGATCGTGTAGGCTACTGCATGGCTAGCCGAGGCAGCCATTTGAATGAAATTATTTTTCATTATTAACCGGAAGGATTGTACTTTCAAATAAAAAAAGAAATTTGAGAAAATATTCAGTAGTTTTTTTTTGTAGCATTTTCAAAAAAAAAAGAAGTTATTTGGCGGACCCTTTATATCTTTCGTAGGGGATCCCGGGATTTCAGGAATTACAAAAAAATGTTATTAAATTTCGCAAAATTTTTAAGAAGTTCAAAAAATGCTGGCTTTTAAAATTTTTTAAATGCCTATAATTTAAAATGATTTGGAAGTGCGGTTTACAAAATAACTTAGTTCACACAACACGCTAGTCAATTTCGAATATAATTGTCAATGTCAGACTCAAAAAACTTACATTTTCCAAAAATTTACGCCAATTCCTTAAAAGTTTGTGATGTTTGTATGTCGTTATTGGTGAGCTGATATCAAACTTCGTATACCTAAAACTATATAAAATTACACCTTTTTTTGAAATACTGTTCTCAAAACTCAATTCCATTCAACGGCGCAAAAACCCTATAGAAAAAATTGCGAAAGTTTGAAATTCCGAAAAAAAAAATATTAAAAAATCTATTCAAATTATTTCTTTCTTAATGTTCCCGAATGAGTTGAATGTTCTTAAACAGCGACTGTATTAAAAGCGCTTTAACATTGTTTAAGTTCTAATTTTTCATGTCAGCGAATTAACTATAAATTGCATATTTCTCAAAAAAAAAAAAATTGTTTTGCACTTCTCATTTTTTTTTTCTTTTTTCATTTCATCAATTTGTTAATGGCTGTTTCATAAATATTGTTATTTATTCTTTAAGATTTTATTGCCATTTCAAACCAATCAACTTTAAAATTGCTTTTTATTTTGTATATGATTTTATGTTTATATAACGTCCATTCCATGAAAGAACGTTAAAAACAATATTTTTTTTGCCCTCCATCCCTTTGAGTTTGTTAAAATTTGGCAGTTTTCCGTGCCAACTTGCGTTTTTATACCCGTTTTTTAGTGAATTTTGAAGAGAGATATTTCCCAAAGCAAATAAGCTATTTCAAAGATTTAAAAGGTATATGCAAGCTAAAGTTGTAAACTTTACAAATTGTAATTAAAAAACCACCACTTTTATTCAAAAATACATTCATAATTCAAAATAAATTTTTTATTGCATTTTGCTCTTTTTTTCATCAATTCGATTTTTAAAATGTTGTAATTTTTGAAAAATTTATAATTATTTTAATAAATAACAACTTTGAATTTTTCGGAACAAAATGCTAACTATTTTTAATGATATTTTCAAAAATAGCTTTCTACATTTTTTTATATAAAAAGAAATTTCTTTTAGTATTTTAAAGTTTTGATTTAAATAATTTTTAGTTGTATCAAACTGATTCTAACAGCACTGAACTTTGAATAGCATTATCTTCTGAAGTATATTGACTATTTCAATGATATAAAAGCTTCTGAAAGCTGTAGTTGTGTATTTAACGATCTGAATTTCAAAAAGAAAGTATCTTTTTCAAAAATGCATTTTAAATGCAACGTTCATTAAATACTCGTATTTGTATTTACAATTTTTTTGGAAAAAATTCGTGATGTTTAAACCGAAAATCGTAAACGAGACAACTACAGCTTTTAACTGATTTTTAAATTATAGAAATAGTCAATATACTTTAGTACAGTGCGGAAATCCTAAAAAACCAAAAAAAAGTGTTTTTATATGGAAAAATGTAGTAATCTATTTAAAAAATAATTAGCATTCTGGTTCCAAAAAAGTCAAAGTTGTTATTTACTCCAAAAATTCTAATTTTTTTAAAAATTACAAAGCTTCAAAAATCAAAGGAGAAAAAAATTGGATAATGCACTCAAAAATTGCATTTTCATTATGAATGCATTTTCACAAAAAACTGGTTGTTTTTTTTTTAAATACAAATCTTAAAGTAGACTATTAAAGCTTTCAAATCCTTTTTAAAACTTTGAAATACTCTATCTACTTTAGGAAATATGATTTTTCAAAGTTCACTACTTTTAAAGTTGTTTTGATTTTTTAAAAACTAAAAAAACGCAATAAAAACTCTACTTTACAAAATTTTCAGACTCTCAAAACGGTAGTGACAAATATACATCCTAGAGAATATGTATATAAAATAAAAAGGAATATATATGACCGCCAGTTTGATTTCGCCGATCTATCATGGAATGGACGATACTGATTTGCTCATTTTTTATGAAGAAATAATATATATATATACAAAAAAAGTAGCGCATTTTTCTTTACCCATGTAAAAAAAAATATTTTCTGATTATTCGTATTATACATAATTATATCCGAAAAATTATTGTATCATATTAGATATAATCTGTTACAATTAGATATTATTTGATACAATAAGACCTAACTTGATTAAATTACACTTTTTTTTTTTTTTTTAAAGAAGCAACACTCAGGAAATTCTTCTTATTAATCAATGTGTTGCTTTCTTTGGAAAGGGTGACAGGTGGGGAAAGATGAAGGGCTTCAAACATGGCAACACTGTAATTACGCGTGATGATATGTCTTAGAACAATTGTTACTCACCACCTGATAGAGAGTTGGCGTACTTATTGAAGCTTATATATAATGTGATACATTTACACTCAGGGAACTTCTGCTGGAAATATTTATAGTTGTTTAAATTGTAATACAGTATCTTTATATTTAAGTGAAAAAATAGTAATTTTTAGAAGAAATTCCATTTTTGACTACAACTGTAGTTCATTTAAAAAAACCAACCACATCAAATTCCTATAGTATGGCTTTACATTCATTTTATACAGTAGTTTTTTTTTATTTAAAAAATAAAACAAATAATTGTTTGCTTATTTTTTACTGCATATGTGGTTCATTTTTACTACAATTGTGGTTCATTTTTTGAACAGTAAAAAACAAATGCTAATGTTAGTTGAATTGACTGAAATGTAAGTCGTCCTTTCTTAAAGTGAAATTTCATTTTTTTTTCGGTAAGGGTAACACTATTTTTTTTTATTTCGGTAACGGTATTTTAGGTTTAACGATATTTCAGTTATATTCGGTTATTACGTTTTTTTTTTTTTTGTGTAAACATTATTTCGGTAAAGGTATTTTAGTTAATTCGGTAACGGTATTAAAACAGTAACGTTATTTTACATACGAACACATTTTCTGATTACCCGAGTAAAAAAGTTTATATAAAATTATATATGATGAGATATTTTACTCACATTAAGTAGATATAATTTGATCCGAAAAATGATTTTATAATATAGGATCACTTTGGATCTAAATTCATTTAATTGGATGGAATTTATTAAAACAATAATTCAATTCTATCCGAGATTTGTCGCGATATAATTACATCTAATTATAATATATGTGATACAATTAGATACAATTATATACATAATATTCTAAATATATTTAAATTAAGTGATATTAAGTTACATTTATTTGATCTCCATATATTTTATTTATATTTTTATTAGTACCACATTTTCGTTTAAAGCGAAATTGTTTTATCTAAATTTAAAAAAAAAAAATGTCCAATATTAAAAAGTAAAGAAAATCGGTTTCGCAAAGTTATAAACTATATTCCCAAAATATTTTACGATTTTTCAAATATATATAGTTACATAGAAACTAACTTAGACAATCTTAACAGTTTCGGATTATATATAATTTTATCTAAACTGACAGAAGATGTTTTTGATTTTGTGTTATATATTATTATGTATTTTTTAAAAAATGTAATCAAATTTATCAACCATGTACCATCATATATAAAATTCCAAATTGTATATTTTTTATATATGGTAGTAAGGAGTGAGATCGAATAATTTGTAACACAGATTATCACTTATAACTTATTTTATGTTTTAAAGTGAACTTTTTTTTGAATCAAGTTACCTTTTAAAAAGTCGGCAGATGGTGTGTATCAATTATTAGCGAAATCGGATCATTACATTGTTTACAAATGGAGTTTGAACAAAAAGTGAAAAAAAAGTAGCATTTTTACAAAAAAAAAAATCCTAAATTTCGTAGAAAAAAATATGCTTAATTGTTCAGAACTCAGAAAAATTAAATTATATTAAGATTCTTTTTAAATTATTGATGAAGGCTGCAAAGCAAGTTCCCAATACTGTCACTTTTTTTTGGAAATGGTCTGCTCCAATCAATTAGGGCACTAAAGATGACAAAAAAAGCTCTTTTACTCACTTTTTGTTCAGCTTCCATTTGTAAACAAAGTAATGATCCGATTTCGCTAATAATTTATACACATCATTTGGCGACTTTTTAAAAGATAACTTGATTAAAAAAAGTTTACTTTTAAACACAAAACAAAAGTTATAAGTGATAATCTGTGTTAAGATTTAATCGATTTCACTCCTTATATGCATTTTTTTGTAAAATATTTTGAAAATACTATTATAGAGCAATTCTATATGAAAACTATCAAAATTGGCAAATTTTTGGACGACCCCTCTCCGATTTTAAAATAAATAGTCTCAATCGATTGCCCAGCAAAAAATAATGTACCTACATATTTTTTTTTTTTTATAGTGACTGGTTTAGTGGTGGTGTGCACCACTGTCATGTGACAAAATTGAAGAATTCTTCATAAGGGACCTCATTGAAAGTTGTTTTAAAAAAAAAAACTACTAAAGCGATCGCAACGAGTGATAGCTCGTTGGAAAGGTATTGAATCAGGCTTTAATTGAAAAATAAAATTTTCCTAATTTTTCTTGTTTAATAATTAAAAATAATTCAATTATAAAAAATATAAAAACAATGAGAACAAGGTGGTCTCTTAAATGCTCTTCTCCTGTCCAAACAAGGAGTCGGGCCCATTTTTTTATTGCTGATTCTTAAAGCAAAAATTATGAGGAATCCAAAATAAATAAATTTAGCCGGAAAATTTAGAAGCTTCTGTGGAAAATCGGAAAATTTAATTTTCATGGGAAAATTGAATTTTCATGGGAAAAAAGGTAAATTTCTGAGAAAAATTAGGAATATTTTATTTTTCAATTAAAGCCTGATTCAATACCTTTCCAACGAGCTATCACTCGTTGCGATCGCTTTAGTAGTTTTTTTTAAAACAACTTTCAATGAGGTCCCTTATGAAGAATTCTTCAATTTAGTCACATGACAGTGCACACCACCACTAAACCAGTCACTATAAAAAAAAAAAAAAATATGTAGGTACATTATTTTTAGCTGGGCAATCGATTGAGACTATTTATTTTAAAATCGGAGAGGGTTCGTCCAAAAGGTGATCGCTTTCATATGAAATTGCTCTATATAAATATAAATGAATATTGATACATAAGCTATTTTATATGACCATATATTTTTATATTAAGGAATATATTGTTATATATAAATTTTTTTATTCGGGCATTTATATTATTTTTCAGTTATTTTTCATGTTAACGATATAAAAAGTGTAGTTAAAGTTGACAGTACGACTTAAATTTATAAAAAAATTAAGTTGTTACTATTTTAAAGAAAACGGTTTTTTAGATTATTTCGGTGACGGTGTTTTTAGAGTAACCATATTTCATTTATTTCGGTAACGGTATTTTAGCGGTAACGGTTAATTAGTTATTTCGGTAACGGTATTTTATTGATATCTGTATTTTAGTTATATCAGTAACGGTTAATTACCGATAACGGGTTTTCAATTATTTCGGTAACGATATTTTACGGATAACGATAGTCAGTTGAAAGGGTTTTAAATCGATAACGTTACTTTAGCGGTATTGAGTGTTATATAAAGTATTGAGTGTTATATATAATTATATATTTGAGACATAATTTTATATGATTTCATATGAATATATATTTTGATATATATCATTATAAGTAAATGTATAAAGTAATATATAACTATATCAAAACTTTTTACTTGGGGCTATGAATATGGCGTTTCTTTATTAATATAAAACATATTTTTTGTAAATGCAATTTTTAAAATTGCTTTTAAGTAATCAAAGGAATGGATAAACTACAGCAATCATACAAGTAAAGGTGAATCATTCTTATTAACCTATTTTAATGCGCAAGGCTAACAAAAGTCTGTACCATGCTTTAAGCGATTTTTGCTCAACACATGTCTGAACTGAAAAAAAAAAAATTTTTTTTCCTCCATATTGATGGATATTAATTTTTATTTAAACCTAAGCCCGTTCTAGAACAAACACAACTGATTTATCTAAACATTTTCCCAATCCAAACACATACTGCCGCAACTGGTAATAATCAATACTAATCATCAGTGGATTCAACATTTTCGGTTGGTAAGTTCTTGTAGGTGGCAACGTGTACAATTTTTTGGGTGAATCTTCATCATCATTACGGCGACGAGCCAAACGTACACACACGCAGAAAGGGGTAGATCTGATACCCTTGAACCAAATGTGCTTGTTTAAACGGGTGTCAATTCTGACATCATACCCATTTCCTTTTCGGAAAATTTGCGAATTTCCTTGATAGCACGGGGCACGTTTCTTGAAGCCAATGTTGTGCACATTCTTGGCCAAATGAATCGTGTATTCACGGGGTATCATTGATGGCAGATTTGTTGCGTTTTTCACCTTTTGTTTTGGCCATTTTGCTTTTATGAAAATGCTTATCTGCTATTCACAGTCCTATCGGAAATGAAAGCCTGGCCTAAAATTCATACGTTATATATACGAAACCATTCGTACATTGTATGAAATATTTCGTTATTTCGCAACACTAAAATATTTCGTAAAATATACGAAATTTACGAAATTTTTTTGTGTATTTTACCAATATACACTCAAAAAAAAGTCAGTAAAGTAAGCAACATTTTTGCTACACAGAAAAGGTTTAATATCGTATATTTTACGAAATATTTTCGTGGTGCGAAATAACGAAATTCTTTTGCAAAACAGGAAAATATACAAAAACAGGCCAATAAAGTCAGCAAACATTTTTGATGGAGGTATCCTTGCAGAAAAATTCCTAATATCAGCAAAAAAAATTTCTAAATTCAGCAAAAATTTTTGTGTGCATTTAACGGAGCATTTATTTTATTTTAGGAAAAAGTATCGTTTCTCATTTAAATTTTCGAGCTCGATGTCATTTGTTTTAAATTACAAAAAAAAATTACAGATTTGGATTCATCGTTCCTAAGTGTGTTAAAAAGTATGAATTTTAAAAAGAGGTTCTGCAAAAAAGTGAAATTTGTCGAGTAGTGTAATTTAAGAAAATCCATGGATAAATTTTGAAATAATGGCCAATTTTGTTTAATAAAATTTATCAATTTTATGATTACACAAAATTTCAGTAAAATGTATTTATATAATTTTTCCAACAATTCATTTTTATTTAAATAAACTTGTGAATTGTTATTGCAAATAACTTTTCTGTTTTGATTTTTGTTTTTCCATTTAAACTAAAACAAATAATAAATCCTTGAAAGCAAAGAGATTTACAATTAGTGTTATTAAAAAACCGACTTTTTGAGATACGAGTTTTCGGTTAACCGACTGTGAAAAACACGGTTAATCGGTTAACCACCCTTAATTAAATCAGAGCATGTCTCCAACAACAAAATGTTTTTTTAAAATGTAAAAATTACACCTCCGAATTTGGATTACATGGTTTATTATTCATACAAAATACTAAAAGTTGTCCAAAAATTACACACAAAAATAAAAACCCATTTAAATCTCGAAAACTACCGATTCAATAACTTAAATTGCTGAAATTGCACCAACAACGAAAATTGCTAATTCAATTACAGATTGATAGCTCTTTAATTCAATTATTTTTCAATTAAATAATAACTTATTTGATAAGAAAGTGATCAATATTGTATACCCCAGCAAAAACACACCTTACCAAATAAGGAGTCTTGTAACCTAAACTCGAAGGTTTGGACGTATTACGCTCTCTATTACAATTCTAACATTTTTTATATGAACTGTCACAAAAGTAATGAGTTATGCATTACAGGCATTATTACGTAAATATGAATTATAATGGGTTACCTACATACATACAATGTTATGAATAATAAGCCATTACCAGAAGGAAAAAAATAAGGGGTCTAAAAATAGATTGTTGAAAAAATTACTAATTAAAAAATTATTGATAATTTTTTTTGTTAAACATGAGCTGCCTGTTAATCGTCAGATTAACAGGCGGCTCCTCTATACCCTAAGCTACTGAGGCATATAATAATTGATAGTTTTAAACATAAATTAATTTTTCTTCTATGTAAATTCGTTTAAGATATACCAAAGCTAACACCTTACCCTTTAGCTTACAAAATGACGAAATATAATGAGTCTAAAAATAGATTTTGAGAAAATGTTGTAACATTACTTTTTGCCTGAAAGTAATAAAATGAATAACCTATTATTGTTCATCAATTATTTTTTGTATGAGAGTAATGCATTATAAATTTATTATTGGTAACCCATTAGTTTATTTCTTTAAGTAGTGCAGAAGTTAATAAGTACTTATTACAAAGTAATGTATAAAATAATAAGTACTAATTACCGTGTTTTTACTGGAACCTTTTCAAAGAGCAAAAAACAATTGGATAAAGTGTTGTTGCCATACCAAATGTTTATTATAGCTTGAATTTTATAACATTGCATTTAAACCGGCATTTAATTCCCATTTAGTAAGCAGTTTTATTTATACTTATGTGAACATATTCATGCAGAAATTAGTTTTTTTTTTTCTATTTAAATGTAGCGAGTATGACAAAATTTTTGTTTGGATTTTTTTTACAGAAATTAAAACTTTTGTTGAAATCAGATTTTTTTTTTAAATAATTTTTAATTTATTTTTAAAATTTTTTTGTTTAAAAAAAATGGTTACATTTTTATTAAACAAAATTTAACTTCAAAAGTTACTAAAGGGTCCGCCAAATAACTTTTTTTTTTTGAACTCCTGAACCAATTGGACTTTGTATGGCGTCATACCAAGGTCTTTAGACAAAATTCGTCTCAATGATGTCTCCGAAATGTTCAATTGTTGAGAACGACGGTGAATTAATGTTGATGGCGCTTCACGCACACTTTCTGCCACAGCAGCAAAATTCTCGTTTGTACGCACTGTTTTTGGCTTTTCACGCTTTGGTTTATCGATGAGGATGCCAGTTTCTTTAACTTTTTTCACAAGATAACGAACATACGGACCATATTCGTTCAGCGGAAGGATAAAACTAATCATCTGTCAAATCAGACATGAGCTAAGTATTACCATTCACGGAATAAGCACTAGTTGAAAGAAAAACGTTAGATGGCGGACCCTTTATACAATTTTAATGATAATGGTTTAGAATAGACTAATATTCACGTTTAAACCACGGAAATTAAATTATTTAGCTTAATAAATAAGTCATAAACCTAATGAGAATTTATTAAATCTAATTACAATGAATTTAAAATATTTATTACCAATACATAAACATTTATAAAAACCAATTACATACATAGATATTACAAAAACAAGAATAATATATTTTGAGCGATAGTAAAGGGTGAGCACAATTTTCCGATAAAAAAAATTTACCTTCATCCAAATTTGCCAGCGCCTGTTGACCAAAAGTTGGCCGTTGTGGTAGGTCGTATTGCTTCAATTCTTGTACCAGCTGTATTTTAACAGGTTTTACACCCAAATCTTTCCGTAAAATTTTCCACGTAGTGGAGTAACAGAGGCTGCGAACGGCGCCGAATCGATAATTCACGGTCATCAACAACACTGGTGGATGCTGCTGCGATATTTTCATCTGCCCGCACTCTACGAATGCGTGTTGGTAGTTTAATGTGCAATAATGTAAATTGGGTGTGAAATTTAGTCACAAGATTCCGAATAGCCGCCATAGAAAGTCGCCCAAACTGAACATAAATTGGAAGAGGTGCACGATGCACTTTCTTAACCGAGCATGAATTTTGATAATAAAATTCAATAATCTGCAAGCGTTGTTCGTTTGTAAATCAATTTTTGGTTAAATTATAGACCACACTGAACATGTTTAACAGTAACATGTTACACGAAACCAGCTGAGCTGCCAAAAACAGTGTTGCCGAAAAGGAAGTTGCTAAAAAATCACTCTTTATAAAAAAATATCAAGCAAATTTGAGCAAATTTTTAATTGACAACTTATAACATTTTCAACAAATCGTTTTAATTGAAAAAAGTGTTAAAAACTTTTTTCTGTGTATTATATTCCAAACTAATACACACCGATTTTTCTAAAAAAATTTTATCAAGCAAGTTGCGAATTTGAGCAAATATTTAATTGATGTAATTAATTTTTAATTGACAGCTTATAACATTTTCAACAAATCGTTTTAATTGAAACAAGTGTTTAAATATGGTTTTCTGTGTATTATATTCCAAACTCATACACACCGATTTTTCTAAAATTCGGATACTTAAACAAATTTTTAAATGAAAACTTTCCTTTTTATTAGTTAAGTGTCATATCAAAGGCTACTAAAATAACGAAGAGGTGATTAGATATAATAAAAGATATTTAAAAAGTTCTTCTACGAAATTGATAAAACATGATAGATCTAAATACAAAGGACTTTCTGAAATGTTTGTATCCCCCAACTGTGGCGGAAGCGAAGTTCCCTCTTTGACATACATATTACAGGTTCATTAAGATCTGAGTGTTCACCACCCAGAGAGCGGCCTCCCGAGTTAGTCCCGATGTGATATCTTATTTTCAATATTTTAGTTTTAAAAACCAACACTTTTTTAATTTCGAAATAATCGGAACATTTATAACTCGTAAACAAAGTTTAGTTTTTAATTTAAAGATGTGAAATTCTCGTAGAATATATTTCACTCAAATTTTATATGCGAAGTTGACCTTTCTAATAAAATTAAAATTTTGTCCACTTTCAATGTTTAAATTACGATTTGAGGCCTTTAAAGTTCAAGCAACAAATTTTAAACGGTAAACACAATTTGATATTCTTAAAAACGAAATATTTGTACTATCTTTGCATTCCAAATGATTAAAAACCGGTTAGCTGTTAGAAATTTACCTGTTTGACAAAAACCGAAATTTGGCCTAAAACCCGGTTTTTCGTTTAACCGACTAACCGTTTTTGGAAACACTATTTACAATGCATAACTTTTTTGTTTTGATTGTTTTGTTGTTTTTACCAACTTTTAAGACCTTAAGGTTAGATATAGTGACAAATTTTTAATTAATACAGAAAATCATACAATAATAAAAAACTTATAAATAAACATCATGGGGGAAAAAATATTTAACTAACTAAAATTTTAATAACAAATGTCATAAATCATTTGCCAAAGGATTGATAATGGCACACACACACTAAAAAGTAAACCTTTTAGCAAATGAATGCATCGCCCGAATAAGGGTATAAGAGGCATTTTTTTGAAAACAGGTTTTTTCCATAATATAGTTTATCAAGTAATAATACGTATAATGATGCCAATAACGTTGCTAAATTTTGTATTTTTTTTTTGACCCCCAAAACTAAAAGTAACTTTTGTTGAATATATATTTTATTTTAAGAAACTTAATAAATTTTTTTTTTGATTAATTAATAATCATATAATTACAATATATATACTATTACCCTAACCGAGCACTAGCTACTATGGCCTTCGGCGCGTTGTAGCGAAAACAGACCAGTGCCTCTGGTGGGAATCGAACCCACGACCCCCGCACTGATAAGCCAGCACGCTACCAACTAGCCTTCCGGGGCGCACTAATAAAATTTAAAAAGTAGACTTACGTATTTTGCAGTGAAACTTATTTTTGCTTATCAAAATTCAAACATTTCTGCTAACTAATGCTTAAAGAACATTCCATCCAAAAGTTATATTATTGATATTTTAATTTGTAAAAAAAATCATTTCATCGTTAAATATTACCATATAAAGGGATGCCAATCGGGATTGATATTTTTCAAATCCCGATCCCAAAATACTGGAATATTTCGGAATTTCGGTATTGTTTGAAATCCCGGGTTTTTTGGGATGCTGGTATTTGTTTATGTTAACAAAAAAATTTGGTTAACAAATTCAATTGTTTCAATTGGCAACAAATTCGATTTTCAGAACGAATAGACTCCCAGCAGAAATTTTTTTTCTACTTCCACTGCTTCCTAAGATAAATACCACAATTTATCGCTTCGCGAAAGCAGGAAAGACTGGTGATGTTAACAAAATTTAGCTGTTACACAGCAAATAATATTTCCCTACTTTTTTCACTTAAATCGGTTTGTTGAAAATTTTAAAAGCTATCAATTAAAAATTAATTGAATCAATTATATATTTGCTCAAATTCGGAACTACGTAGATTTTTTTTATATTATCGCCAGAACAACATTTTTAATTATATTTTATTAATCCTCATTAGGTTTACTAAATGTGTTGTTGGAAATTACAATTAGATTACAAAAATGTTTAATTTAATTGAAAATCGGTTGATAAATATAAATTTGGCTAGCTCTAATGAATTCCCGAGGTGTCCTATGGTAAAAATTTCGGTTTTTGTTAAAATATAAATTTTCACTATTCAATAAAATATTTATTAATAGACATACTCCAAGGCTTCTTTGGACTTCAATAGATTTTTAAGTCAGCAATCTGAAATTTATGTCTGAATTTATGCTTTGCTGTTAAACTAATCCCACAATTTCCAAAAAAAAAAACAAATACAAAATTTCCAAAATTTTTTTAAATTTTTTGCTGCTATGTCTACATTTAAAGAAGAATTGGAAGAGACTTACCGAATAAATTAGATATATGTTGGAGTACTAACAACCCTTCCGCTGCCTAACTGGAGGCATAACAGTGGTTTGAAATTGATATTTGCCTTAAAAATGTGGTAACTTAAAGAAGTGGATCGGCGGAAAAGTATAAAAAATCACAAAAATTTGATATTTTTTTTTATTTCTACTTTCAACACATGTATTTTTAGAGTGGAACAAGATATTGTATTCATTTTTCTTTCATTTAATCAAGAATTTATTAAGTTAAGTAACCAATATTTTAAAAAAGAAATTTTCCCCGATTTCGTCCCGTTCTTCGAAAAAAACTGGACCTGAGTCGGACCAAATTTGAAATTTCACATATTCAAATGGAAACTATTGGAGATACCCCACACATGTAATGATGTTTTTTGTTGGCCTTTACCAGCAGATTACAAATATGAAAATCGGATTAGAAACAAAAAAAAATGGAGAGCACTCAAAATGTTATATGCAAAAAGTTTCCTATTTTGAGTGTTCATATTGCCGTAATTCAACATAAATGTACATATAATTATATAAATGTACATATAATTATACATTATAATGACCCACTTATAATTTTAACTCACAAAATCTTTAATAGCATTTTAAGAAAAAGTTTTTTTTTTATTAATAAATAAACATATAATTACAAATTATATACTATTACCCTAACCGAGCACTAGCTAATATGGCCTTCTGCGAATTGTAACGAAAACAGACCAGTGCTTCTGGTGGGAATCGAACCCACGACCCTCGCACTGATAAGCCAGCACGCTACCAACTAGCCTACCGGGGCTCACATTTAAGAAAAAGTTATTAAAGATTTTTGATATATTTTGATATATATAGCATGATATACCAAATTCAAAGACTAAGACGTTACGGATTTTGTTAAACATCTAACTATAGTATATTTCCCAAAATATTTGTATTACCTGACTATATTATTTCCAGTTGCGTAAACTGAAACAAATTGATTTATTTATTTTTTTTTTTGGTTATAGTTTTATCAATAAAAGTTTAATCCCAGACAACGTCTGCATTTGAGATATTCAATATATTCGTCTAAAAATTATGGGTAATCTCTTTTTTTTTAGGAACTTTATCAGAGTTTCATATAAAATGTTTACTACAGAAAATTTAAAAAATTTTATTTTAAAACCCTAGTAAAGTTGCTTGAAAAATGTTGGAGTAAAATGACTTTAACTTGATTGATTTTATTGTAAATCTATATTTAATTAAAATATTTATCTGAAATTCGTAATATCCGCAAAAAATCCTCAAAATACTTTTGAAATCCACTGCCCCCAATTGAAAATTTCTTTCCCCAAGGCCAACAAAAAATCCCCGAATTTTGGGACAAAACCCCAAGTCTGGCAAGCCTGGTCAAGTAATCAATTTCATCTCATAATTATAAGATTTTATATTACAAACGTTTTGAAAATTTTTACTTAACTTTTATCTCACAAAACTAAAACACTTATACAAGGTGGCGCAAAAATAACCTTCCGATGTTTTTTGGCTGTAATTAAAAAAAAAAATGAAAAACTTTGATTCTTCTTGTGGATTATTTTTATTTGGTATTTTAATTTTTTTTACATCAAGTCGAGAATATGATGTCATGTAAATGGCCGCCGCCACAGTTGGTTGTCATTTGAGCCCTTTTTATGGCATCTTCCATCACTTTGGCCAAAACTTCCGGCGATAGGTCCTCACATTCTTGACGGATATTGTCTTTAAGAGCTGCAAGAGTCTGAGGCTTGTTGACATAAACCCGCGACTTCAAAAAGCCCCACAAAAAGAAGTCTGGAGCGGTCAAATCAGGAGATCTTGTTGGACAGTGCAAATCGCCAAAACGGGAGATTAGGCGCCCGGGAAATGCATCCTTCAGCATATCGGTTGTGGCACGTGCAGTGTGTGCCGTTGCACTGTCCTGTTGGAACCACATGTTTTCCAATTCATCAAGTTGCGGCAAAAAGAACTCGTTGATCATTGCTCTGTAGCGCTCACCATTCACAGTAACCGTTTGGCCCGCGACGTCTTCGAAGAAAAAAGGTCCGATGACTCCTCCAGCGAAAACAGCACACCATACAGTGACTTTGAGCGGGTGTTATGGCTCTTCGTGGGTTACACGCGGATTTTCAGTGCCCCAGAAGCGTAAATTTTGCTTATTTACGTACCCGCTAAGATGGAAATGGGCCTCATCACTCATGATTATTTTTGATGAAAAATCATCTTCCTCTTGGTGGTGATTAAAGATGGCTTGAGCGTATGTTACACGCGATTGGCGGTCAGCAGCTAACAGCTGATGCACCGTCTCGACTTTGTACGGAAACATCTTCAAATCTTGTACCAAAATTCGCTGTAAAGACCGTCGACTGATACCCATTTGCGTGGCACGTCGTCTGGTCGATGTCGACGGCGCTTCCATGACATCCTCGGCTACAGCAGCAATATTCTCTGCAGAACGGCTACTCCGGGGTCTGCCACGCCTGGCAGCATCTCGTGTTGTGCCAGTCTCTTCGAGGCGAGCGGCTAAACGTCGCAGTGTTTCACCAGTAGGCGTTGGACGGCCAGGAAATCTGCGACGAAATTCACGTTGTGCCAAAGTCACCGACCGATTATTGGCCAAATAAATAGTCACCAATATTCCGCATTCTGGAGCAGTGTAGCGTAACATTGTTTATTAACGTGTATTTCGCATGTGTTTACTACACAAATGTCAATACAGAACTGACATTAGGGGCCAATCGCAAAATTTATAGCATTTTCTGATAGGAGGATTACTTTTGCGCCACCTTGTATAATATGCACCATAAACCAAATGAGAATTGTATATGTTTGGAAATGTTATTCTTCTTAAAGAAAATACTTTTTTTAAGAAGATAAGATTGTTAAACTAAATTTAAGTAACTTTTAGTTTAATAACTTCTTAAAATTTAAGATTTGTTACTGAAAAGAAATAAATTTTCTAATATTTTTTAATAATATTAACCTAATTCAAGAAATTAAAATTGAAGGAACTGGTTTATTATTTTTGAGTTCATAAAAAATAAATATGAACTAAAATCTAATAAATTTTAATTATTCTGCAACAATGTTATTTATTTTAAGGAAT
Organism: Delia radicum; assembly: GCA_021234595.1. Classification (NCBI taxonomy): domain Eukaryota; kingdom Metazoa; phylum Arthropoda; class Insecta; order Diptera; family Anthomyiidae; genus Delia; species Delia radicum. Next base: position 33,703,873 of record CM037853.1, read on the forward strand.
ATTTTAGAAACTAAAGTTTAGTAAGGTGTAAACTTAATTTTAGTGCATACACTAAAAAAAAGAAGTTAGTAGAAAAGTTAGTAAAACGTCTTGTAAATCAGTTATACTATTATTCAGCAAATTTGTTGCTAAAATTATGTTTTCAGCTTAAATTTACGTTATACTTATTCAGCACTTGACTGTTTTGAACTAATGTTTTACTAATATTTAACTAATGTTTTACTAATTTATTTTGCTAAAAAAATTGTGTTGATATTGTGGATTAATAGTGTCGACGATATCCAGATTGAAAGATATACGCATAATGAATTTGATGTTGCGACATATCAAGATATAGTAGTGACGAGGAAAATTATACTAAAAAGTAAAACTCTAGTAAGACATATACAAAAATCTACCATGGAAAATGTTTGTATCTATTTTTCATACATAAAACAAAATTGTGGATTGAAACATCTTAAATGTTGCGCTGTCACCGGCTAGTGAAAGTAATTGTCTATTAGTTAAATAAAAAAAAAATAAAATATTTAAATTCAATAAATATTAAATGTGTATCTGTAAACTAAATATTTATAGAGATTAAAAATCTAGTGTGGTCAAATTACAACCAAATATATAGTCAGGTACTAAAGCAAAAGACAAAGACACATATCTTATGTAGATTTTTATGTTTCCTTTTTCTTATTGCAAAAAAAAAATGGGCCGATTTGTAAGGACAAAAATTGGTCGATTTTTCAATAGTTTTTGGCATGAGGAAAAAAAGTTCCATTTCGACATATCAAAAAAATCATTTTCGAGGCACCCAAATTTTAATTTTTTGACTTCTTCTCAACTTTTATTTTTAAGGTTTTTTTTAGTAGGTAATAAAAAAAAATCGGTAAGAAGTAAGTAGTTAAAAGATAAGTTTGTTTATGTTATATATAATTATTTCTTTTTTTTTAGATATTACATGAATTTATGTTGTCAGTGTGGGAGTATGAACAATTTTATATTTTGTAACGTACTGTAGATTATTTTTAAAAGAATCACAAATATATGTTTTATGATTTTCAGCAAATAAATTAACTAAAGTATAATTTTTGTACAAATTTTTTGAGTTTTGTTCAGTCTACTAATATTCAGCACAAATTTTGTTAACTTTCAGCAAGCCTTTTTTTTAACCCACTAAGCAAAACTCCGCAAAATGTTTTGCTGACTTTCCTAACTTTTTTTTCTGAGTGTACTTGTTTTTGAGTGTGGCATATTTTAATTTCAAACACCCTATATTTCATATTATTAAGAAGATGTCAGTCAAGTGGTATTAGACAAAAAAAAAAAAAAAAAAATTTTATTTTTTTTTTTGGAATGCTTAAATGCTTTTTTATTAGTTTGCTTTCAATATTAAAAAAATCTTAAAATATTGAATAGTCATTTGACTTAAATATTTGCCACGCTACTGTTAATATGGATAAAGAAATCGAAAGCAATTTTGTTTGAAAAAAAAAATTCAATAAAATAAAGTTTTAAGCTGTTTGGCAAAAACAAATTCCATTAATTTTTCGGTTATATCTTTTTATCTATTTTTCTATAGGGAAATTTTAATGATACTGTTATGTTGTTTGAAACTTTTCTTTGAAATGAATATTTACCATAAAAATTATATAAAACGAATGACAATAAAATTACACTAAGGGTAACACTAGTAGTTAACAAAATTGTTACGTATTTACGAGCTAATGCCTAAAATCATATACGGAATTTTTTTTATAAACTGATTTTTCTTTCTAAATATTTTTGAAATTTTCGTGGGAGGTGCTTTAAATATTTCTATTATACAAGTTTGATATAGTTTTTATTAAAAATAAAAATTATATTTTTTTCATTTTCATTTCTTTTATATCTCGCAAATATATAGTATTAACATAAAAGCTATAAAATAAAGGGTCCGCCAAATAACTTTTTTTTTTTGAACTCCTGAACCAATTGGACTTTGTATGGCGTCATACCAAGGTCTTTATGCAAAATTCGTCTCAATGATGTCTCCGAAATGTTCAATTGTTGAGAACGAAGGTGAATTGATGTTCATGGCGCTTCACGCACACTTTCAGCCACAGCAGCAATATTCTCGGGTGTACGCACTGTTTTTGGCTTTTCACGCTTTGGTTTACTTTTCTTTCTTTTTTTTTCACAAGCTAACGAACATACGGACCATATTCGTTCAGCGGAAGGATAAAACTAATTATTTGTCAAATCAGACATGAGCTTAGTGTTACCATTCACGAAATAAGCACTTGTTGAAAAAAAAACGTTAGATGGCGGACCCTTTATAAAAAAAAAATGTAAATTTTTTTTTTCGTTTAGTAGTTTTAGTGCTTGAGTCCAAAAATTAAAAAAAAAAAAATCTAAATTTGCCAACACTTAAAATTTAGGACCTGTTCTGTTTCATTAACATGATATTGGCATAGAGCGGTTGTGGCAAACCATTTTCCAATGAGTGCCAAAAACAGACAACTTTGTTTGAAAAACAGTTTGAAAATAAGTAGCGTGCCAGCTTAGGTTAATTTTTTTTTAATACTTTCAAAATTGGAAAACTATTAATTTAAAACACGTCATTACAGATTTACATAGTTTTTTGCCTTAAATATAAAAACATTCATTTTTTCAATTTTTGTTAAATTTTCTGTAAATTTTTTGATTTAACCGAAATTTCCGATTTTGAGACTATTCCTTCAAAACATTTGAACTTTATGCAACTTTACAGATTTTTGACAAAAAATGTCAGCTTTTTAATTTGTAAATACACCATTCGTAGGGTTGCTTAGACTCTTTAAATAGTAAAAATAGGAGATGTCATGAATATTCGGTTACTGTTCGGTAGTCCGAATGTTTTTACTATTCTGCCGAATTCCGAATAAAAAAAAATGTTAAAATAAAATGGCTTAAAAACTTAAAATAAAATGGCTTAAAAACCGTTAAAATAAAATGGCTTAAAACTGTATTTTTAATGTAAAAGTAAAAATATCTAGTTCTCTGAGATGGGTTTTCAACAAAAAAAAATTTTGTTCTGGTAAATCTCTTCAAAGTGCAGTGTATTTTTATGTGAAACTAGCTGACCCGGCAAACGTTGTTTTGCCTTCAAATTTTAATTGTAATTAATTGTTTAAATCAAGAAATTTTTTTTACGCAAACAAATAATTAAAAAAATAAATTCACATTAGTAAATCATTTTAGAATTTGTTATTTCATGGGAAGCCCAACGCCTCTTTGTCCTTCTAACGCCTTTATTTGCTGAAGTATATAAAATGAATAGCTGAAAACAACTGCCATAACAACTGCGACGTTACCTATCACCGGTGCATTGGAGCGCCGCTCATGCTCACCAGCCGGTGTCTTGTCAGCTCTTATCACAACCGTATAATAATCTGTCGGCATCTGGTCTAGGGCTGTTTTAAATAGATATGTATATGAATATATATGTATATGTCATTGGTGGTACAATATGAAAATTGGATTTTGCCACGCCCCTCCACCCACAGACCGAAAATCAAAAATCAGTCTTCACAGTGTTCCCTGAAAACTTCATCAAAATCGGCCCAGCCGTTTTGGAGTCCATACGTTACATACATACACACATCCTGTTTTATATATGTAGATTTCTATTAATATGAATAAAAGAACTATTCGTAAAGAACTCTGTATTCGGTTTCAACCGAATATTTGGTATTCTGTAAAGTGCCGTATACACTGCTCGTGACATTTCTAGTAAAAATTAAATGAAAACGTGCATCTAACACTCAAAACATATGGAAACTTGATTTTTAAGGTATTCAGTGTTATTCATCATAATTCTTTAAAAAGCATCTAAGACACTTTTTATGAAAAATTTTGTTTTATAGCGAAAATATATATTGGAATCTCTAATAATTCTGTTATCAGAATGTTTCGCTAGTCACCTGACTAAGTTGAGATTTTTTATAATATTCAACAAACAATCGCGTGCCACCGAAAATACTCTCGCGTGCCAGTACATGTATGCGTGTCATAGTTTATAAACTGTGGCAGTCCTGGAGGTTTGAAATATCGCAAAATTAGGGTTTTGGGATATCATTAAAAAGGCCACAACTTTTGTTGTGTGAAAGATATTGAAAAATTCTTTTTGCATAATTATTGTGAACATATTGTGATCCAAAAATTTTGAAAAAAAGATTTAAAAAATTTAGCAAATATTTTTTTTATTACAAAAAAAAAAAAAAAATCAAAATTAGTTTTTTGAAAAACATTGTATTCTAAACACTTCGGAAATTTTAAAGTGGAATCTCAACTATTTTTTGAGATATCTAAATAGTATGTAGTATGTCAACAAAATTTAGCAGATTTTTCTAAAAAAAAAAGTAAAAAAATGAGTTTTCCAGAAACATATCACACATTTTTTTAGATATCTCACAAAGTAGTGGAGATTCCACTCTGAACATTTCCGGCTGTTTAGAACATGTGTTTAACTATTTGTATTAAAAGTATAAAACAAATTTAGACGAGATTTTTCTAAGAAAATAATTTTGGTTGTTTTTATTATTTATAAAAAGCGATATTTTGAAAAAAAAAATTATTTTTTTTTTATAAAATTACTGAACCACAAAATTTTTACTAGTCCTATGCAAAAAGAATTTGTTCAATATCTTTCACACAATAAAAGTTATGGCATTTTCAATGATGTATAAACTCCTTATTTTGCGATATTTTAAAGTTTTAAGGTTTCCACAGTTTACAAAATAAAAAAATTATTTTAGAAATATCCGTTCACTGCCAAACACACTCACCAAATTTTATTAAAATCAGAGGACATCCAAAAATTAGTCGTTGAAATGATATGAAAATGCTCCCTAGATGGAGAAAATTTAATTATTTGAAATCTAAAAAGAAAAGAACAAAGAAAAAGTGTGGCGACATGTCTCATATAAATTTTGAGAATATCCACGAAAAGTCTCAATACTGTGTTTTTTAGGAATTATCGTCGCTACAATATTTCATCGGAATCTGAATAACCTTTCCCAAGAGATTCAACAATTTTTTTGAGTTAAAAAATAACATAAATGCGTTTACATAAATATTAGAGGTGTTACGAATAGTGCATTCAGCACTTTACCGAATATTCGGTATTCAACTTTAAACCAAATACCGGATATTAGCCAAATATTTCTTTCATGCATTTTTAAATTAATTTCATATAAAAGTACACTGTGCTTTAGATGTAGAGAAAATTTAATAAAATATTAAAACATTTTGGGTTGAAAAATCATCTCAGACCAATACAAAAAGCCTTGTTTGACGTTTTAAAAAAAAAAATATATTGTTTGAAAACTTGATTTTCTTAATTTTTTTTATATAAATACACAGGTTTTAAGCTATTTTATTTTAACCGAATAATTTTGCCGAATAGTGCTACTATTTGATATTCGGTCGAACAGCAAAAACGTGCCTTATATACCGAATAGTAACCGAATATTCGTGACACCTCTAAAAAATATATTTTTAAAAATCAAATTCACCATTAAGTGTTTAATATACGTATGAGTGATATCAATGGCATATTTTAATTAGATATTATTCATACCACCTGTTGTCCGATTGAATAACACAGTACAACATTTTTCAACACATGATTTTAGGACTCAATTCTGAGAATTGCACGTGAAAGTAGCCCCAAAAATAAGAACTTCTGCATCATTCGTTTGTAAAGTAGGCTACAGTAATAATTTAATGGCCATACGAATTTTTTGGCTCAAGGCGGATTTTTAGCACTTTTTCTATATTTTAACACGGTTATATTTCGGTATACCGTGCGGAATTTCTCTTTTGTGTCTGAAGCAAAGTTGTAGATATTAAATAGGAAACAAAAAATGAGGAACAATCCTACCCGAAAATAGTGCATCCGGTGCCTTAAAAATCGCAAAAATGTCGATTTTTCCCCATTTTTCACCATTTTTGCTCAATAACAGGATTACAAATCCACAAATATGCTGTTTTTTTCTTTATAAACTTTATTTTGCACGAAAATAAAAATTCGGTGTTAAAATATAGAAAAAGTGCTAAAAATCCGCCTTGAGCCAAAAAATTCGTATGGCCATTAAATTGTGAGGAACAAAATCTCGAGGCAAATTTTGCACACATAATTAAAAAAAATATATATATCAGTGATTTTGTATTGATTTTCAATTGGAATGGGTTACACCCATGGAGGGGGGAAAGGTAGTATTACATCCGCCTGCACCAGGGTTCGTACTTCATTTCAGGAAGACGTAATTAAGCAAAGAGTAACAAAGAGATGTACATAAACTAAGAGAGATTGCAAAGAGAAGAGAGGACAAAAGAAACAAAACTACAAATGCAAAACTACAAGGATAAAACTACAGGGAGAGCCAAGAGAGAAGAACAGCCACACAATAATGCTATAAACACATAGAACACAGCAGACTGCAGAGCTACACGACTGCAAATGCCGTTGACTGCAATCGTCGCCGTGTGGTCAGGTACTTATTATTTTGGAAACGACAGCAGCATAGTAAACAGCTGATCACGATTCAATTTTAAAATATCAACAGCTGTTTTTTATACAAATCAGGGATGTTAAAGTTGGTACAATTGTACTTTTTTTGGTACATTTTGACCTTCTAAAGTACCGTGGTACTACCGCGACTCATTTGGTACAATTTAAAAATTTTTAATTTTTCCCCTTTTTGAATTTTTAGTATAGCAAACAAATTGTTATTGTGTCCTTTTCATTGCATTTATTCGTTTTATGTAATGAGCTCTTAAAATATATGCGACTATATCCGCCAGATTTTACGATTTATCATCATTTTAAGGATTTTGAAGAATAAAGTTGGCAATTTTTTTTTTTTTAATATCGATTAAAAATTTACGATTTTTTACAAAATTTATCTGGCAGCTCTTACATATATTGACACTTGTTGCAGCCAACTTCACTTTTATTTTGAATTTATTAAAATTCTGAAGAAGTGAAAATTGATATATAGATATGGCATCACTTATAACATATGGGAAAACAGTGGACATTAGAGTGAGGTGAGTTTCTAAAAATAGAACTGTTGTGTTGTTGGAGTTGTACTTCTGAGATTATGTATGCAAGAACAAAAACACCGTGTATTGAATAAAACTAGTTTTAATCACAACAAAACTCGACCTAACTATAGCTCAGAGGGCTAAAGCGCTCTGTCTAACGTGTAGTGCGAGTGCATGTGGCATTAGAAATCAGTTTATCTATACCACGGTCAGTGATTGCACAGAAAAATTTCATATAGACGCAATCGAACAAATAAAAACATAACAAATATTACATTATTCAAAAATTCAAAAAAAAACAGGGTCACTGACGAACGTTCAATACCAGAAACTGCGCAGTCTGATTCAGAAAAAATTGAATATTTGCAATGTAGTTATGATTTTTAGAAAATACACTCATTCTTCTCTACCACGCCTTTCACAATTAAATTAAATAAAATTGCATATTAATTATAGTATTAACTGCAATTGTCTGAAAAAGACGTTAAAATTCAAACTCAAACGAAAATTAAATTATTGTTAAAGAAATGAAAGAAAATTCCAAACAATCTTATATATGTTTAATTTAGAACGAGCTCTCAACCTCCGTATATTTACAAAAATACAGCAAATCAAACATATTAGCTAGGTTAATACTAGTATTTCGATCTGGTTAAAGATCTCATCAGAACCCAATGTTTTAGAAAAGTTATAGCCTCCATAATAGGCAGAACTTTAACAAAAAACCGATTAATCATTAATGTTGCTCCATTCTTGTCTTCTTAGTAAAAATATTACTTGAGCCAGAGTAAAAACTAAAATTTTTTTAACTGAAGTCGTTTAAAAATTAAAACGTTTGTAGTTTTTGGTCGGTAGTAGCTAATTTTCAAAATGAACTGAATGTCAATATGTTTCCAGACATTTCTAGTCGTTGCTGGAATTTTATCCATTCCACACTGGTCTGCAAATGTGGAAAGAGTTTTTTTCTTTTCAAAATATAATAAAAACTAAGGAAAGAAACAGACTACATTAGCCAACATTATCAAGTCTCATACAGACTAAGGATTGGTTAAGAGCGACAAATTTATGCTGCTATGATGTAGAAATTCCAAATAGTTTATTAACTAAACAAATAATTCCATGATTTGGTCTCATATATTCATAAGACTTTTTTATGCCTTATTTTATTCATACATATAATGTATGTTATTGGAAGGTTTGGTTTTTTTTTCTGTACAAGAGAATTTTTATGTATTTTTTTTTTTTTGTTGTTTTAATAAATTTAAAAAAATGGTACCGTCAACGTTCAAAAAGTACAATTTTTTTTGGATGTTGGTACAAAATTGAAAACTCCATTTAACATCCCTGATACAAATGCATTTTTGTTTCAGTAGTGCCAATTACATCTTTTTTTTCTTTATTAAAATAGAACAACATGCTTGGTTGTAGACACGTATATAAAGTTCACTTAAAAATACAATTACTTATTTATAATACATTATTATAACGTGAAAATAAATTTATATAACCCCTCTTGAATATTAATGCAATTATACCATTTGATGTTGCGACGTTTTTTGTGTTTAACAAAATAAAATATTTTTAAGCGCTAATTTGTTACATATTTTGTTTTATTGTCAACACTATTTTTGTTTTGCAGCCAACAAAAATAGAAATTAGCTTAAGTTGACTACAGCGGCAAAAGTAGTCGGGTAGCCGTGTAGTTGTGTTGGTGCCAAAATAATCGTTTTCATATAAACGTGTGTATTTTATTTTTGACAGGCTGTAGTCGTGTAGCTGCAGTCGTCTATGTGTTTATAGCATAACTGCACGAAATAAAACTCACCACGGTAACTACACTCCGTTCAACTCAAACCGGTTAAACGGACAAACAAGCAAATATTACCACACATGAGATTGTGTTGTGGCTACAAAACAACTTGTGTGTAGCTAGCGAGGGGTATAAAAGGCGATGACCAACAGCAGTCGTGGGCTTTTTGGTGCTGAGCAGACGAGCGAATAAGACGTAGCAACAGACCGGAACAACGTGGTGGTAAGATAATTAATAAATAAAAGAAGTGCAGTGCATATAATAGGGTGTACTTTAAGGTTGTTTGGTTACACCAAAGCAACAGCTTAGGGTTCTGGTTTTACAACCAGATAAGTGTAGGGGTCTGGTTAACAACCAGAAAGAGTCCGGATAACATCCGTGAGTGTCGACTGGATAACATCCAACTCGGAAGGAGCTAGGGGCACTGACACAGGGCTAAAGAGATATTCTGGTTTTACAACCAGAAGCCTAGGAGTTCAGGGAGTTGGATAACATCCAAGAAAGGCGGATAACATCCGTGGTAGAGTGAGGGAAAGAGGATCAGGAGGGTTAGGTCGACGATCACGAGCCGGTCCAGGAGCAACGTTACCCCAGCACGAGGCAGCGTCACCAAGGAAGCAAGTGTACGGCCTAAGGCAAATAATAAAGTGTAATTTAAGGAAATTAAATAATAATTTAATAAAGTAAATTGTTTGAAGTGAATAATAAAAGACGTGTATTTTTTTGATCGTACCACTATAAATTTAATGCGATGACCGCTGGACTAGCTGAGCTATCCCAGCTTCAAACCCGGCACAACCGGAGGTTCCTTACAAAATTATTAGTGTAGCCAACAACTTGACAAAATTAATGACTGAGAATTGAGTCCCAAAATCATGTGTTGGACTGTGTAAATTAACGTATTTTTAAATACATAATAATTTGGATAAATAGATCTTTTATTTATAAACTATTAATAGAAATAATTTTTATTAACAATTCAAATTTTTTTTGCATTTTAGGGTATATTTCAACTAGACCCACAACTTTCACTGGGTTACTTGACTAGTGAATTTTCTATGTAGCAGTAAAGAATTAGCTAAACAGTCCGCTGGTCTAAAAATGGTTAATTATTCTGTAAAATAACAATTATTTAATTTCAGAGACATTTGTATATGATTGTAAAATATGTGAGGAATAAGTTTTTAAAAATTTTAAAAATATATTTGCATTATGTGTGCAAAATGCCTCTTAACTAGTGTAATTTATGGCAAATGTTACGGAACCGGTTTGTTGAATGAGAACTGTGTCATTAGCATAAAGTCGTTAGAGGAGGGTGATATTGACCATAGTGAACCGAAAACATGTCACTAAGTCCTCCATTAAAAGCAAAGAATAGAAATTACGATAATATTTCCTAGATACCTACTTTAAAATATTCCAGAGAAAGTTGCAATACGGAGTTTTAAGGAATTTTATTTTCCACTCCCTCTTTTATCTAAGGGTACCTATGAGCAGGCCTCCCTTATTAGATTCAACAAACTTTTTTGAATTTATACTACAACAAAAACCGAGTCGTTTTTAAAAACGACGACAAGTATTAAATCAAAAACTAAAAGATTTCAAAAACAACAAGTTTTTGGCTGTAGTATAAAGGAGGTTAGTATAAATAATAGAATAACCCTATGGGGAATGGGACCGGTTCTGCGTGTGCCACAGGATCGCTCCCTTCGTGCCAGAGACCGGTCCTCTGCTAAACGCTACTCTATGTAAACAACTGACAACTTTAACATTGGCTTGTCACAGGAGGGGGTCATTTGTCCTGCTTTAAACCACATAGTGGCATGCCACAGGACTAACCAAAGATGGGCATACCACAAGACTGTCGCAAAAGGTTAATGGTGTATAAAATAAAGGAAAACTAAACAGCTTCCAATGGGTAAAATTCTGGCCAACTGGCTTTTTCTTGTTAATAAGCATTCTGGTTAAGTGTTATGTACTCCCTTTACCAGTCACAGGTTGGTAATTTTAGGACAATTGACACAGCTTAACCCACTTTAGTATAAAATTATACCAGTCCTGTGATAAGTCCTTCTTTAACCAGTCACTTTTAGGTCAATTGACTCCTCATTCCCCATTGGGAAATGTTTTTATAACGATATTGTACTTTTTTAAAATAAATTTCACCAACATGTGTTTACTATACGTATGAGTGATATTAAATTGCATTAAATTAAATATTATTCATACCACCAGTTGTCCTATTTGATAAAAAACCAACACACTAGTATATAGATAATCCTTTAGGTAAATATATTTTGTGAGTGTATTCTATTTATATACTCGGAGAAATAAAGTGTCAACCGAATTGAAAAGTGTATTTTAATGGTAACAACTTATAAATTCAGTTAGTAAAGCGATATTTAAATTAGATTTCTGAATATTTTGGGTGTTGCAACTAAAATTCAGTTGCATTAACTGAACTTTGTTGTGAAAACTAATATTCTATTGCACCAACCGACTGAAATTCATAATAACCGACAGTTGACAAATAGCTAAATTTTTCTTTGTGTGTAGAAATAATTTTTTTGTTTGGTATTTTGTTAACGATTTATAATTTACAAGTTTGATATAATTTTTATTAAAAATAAAAATTATGTTTTTTCGACCTTTATTTGTGCAATGAAAATGAAAATTATTGAAGTTCTAGTCCATACTCTAAATTTCCTTATAAGGATATTGTCCTAACAAATAATCTATAGAGTTTTTGTTTTCAAATTTATTAATTGATCACTTTGAGGAATGTGTTGATAGATCTATTTCGGGAAAGAAGTGACAATCCCATGCAAAACATCAAACATTCATATAACCAAGTTTTCCCACTAAATGAGAACTAATATATGAACTCGAAGTTAAAGATTACCACCATGGATCAAAAATAAATTGAAAACTTGTTCTTTATGTGTAAGCTCTACCTTTGGTAGATATACAATAGACGTTTTTTTGTTTTTTTTTCCCATTTATTTTCTCACTTGTTTTGTTTTGTTTATAATTCATTTAAACAAACCATTCCATTTATAATTTATTTAAATTGCTTTAAAATCATTTAAAACGGGAATTCAAATATTGGAGTCTCCGTACTAACTACCCATCCAAAAAGACGTTTTTACATTTAATGAATAAATTAAAAGACTTTCTAAAATCATATAAAACTGTTAAAATGTTTTTTTTTTGGTTTTTGGGAAGGTATACGGTATTGAGCACTTTTTAATCAAATGAGTTATCATTTATTTCAAAAACAATTCAATTGGATTAGCAATTTTAGTTGATAGTTATTTTTTGGAATTTTTTTGGATATTTTATTTTGACTAAATTACTTATCTTATACGTATGAAGTAGGGGGTTTTAACCCTGGAATTCTCGTAACGAAAATTCCGGTAATTTCGCAGATTTTTCACTTTCCGATTCCTGGGAATATTGGTAAAATAGTTGTGTAATATTAAAAAAACTAATACATCCAAACCCGAGAAAAAAGATCAGATCGAACCAGATAAAGTTAGATCTGTTTAAACAGATCTAAACAGATCTCAGAGCATATTTGATCAGATCTAATTAGATCACAAAAATGAACACAAATACGTTTATTCGAAAGTTTAGGGCAAATAATTGCATATCAAAGACAAGGTAAAGAAACAAACCCATAAATATAAAAGTCTCACTTCTTTGGAGTTTGGCTATGGCTGCCGGGTTCATTGCAAAATTTTGCTTAGTCATTTGCTAGAGTGTTATAAACTTCTATTTCATGTGATCAGTTACGGACATAGTTTGCCACGGAATAGCAGTGGCAGATTGGATCTACAAAAAAAACTAACATTATTAAAGAAACTTTCTAAGTAACAAGTGCTGAAGTAGTTAACAAATAATGATTTATTGCCATTTCTCATGGAATTAATGATATTTATTTTGAAAATCGCGGGAATTCCCAGGAATGTTCGAAAAAAATTTCCCGATTCCCAGGAGTAAGAAAAAGTCGGTAATTTAAAAAACTCTAGTATGAAGTCATTGTTATTTTTTTGATAAGTGTACTATACTTTTTTTAAAAGAATTACGTTTAATCTATTTTTATTATAACTGCAATTGTTATTTGGGTACATAAACATTAACGAATCTTTTTTTTATTCAAATGATAACTAATTTTAAAACAAATATTTAGTTAACTGAGAACGACTCACAAATTGTAAGATTTTTAATATTTGCATTTGTTATTCATTAAAAAAATAATAGCATCCTAACGATGGCGAATTAACTAGGGAAAGTGTTCCAATTAAAAACATCGAATTTATGAATATTTGACTTTGAGGTGGCGTTAGTAGGGCAATCAAATTACTCGGGTTTACTTTTGTTCGCCTAAACGAGTAACTCGATTTTGAGGTTTTGCAATTACTCGATTAATCAGATAAGTTTTGGAAATTACTCGAGTAACTCGAATAATTTTAATAATTTTATTTCGATAATTAAAAAGTACACAACAACAAAAAAATTAATAGAAAATAAGCAGTTCCAAAATTGTTTTTTTTTTCAAAATTAAAAATTACTGTTAGTAAATATTACAACTTGAAAATTTTAATAACATTCCATAGTATAAAACTTAGCTGTTTCACTCTTTAAAGAGGTTCGAATTTAAGAAAACTAGCAATATATCTTTTAGCATTTTTTGGAAATATAAAAAATAATACGGCAAGCAGTCTGTGTCTTCGAAAAATATAAAAAAATATAATATTACAAGTCTGATATAATTTTTATTAAAAATAAAAATTATGTTTTTTTCGAAATTTTATTGTGTAATGAAAATTAAAATTATTTTAGTTAGTCTCTTTATAGGAAGAAGAAAAAAACATTTTTATTGAAAAATTTCGAGGACACAAGGTATACACCCGACTACCGCAGTTTCGTCCCCCTCCTGGGACTCGTCAGTGGTTAATTTATGTGTCAATTGAACAAAGTATTTTATAGTGTTAATTTTCTCTACATGAAAAACTTTTTTATTTTTTGGTGTCGTACTGGTATTTGAACTCACTGCCTTAGCATCAAGCTATGCATCGTAATCTCACCTCTTAACGAGTTGAGCCACGGTCGGCACAGCGATGACTGTGGCTAAAGTGGAGTTTTGTCACACTGCGTACACACAAGTATTGTTTCGATCAGAAGAGACAGCATTAACTAATACCAATGCACAATTCATTTCTCATCTAGAATGCTTCTTCTTCTTAATCCTATCTCTTTTTTCACAAGTAATTATCACACTTATTAACATGAAATTATTCAAGTACGAGGATATACTCTATATTTATTTATTAGGATAGTGTCCTTACAAATAATATATAGAGCTTTTGTTTGCAAATTTAATAATTGACCATTTTCCGGAATGTGTTGATATATCTATTTCAGGAATTTTCTAGGGTCTCATCTTCAGAACACGTTTTGCGAGAAGTAACAATCCCATTGAAAACATCAAGCATTCATAAAAACTAGTTTTCTCACTAAACGAGAACTAATATATGAGCTCAAAGTTAAAAATTATCACCGTTGATCAAAAATAAATTGAAAACTTGTTTGTTGTGTGCAAGGTCTACCTTTGGTAGATATTCAATTGCTTTATTTTTTTAAATATTCCGTATATTGAAAGCTCGTTATAAATTGAAAATAACATAAAAATAACAAAAAACTAATATAACTGTAAAAAATATTACTTGAGCCAGAGTACACACTAAAAATTGTTTATATAAATAGAACATTTTTGGTCTTTAAAGTTTAGTAACGTCATGATGCTTGTTAGGAAAAGACTCTAACCACGTGCTTGATTACTAAGAAGACAATAATGGAGCAAAATTGATTATTAATAGGTTTTTTGTTAAAGTTCTGCCTATTATGGAGGCTCTAGCTTTTCTAAAACTTCGGGTTCTGATGAGATCTTTAGCCAGATCGAAATACTAGTATCAACCTAGCTAATATGTTTGATTTGCTTTACTTTTGTAAATATACGGAGGTTGAAAGCTAGCTATAAATTGAAAAAAAAAAATTCAATACAGGTTTTTGGTTTTTTTTTTCTTTTATTTGTACACTTGTTTTGTTTAACAACAAAATGTACATGGGAGTATTAAACATTAAATTAAAAATAAAAATTATGTTTTTTTCGACCTTTAATTGTGCAATGAAAATGAAAATTTCGATTTATTTTTTGATCAATGGTGATAATCTTTAACTTTGAGCTCATATATTAGTTCTCATTTAGTGGAAAAACTAGTTTATATGAATGCTTGATGTTTTGCATGGGATTTTTACTTCTTTCAAAATGTGTTCTGATGATGGGAACCTAAAAAATTAACGAAATAAATCTATCAACACATTCCTGAAAGTGGTCAATTAATAAATTTGAAAACAAAAACTCTATAGATTATTTGTTAGGACACTATCCTAATAAAGAAATATAGAGTATGGCCTTGAACTTGAGTAATTTTCATTTTCAATATAATATTACTAATTCTCGGTCGTTAAAAAAATTTTGAAAATAGATTTTTGTTTGATTTTAATTTTTTGCAAAATAGATGTTTCTATTTTTTGTTATTAAATTAAGTTGAATCCAAATCTTTGAAAAATATTAATACAATGTAATAGTTTTGCGATTGTTGAGATTTTTTGTTGAATATTAATTTATTTAACAGTTTCGGTCAATTTCTGGAAATCGGACCTATTGGCCATATTTTTTTTTTTTTTGGTTTACATAAACTAACCTCTGCAGTGGTTCAAGGATATTTTAAAAATATTTTTGAAAAAATTGCTAAAAATGCGATATTTTACGAATTGGTTTTAGTGCGGAAAGTGTTTTTTTTTTCTTCCAAAATAACAAAAGCAAAATATGTTTTTATCAGTTCAGTATTACCCACATTTATAAAAGTTATAGCCCTACTAAGCATATAAAATATTGACTATAATCGGATGAACTCAAATTTTGGATATAATTATATATGATCATATCTGGTCTTATCTAAACCTTTTTACTAGGTTACGCAGTTTAGTGGTTAAAAATAAACCATAAGTTAACTTTGCAAAAAGCAATAAATCACGTTGTACCCTAAAATGTATCCATATAATGTTGACATTAAATCACGTGTGTATTAAGTACATAAAAATAAATATGAAAAGTTAAGAGTTTTATGTATTAAAAGGAACTATTTATAAAAATATAATAAATGCTTAGGAAAAAAGTTGTTTAAGAAGAAATTTCAAAACCCTAGAGAAATTTGTTTCCTTAATGTTAATTTATATGATAGGTATCAACTTTGTAAGTTTACTAATTTTTTTTTTATTCCTTTAACTGTCAGTTTCATTGGCTGCTTTGCTAAGGAGTCCCTTAAGCGTGCATTGCTGCATTAGTTACAACTACCTGAATAAGCTTAACTATTGATTGTAAAAACATTTTGTACAATGCATTTTTTGCACGATTTTGCATTATTTTTTATTACATTACTAATTTATTAAAAAAAATTTGGTGTATTTAAAATGGGTTAAATTAAATAAATTTTGAGAAAAGCAGCAATACAGTTCAGCAATACATGTCTAAATACATGCATTATGATAAAATATTGAAAAAATGCTTCTAATTGGTTGTAATATTGGTAAAAACAATATTGTCAAACATTTGTGCTGGTAGAATTGGCAAATCATATTCTTTAGAAACCAAATAGTGTTTCCCTAGTACAATATTAGTTGTATCTTTGGTAATTTTTAACACGGTGGGTTTTACGAAAATAGCAGTGGTTTACCAACACTAATCTTTTGGTATAGTTGGCAATTTCTACCTCGGAAATTTTTTAAATTTTTTTATTCGCGATTAAAGTTCAAGTGTTGAATAATTTTAAGATTTTAAATTCCCTTAATTAAATTTTTAAGTAAAGAAAATATAACCGTTTAAAAGTACTTGGTCGAAAAAGGAACACTGTATGAAAAGTCAGTTAATTATTTTATAACCTTACGAACAGACTAATAAAGCTGTTAAGGTTGTAAAAAAAGCTAATTTAAATGTTTCAACATAAAAAAAACTCACAACAGAATGTTTCTTTAATCCATTTTAGTATAAACAAGTGGCTTTAAAAACTACCCATGCAGAAAATTGCAATCAGCACAGTTTTGGCAAGGCGCTTGTGCTTTGGACCAACGTGGCATTAACAATCATGAGAGCATTGCCCTATTACCCTATTTATAACAGTGGCCAACCGTTCGTTTCAACAAACTTGCCACCGTTGTCATAACGTTGGTAATTAAAAAAATTGGTGCTTTTAAAATATATAAATTAAATAAATTTTGAGAAATATGTATAAAAAACAAATTTCAAAAGCAGCAATACAGTTACGGTCTTAGTCATATACATCATATTTAAATGTGTGGTAGATATAATAAAATAAAAATGATTCTTTTTAATTCTTATCGAGCTTCCAATTTCCGTATATTTACGAAAATAAAGCAAATCAAACATATTAGCTAGGTTGATACTAGTATTTCGATCTGGCTAAAGATCTCATCAGAACCCGAAATTTTAGAAAAGTTAGAGCCGCCATAATAAGCAGAACTTTAACAAAAAACCTACTAATCATTAATTTTGCTCCATTCGTGTCTTCTTAGTAATCAAGCACGTGGTTAGGGTCTTTTCCTAACAAGCATCATGACGTTACTAAACTTTGAAGACCAAAAATGTTCTATTTATATAACAAATTTTTAGTTTTTACTCTGGCTCAAGTAATATTTTTTACAGTTTTGTTAGGTTTTTGTTTTTATATACGTCGAGATTATTTTTATGTTATTTTGAGTTTTTAACGAGCTTCCAACCTCCGTATATTTACAAAAGTAGAGCTAATCAAACATATTAGCTAGGCTGAAAACACATGCTTTCAAACAAAATACTGTTTCCCTAATACAATATTAATTGTACCTTTGGGTAATTTTTAACACGATGGGTTTTACAAAAATATCAGTGGTTTGCCAGTATTATTTTTTGGTGCGGTTGGCAATTTCTACCTATGTAGATACATGTAGATGACCACTTTTTTGGATCAATTTGTAAAGGGTGATTTTTTAAGAGTTTTCGGATTTAATTAAAAAAAAAAAACACACATTAAATTTAGAGAAATATATGAAACCTTTATTTGAGTCGATAGAACGATCAATATAATTCAATGTTTAAAGATGATTTCATGTAAATGTTGACCTCGGCTTCGCCTCGCTTTGTCCGATTTTGGCTATAATCGGCCGGTATCTCACGATTAAATTCTTCTTCTTCGTTGACTCACTGAAAGCCAATATTCAGTGAGTCAACGGCTGCAGCCTTGTCCCTATAGACATGAGCCTTAACACGGGACTATGTTTTAATAGTTTAAAGGCGTTAAATCGAACGATTTAAGCGGCCAAATGACCGGCCCCAAACGTGAAATAAACTGTTCACTGAATTCGCCTCTCAATTGTTGAAACAATATGTCACCGTTGTCCAGCTCTTTCATTTTAGGCAAAAGCGCTCGCCATTCACAGAAACGTTCTTGCCTTCGTCGTCTTTGAAAAAGTACGGTCCAATGATGCCACCGGCCCATAATCCATACCAAACAGTGCATTTTTCGGGGTGCATTGCCAGTTCTTGCAATGCTTCTGGTTGCTCTTCACATCAAATACGCCGATTTTGCTTGTTCACGTATATCCATTCAACCAGAAATGAGTTTCGTCGCAATTCAACAATTTGTACAATTTGCACTTTCTTAACCGATCATGAATTTTGATAATAAAATTCAATAATCTGCAAGCGTTGTTCGTTTTTAAGTTGATTTAATGGTTAAATTGTAGACAAAACTGAACATATTTAGCAGTAACATGCTACACGAAAACAGCTGAGCTGCCAGAAACAGCGTCGCCAAAAAGAAAGTTGCTAAAAAATCACCCTTTATGTGTTCATATATGCACACATAGAAAATTTTAAATATTTGACAACTGAAATTTGGTTACTACGACTTTAATTCGGTTATTATGAACTTCAGTCGGTTGGTCCAACTGATCATTAGTTTTCCCAGCAAAGATCAGTTAATTCAACTGAATTTTAGTTGCAGCACGCAAAATATTCAGTGATCTAATGTTAATATCGTTGTTCTAATTGAATTTATAAGTTGTTGCTTTTAAAATAGACTTTTTCAATTCGGTTGGCACTTTATTTCTCTGTGTGTGGGAACTTTTCAAATGAGATATAATTATATTATAAATAATCCTGTAAAAATAACAAAAAAGCTACTAAAAATTAGTTAAAAAGGAGCTTGCAGAAAAAACTGCTAAATTAGCAGTTTTTTATTTTACGAAGTATTAGAAATATAAGAATAGCAAAAACAAATCTGTTGAATTTGTAAATAATAAATGTAAAATTCTTAAAGTTTTTTTTAGTTTTTTTTCAAATGTGAATAAAAGTCTGCTCTTATGGCAGCAATTTGCAAAATTTTTAGCAAAAACTTCTGTTGATTTTAACAAAATAAACTGTTATCTGCATTATACTAAATTTACGGTAAATATAGCAAACATTTTGTTAATATTAGAGTCTTTGATTGCTATTTTGAGTCTACAAATATTTAGTAAAAGTTTTTACTAATTTTAAAGAGAGGCGTGGTAGAGAAGAATGAGTGTATTTTCTAAAAATCATAACTACATTGCAAATTTTCAATTTTCCGAATCAGACTGCGCAGTTTCTGGTATTGAACCTTCGTCAGTGGCCCTGTTTTTTTTTTTTTTTTGAATAATGTAATATTTGTTATGTTTTTATTTGTTCGATTGCGTCTATATGAAATTTTCTGTGCAATCACTGACCGTGGTATAGATAAACTGATTTCTAATGCCACATGCACTTGCACTACACGTTAGACAGAGCTCTTTAGCGCACTGAGCTATCGTCAGGTCGAGTTTTGTTGTGATTAAAACTAGTTTTATTCAATACACGGTGTTTTTGTTCTTGCATACATAATCTCAGAAGTACAACTCCATCAACACAACAGTTCTATGTTTAGAAACTTACTTCACTCTAATGTCCACTGTTTTCCCATATGTTGTAAGTGATGCCACAGCTATGATATATTCTTTATTTATTCTATAGATGGCGCTTACGTAGTTAGGGAAGAATTGCCAGAGAGCAAAGTTTGATTTTTGTTTGAGTTTGAATTTTAACGTCATCGAATATAACAAACATTTTGTAACAGATTTATTTTTGCTGCTGTTATATAATTAATAATTAGCAATAATTGAACAGTTCATGTGAATAAAGACGAATAGACCGTTTGTAGAGTTTTACAGGGGACAATAAAAACGCAGGAAACGGTTAAAAAATAATATTTTTGTCAACTTTTTGGTATTAGCTTAAAAATTTAAGTCACATCTATCTATATACAAAATTTTAGTAAGGTATTCGAAAGAGAACTTGCCAAAAATTGGACTTCAATTTTTGCTTAAATGGAAAATGGGCGAATATCCAAAAAAATGTATTGAAATTTGAATAAAAATGTGTTATTTTGCAGCAGATTTTGACTACATTTTCATGAGACTTGTAAAACTTGACGAACTATGGTTGGTATTTGTTTGTAACACTTTAAGGACAATTAAGTACAATTTCAAATTTTAGCTAATATCAGTTTTAAACTCGCAGCTAAATAAATTTTATATAATATTTTGTTTAGGATGGATATTCGCCCTTTTTGCTTTCCACACTTTAAAGTCTTATAACTCAAGAACGGTAAAATTTTTTGCCAATATAATAAGTGTGGTTTGTTCCTCGTAATGTTCTTTTAACACATTGTTACCGAAAGTAAAATTTTTGTATGGTTTCGTGTTGTATTTAATCAAAATTGTGCGTTAGTTTACTCCCAGTTTAAACAAAAATATAAAAATATACGAATTATTTTTTAGCCTTAAAAGTCAAAATTTCCCCAAAATTTCTGCATATGATTGTAGGGCTAATATAATGCATTTATGCAAAAAAAACGTGTTTGCGAAAAAGCGGTCTATTCGTCCTTATTCGCATGAATTGTTCAATTAACTAATTTTTAGTAGCTTTTTCTGCTATTTTTACAGGTTTATTTCTATGATTGCACTCAAATATTTTATTTCTAATTTTCAAATAATGAAAATTAAATTTTTGTAAAACAATATTATTTAAAAAAAAAGTTGAAGAAATCTTAATTTAAATTTAAAGAACAACTCATGCATGTGAGTTTGATGTTCTTGAAAAAGTTTATATAAGAAATTTGATTATAGAAAATTTAATCAATATATTTAAAGTTGTCCTTTAAAACTAGAATGACCGTATCAATCATTTGTCATTTGTTTAATCTAAAACAACAAAATTTTTTCCAACTTATTAAAGATATTATTATATTAATTTTTTATGCTTAAGTAGCGTAATAATTCCACATAAACAATTTTTTAAATTTCATTTAGTTTCCGAGAAAAAATTTATATACCTATTCTACCCAAAACCAATGAAAATGCGGGTGTTTTTTTTTTTTTTTTTGTTAAATTCGTCAAAAATACATTTTCATCCGATCAGTACGGTTGAAGCAGCATTGTAATTTAGAAGTCTAGCATATCAAAAATGCTGTTAAAGCATTTTGAAATGACGTTCTGTTTAAGACTCATTCCATATAAAACCATCCAAAAAATATCCAATTTTCGACCTTTAATTTTAACGAAACTTTTTATGAAAGGTAAGTGTCATATAAAAATGTCATCGTACATGTTTTAGGTTGCTACCTCTGAAGGTTGTGGAAATATCGCGTTTTAAATTATGAAAAAAAATCGAAACTTTAACAAAAGTTGTTGTAGTTAATCGTCCATAACGGTTAAAGCTACGCGATTCACAAATACCTCATTTTGAAGCCACTTGTCGTGCTTTAAGTAAAATAAGTGGAAAAATAATTTTTTGAAGGTAAAACAAATTTCGCTCAAAATCCGCGGTTTAAACCGATGTATTTCAAAACCTGTTTTTTAGAACTAAAAAAAAACATATGTTAATTATAATTCATTCCACTATGCTGTGGCCAATAATATGTGGAACTCTTACACAATTCAGAGTTATGGATAAAAATCTTTAAAAAGATACTAAATATAGCAGAAAAAAAGATTTACATAAGAAAAATAGCGTATTGAAAACAAACAAGAAAAAACACAGTTTTGCAAAAGTAATTAAACATAATTGCTTTTTAGCGGTTTAGGCTATAAAAGTCATTGATACCTCATTTTAAAGGTACTCGTACATAAATTGTGATTTTACTGGTTCGCAAAAACATTTCACTTCTTGACGGTAAAATGCAGTTTTTTTAAAATCCGTAGTTCAAGCCGCTGTATTTCAAAAAACTGGTTTTCTAGTTTTTTTTTTTTTTAAATATGTGTTAATTATAAATAACACGGTGCAACAGTGAAAAAAAAAACTTGGAAAACGACCTAGAGTGCGTTAAAGGTCTTGTTGAGTACATTACAAATTGTGTCAAAAAATTTCAGAAACACCAGAAGTTGTTCTAAAAAAACCGTTTTCAGTGATGTTCGTCAACTTATCGACCTGTAACTCAGTCAGTTTTTGTCCGATTTAAATTTTTTTGATTACGCTTTTAAATGACGTGCATTTTCTTATACATTTGTAAGTTATAAGTATTGTTTTTGTTAAGAATATCTACAAAAAAAACGAAAATTATAAACTTTTTTGATTTTAGTAGCTTTTCAATTGCTTATTTTAATATGAAAGCTTACAAAAATTTATACCAACTTATAAAGCAAATTAAGTTCTTAAAAAAATATGGTTTTTCATTTTTCAAATCGGAAAAAATTGTAAAAGTTATTCAACTTTTCATTAACACCTGTTTTTAACTATACATGTTAACTTAGGTTAAGCTATTTGTACAGTTTTTAATTTACGTTTGTAAGTCAAGTGGTTTACCAAAAGAAAAGTCTGCAATCCCAAAATTTTTACTTTAGGAAAAGTTTAGTAACTTTTGCAAATATAAACCGATTTTAACAAATAATATCTCGTTTTTTTCTATATAAAATTGTCTTTAAAACACAGTGGAAAAAAATGTAGGTTTTCATAGAAAAAAATTAAAATAACTCTTGTTGAATTTGAAAAATTAGGAAAAAAAATAAAAAAAAAATTAGAAACTTTTGATAAAAGTAATTTCTTGGAATATATATTTTATGAATACATTTCATGAAAGCTTAGTTCTTTGCCTTTCCAAAACTGTTTAAAATTTTGAAATCGGTCAATGTGTGAGTTAGAGGTACTAAAGTGCTACGACCTACCCTAAAACAGTTTTTTGAAAATAACTCAAAATTTTGAGGGTGTTTTAAAATTTTTGAAAACGGTTTTCGTATGTCCTCACCTGGACCTACAACCCCCACTGGGTCAGTTTTCAAGCTCTGACGAAAAGTGTTTTTTTGTAGCAGTGTGTAATTATTCTATACCGTCACTAAATCGCTATGTGATACTCCTGCATGTTTATGAGTTATCGGCTTTTTAGTTAAATTATTTCGTATTTTCATTCATAAGTAACATCTCCACATAGGGATTTGGACACGGCATAGGGAACTAATTTTTATTTAACATATATTTTTTACAAAATTTAAAAAAAAAAAATCAGTTTTTTGAAATACAGCTTTTTGAACCGCGGTTGTTGAAAACAATGAATTTTGCCGTGGAGATGTGAATAATAATGTGTACACTGGTAAAACTACAGTTTAAGTAGCATTAAAGCAAATAACTTTCGTCGCTTAAGTGGTTTAAATGTTATGGAATATTATGTACCAAAACTTTTTTAAAATTTTCGAATATTTTAAAAAGCGATATTTCATGATCCGCTGGCATTAGCTGTCATATATTTGGATGAAGTTATACTTATATGATGTACAAGTTTGGTTGCAATCAGAAGGAGTGGAGGAAATCGAGTGGTTGATTTTATCTGTTTTCAGTCTTAAACAATATTTGGAACATCCTGTAGATATGTGCTATTTTTGATGAATTTTTAATTAGTTTCTTTTAGTGTAACTTCATCTAATGCTGTACGATTTTTAATTAATTTATAAAGTCTAATTCTAGAATTCCTAAGTTACAAAATGATATCAATAGATTGTTGTTTATCTGCAGTTAATAAAATACATTTAAAACAAACTGTTTTAAATATGAAATTTACTTTTGAAACCAAAATCCCAAAAAATAAAAAAAAAAATTATAAAACCATATAACATTGAAAATTTCTTAATAAGTTGATATATAAATCGCTATAATCTAATAAAAATACATTAGACAAGCTTTTAAATGATTTCAGGCATTTTAATGGTTTATGAACAGCTGAAGCTTCCAAATGCCGGCACCCCTAGTAGTTAATGTAAGGATGTCCCGCAAAAAACCATTTTGAGTAATAGCACTCAAATATGATAGTCATAATAATATCTCATTTAGTATAACATTATATAATATAACATTATATAAAAACTTATAGTTAAATATAGCTTAATATGGGGATATATGTGATGGCGCATATGATCATATATCCCCATATTAAGATATATTTAACTATAAGTTTTTATATAATGTTATATATATATTTTTTTTATTTTATTAATTAATAATTCTATAATTACAAATTATATCCTATTACCCTAACCGAGCACTAGCTACTATGGCCTTCGGCACGTTGTAGCGAAAACAGACCATTGCCTCTGGTGAGAATCGAACCCACGACCTCCGCACTAATAAGCCAGTACGCTACCAACTAGCCTACCGGGGCGCACTGTTATATTATATAATGTTATATTAAATGAGATATTATTTTTAACACTATTATTATTATATTTGAGTTGTATTACCTTGGATTTGGTTTTTCGGAAATTTTTAATCTCATCCATATTAATATATAAATATATATCGATTGATATTACTGTAGATGTGGCATATATTACAACATATGGTAAATGTAGATTATCATGATTTCATATATAATTTTATATAGCAGAAGTTTTAAAATATTCTTCTAATACATAAAATCGTGATTTACTACTTTAAATTAAAAAAACTTTAAGAAAAATATTAAATAATGCAACAATATGAATTTCAATTTGAATATTCGCACTATGTATAATGTAATTAATTTTTAAATTCTCTAACTACAAAGTAAAAATTTAAAATATCAATTGCTTTTCTGCATTTTATATAGAAAACTTTAATTTATTTGAAATTTTCTTGATTTCAAATGAAATGGTAAATAAATATAACAAACTCCCCGAGTAAACACGATTGTATGAAATCATATAATTATATTGGCTTAAGTCCATTATACGTTCCGTATTCAGCTCTTCAATAGCCGATGAAAAACAAAATTATATGGAGCTTTATATAGTTTTATCAAACTTAATATGACCCGCAATTGAATTATATAAAATTTCATTCGAAAAAAGATCCTATTAAATTGTATCAAATTACATCTAATCGTATCATATTAGATTAATTTAGATAGAATTTGTAGTGATTTGATACAGTGTTGTCCGAACTTCGTCCTCATCCTGTTTTATCACAATATACGTTATACTATTAGATTATATCTAATTTGATATAATAGGATAACAAGGTGTATATATTATTTCAAATATAAATATCTTATGGTTTTTTTAAATTTTAAAAACATCAATTTTAGGCCTTCGCGAGTAAAAAGCTTTACATATAATCATGCATTACTTTACATAAATATATATGTTATTGCATGCTGTTATATATAAAGATATATGTTTATGTATGTTTAAAAATTTGTTTACTCAATTTTTTTTTAATACGATACCACATATAATTACATCTTATTACATATCGACCAATATATAATCGTATATGACATGTAATCTAATTATGTACAAATACATAAATAATTTTATATGACTCAAATCTAAATTATATAAAATAACATATAGTGCGGCATTAAAAAAAAATGTATTTTATTTTGTATTAAACGATATCTTGATATCTACCCAAATTAAAAAGTTAACTATTTTATATAAATATATATGTTATTGCATGCTATTTTATGTGAATATATATATTTATATAAAAAATGTTTAATCTATATATTTTAATATGATGCCACATATAATTACATCTTATTTCATATCGACCAATATATAATTGTATTTGACATATACAATTATATATGGTTAATTTAATTATGTACGAATACATGTATAATTAGATATAACACAAATCAAGATTTTATATAATAACGTATAGTGTAATATTCTAAAAAATTTAGGATAACCTATTCATAGTTATATATTGTGACATACCAGAAAAATGTAGAACTTCTTTAGGATAAAACTATATATTGTCGGATTTAAAGTCTGATGGCTGTATATTATGCTGTCCCGAATTTAAAAAATTTAAGAGTTTCGGCACGTACTCAAACTTTAGGTAGTATGAGCTGATTATGGATAAAATCAACATTTTTTTAACTTATAGATGCTATTTTTGGACAGACAAACAAGAGTTTAAAAGTTTGGCAATGCTGAGCATTTTAAGGGAAAAATATTTAAATAATTTCCATAGATTAGTTTTGGACCTCCACAGTATCATTTATTTTGAAACAGATAATTTTATTTATTACTTGATTTAAATTGAAGCATTACCAAACTTAGGCCCAATTTTGAATAAGAATCTAAAAAATAGAAGTAGCGAAATATAAGAATTCTCGATTTTTGTTTGTTGGTTTTTGCATAATCAACTAGATAATACTCATCCCTTGAGCACTATTACGTAAAACTGTACACTTTCGGGACACGCTAATATGCATTAAACCATAAAAGATTTATGCCGTAACTTTTTTGTAAGCCGCAAAAGGAATATGTTTCTTAATATATTTTTTATGAACTTAACGGAAATGATAGGATGATAATATATTTGCATGAAATTGTCTACATTTTCATACAATCATATACAAAAATACAACATTTAGTGCAATTTTGTCAGACTAAAACTCGGATCTAATTATAATTAGATGTATCAGTTTACTTAAAGTCATATACAATTATATCAGGTCAAAATCCGGATACAATAATAACTGGTTTTTATACAATTATATCTATTTGCATCAGTTTAGATATAAACTTGTACATTTAGATACAAAATGGTCATTCTAGTGTTAAGATTCATGCATTTGTAAAATTTGTTAACCAAAACTTAATAAAAACTAAAGTATGTTTATTAGACCGCCTCATGAAAAATAGTTTCTTTTATCCACCCCTGGAAACGTACTTTGGTTTGTTTTATAATGGTACCCAAAATATTTCGTGTCTAGCGTTAAGATTCCGTGAGCTGGACTGTTTTCAAAAAAATAATTTTTTTTTTTTTTAGTTTTTCAAAGAAAGAATGTACTTTAGCTAAAGACAACTTATACAATATTAGTAACATATGAAACGCGTGCAACGGTATATAAAACATGTCAATTCATGTCCAGAATATCCTTTTTCAGGGATATTCTGTAAAAAATTTGATTTCTTAAATTTATTTTGCACGGAGACTTTCGTCATTTAAATGTCAAATTGACATATTTTAATACATAGTCGAATTAATACGACCTTTTTATTAATTGCGTGTATCGGATTTTTTTGAAATTCGCACTTGTTCGCGTTTTACCAAAAATGCAAACTATATTTTTATCTATCAATATCGGTATCAAAATGTTTCTTTGTTCAACTACATCATCTATATATGGAGATATTTTAGATTTTTGCAAAGTTTAAATTATTTTTCTCGGTGCTCTGGAAAAGTTCTGATAAAAAATTTTAGTTAATGCAATCTGGAAATGCGGCATATTCTTTTCGCGAATTCAAAAAATGTACGTATTTTCTATTTTTGTATATTGAGCTTAAATTGTTAAATTTTTAAAACAAAAAACTTTGCAAAATTTTTAATATTTGCCAAAACTCTAACTAGTGCGAATTTCGAAAAATGCTGAAACATAATGTAGGCACAAAAAATTAAAAAGTCTTTTTTAACAGTGAATCCTTAAAGGATATGTATGGACATGTCATGGTTTATAAATCGTTGGCCGTGCCTTGAAAAAGCCTTCAATATTATATTACACTCAGTGAACTTCTGCTTTAAAAATATATAGTTGTTTGGGTTGTAATACAGTTTCTTTATTTTTAATGTAAATGTCAGTCATTTGTAGAACAAATTAAAATTTTTACCAACCTTGTAGTTCATTTAAAAAAACAACCCACATCAAATGGATGTTTTATGAATTTACATTCATTTTTTACATTTGTTTTTTGTTATTTAAAAAAATAAAAAAAAATAAATGTTTGTTCATTTTTACTACAATTGTTAGTCATTTTTGAACATTAAAAAATAAATGACAATGTTAGTTTAATTTACTGTAATTTACTGTCGTCCTTTCTTTAAATTAAATTTCATTTGTTTTCAACTACATTTGCAGTGGTCTTTACCTACATATTATTCTAAGTATATTATTATAACAGATTATATAATAATATACTTAGAATAATATATATTCAGTTAAAGTACAAAATTCTTCGAAAAACTAAAAAAATACCTTTTTTTAAAACAGGTCCTGTTCACGTGATTTTAATGCTAGACACGAAATATATTAGGAATCAGCATAAAATAAACCAATTTTCATTTTGAGGGGTGGACAAAAAAAACTCGTTTTTGTTCTCCATACAAGTGAGTCGGTCTAATGTTTATATAAATAATAAACATATTTGTTACCATGACCAACATTTTTAAAAAATTTAATATAAAATCAAAATATTATTATTTTTTTAATAATATGGGGGATTCCATTTCAAGTGACCGAACTTTTAAAACCGAAGTTTTGGGATCGGGATGAAACGTTTGAGTTCTGTTGTCTGGTATTGTAGTTACGACACAAATTTGCAGCAGGATCGGTCACGGACTCTCTGAGTTAGTGGATGTTGAATTTTGACATTTTTGTCAAACAGCCCCTTATTCGGATACATATAACTATAGTTAGAAAATTTTGTCCGAAATGTTTTCAATTGCTTTTTCTACAATCTTTAAACAAAAAAATTGTTGACTTCTTTTTGAAAAGTGAAAAACTGTTTTGATATTGTTTTCAAAATCGGAAATTTTTTTTTTTTAACTCCTTTTTTTTGAGGAGCTTTATGGTCGAAAATGTACCCTACTTTGAAAGAAGCGAAGAAAGATAAACAAGTCGCATATCACTAAGCGACTGCAAAACTATTTAAGGAAAAGAAATAAGTTTTCTGAAAAAACTACCCCATTTTGAAAAAAAGTCAACAAAATTTTTGACTTTTCAAAAAGAGGTCAAAAAATGTTTTTTTTTTAAGATTGTATAAAAACTATCGAAAACATTTTGGACAAAATGTTCTAACTACAATAGGTAATTACGAGTAGTTATATATATCCGAAATAAAGTCTGTTTGACGAAAATTACAAAATGTAACACCCTCCAATTTGGAGAACCCTTGACCGATCATGCTGAAATTATATGTCATAACTAATACCCAATAGTACTCAACTGGGTGCAAGCTTCATGCCGATCCCAAGTCATCGGTATCAAAAGTTCGGTCACTTGAGATGAAATTCCCCATAATGTAAAGTAAAGCCTTATTCGCTGAACAAAAAATGTATAACATTCATTTGTTTGCAAAAATATATATAATCTTTTATTGTTACTGATATGAAAATGTCGACCTGCCTGTTGGATATCATTTTTCTAAATGTCTTGACATTTTTGTGTACATACATGTCTTTTTAAAACTCATAAGTTCTTTGTGGCACAAGGTATTCTGCTCACAATTATTGTTAACATTTGTTATCTCGTGCTGCTGCTGCTGATTCTGACGATTTTGTGAGATATAGTGATAAACAGCTACAGCAATATCTAATGAAATACAATTCAAATTAATTTATTTAAATTTATTCAAATCCATTTAGATAAAAGATCGCGTTTAAAACATATTAAAATCGTGATTGTTTTTCTAACCTGTTCACACTGCACAAACTATAAAGATTTTAGTGTCATAATTTTTAAACACTTTAAATTCACCGTTTTATTAAAGTAGAGTTATCATGTCTAAAGAGTTTAGACGTTTAAAAATGACATTTTGAATATGTATTTCAATTCCACTTAAAAATGTTTTTCCCATTAAACTATTTTTTTTTAAGAAAAATAAAAAAGTCCGTTCCAGACATATTCATAAATTATTATAATAACTTCATGAAAGTATCAGAAAATATGTTCTAAAAATAATAACACAAGTTTTCTTGGATATTTATAAAATTCACAAACTTTTTGCCCCACTGTAAACACAATATCGTTCTTAAGATTTAAAGATTGGTGTGAACTAGATATTATTAGAATGACTTAAATAAAATGTAAACTCATATTGCGGCATTTTATTATTTTCTTTATTTTTTAGTTTTTTTTTTAATCAGTTTTCTTGTTTGTACATTAAGGTTGCTATTATTTTCATCTAAAATTTTTTTTCATGCAACTCAAATAGACAAATTTTAAATTCTTCCATCGATATTTCTATAGAAAGCACATTTCAAGGGGTTTTTCTCAAATGACATTTTTTAAAAAGCTACTTTTGTATAAAAAGTATTTACTTTTTTCGGAAAGGTACTTTTTTACAATATAAAACATACTTTTTTAAAAAAATATACTTGTTTATAAAGATACTTTTTTATAAAAGGTATATAAAGGTATTTTTTATAAAAGGGTACTATTTTTAAAAAGTACTTTTTTATAAAAGACAATTTTTATTAAAGGATTTTTTTTATAGAAGATTCTTTTTTATAAAAGTCATTATTTTATGAAATTTACTTTTTTATAAAAAGTTCTTTTTAATAAATGATACTTTTTTAATAAAGGTTACTTTATAAAGGTACTTAATAAAAATTACTTTTATTAAAAGGAACTTTCTAATAAAAAGTAATTTAAAATAAAATGTACTTAATAAATGGTACTTTTTAATAAAAGGTAATTTTCAACATATGTACTTCTTAAAAAATGTACCTTTTGTTAAAAGCTACTTTTTACTTAAAGACACATTTTACTAAAAGGTACTTTTTAATACGAGGTACTTTTTAAAAAATGTAATTTTTAATAAAAGATACTTTTTAGTAAAAGGTATTTTTTAATAAAATGTACTTTTTAATACGAGGTACTTTTTAAAAAAAGATAATTTTTAATAAAAAGGTACTTTTTATTAAAAGATACTTTTTAATAAAAGATACTTTTTAAAAAAGGTACTTTTAATAAAAGGTACTTTTTAATAAAATGTGCTTTTTAATAAAAGGTACTTTTTAATAAAAGGTGCTTTTTAATAAGAGGTACTTTTTAATAAAAGGTACTTTTAATAAAAGGTACTTTTTAATCGAATCTGGTCTGATTTGACATTTTAAGATTTGGGGAGGTACCATAATTTTTAAAGTTTTACAGTTAAATGACTAAAAAAACCTTATTTTAATCTTAATGCCTTTATCTAAAATGTTGGGGCAAATAAATCTATAACAAAGAGAAGGTGAAACAAATCCACATTTTTTAATTTTTTACTTTTTTTGAATTCGGCTCCGGCTGCCATATGTTAAATTGTTTAAAAATCCTGATTAATCCGCGAAGCAACCGCTTCATAGTGCCTTGTCCTAAAGACAAAAATAAACCGTTGCACAGTGAGTTCGATGGTACCCAAAGTGGCGATTTATTCATAGAAGCCGTAGTTTTAAAATATTATATTCTTTTATTGATGAGTTATTAGAAGTACATAAAAACATAGTATTTTAGAAGAAAAAAGTAAAAAAAAAAATTTTTAACCCGTTAAGCGCATTATTGTTTTTTTTTGGAAAAAAAAGACCTTAGTTCACAATTTATGCTGTAACTTTGGAATGAAAAGCGATAAATTAATGAATAAAATTGGAAATTAAAGCATACTTAATGTGCTATTAAAAATTCAAAGAGTAAATTTGTTATATTCATATATATTAGTATAAATTTTATTTAGATTCCAATTTTTGTTTTTCACAAAATCTCATAAATGTACAAATTTATTTCAAAAAAGTCACAAAAGAGAATATTATTATTTTTTAGTAATGAATAATCATAAATTCATAAAAACACAGCTTTAAAAAAAAAAAAAAAATGGAAGAAAAATTTTTTTTTAACCTGTTAGGTGTTTTTTCTTTTTCGAAAAAAACATGATCCACAAATTTTTGCTGTAACTTTGAAATCATAATATATTTAAAGAATAAGTTAATAACATATATTCCTACTAGTATAAATTTTTATCCAGTTTTCGCTTTCACTAAATTCAGTAAATGTAAAAATTAATCGGAAAAAATAAAAATTTAAAACTTTTAGGGGAATCTTTGTTTTCGTTTTACCTTTTTAATAAAAAATATATTAAAATATTTGTATTATTCTGCATTTTCAAATTCATCACAAATATGCCAATTATCATAATCTTCATTATCATCATTTTCTTCATCATCATTATTATAATCTTTTTCAACATCATCATCACTATCTTCATCGTTATTATCATCAACATTATTATCACCATCTTCATTACCATCATCTTTATCATAATTTTCATTAGAAATATCTGGCAAAACTAAATCTAATTAATTAAATTAAATAACTTACCAAAATTGTGCGTGATACAATTTTTTATATGTGAGCTTAAGTGATCGAAATCACTCACGCGACTCTACTGTCCTACAGAAAATATTTTTGTATGATATATAGTGCCATATGCTTATATATGGTGTCATATATATAATTCAACTTAAGATATAATTATATATGACTTTAAAAGATGTAAGATATAGTTATGTAAGATTCCACATATGATACAAGATTATCAATTTAGATTGAGATATGATTATTTATGGTCCAGCGTCACTAATATGTTCTATCCGTATAAGATATAGCATTATATATTGATATATATTCCCCATACATTATTACAAATACACCAGATATCTATATTATTATTCTTTTAACTTATTTAAATTTTATTAAAAATCGTATATGTCATGGTATTAAAGAATATCCATTTTAATCTCAAAACATCTTATTCGATCCACCAACTATTACTTATATTTTTGGATCTAATTACATCCATCTAGATTAAATTAAATTAATTCCATATAATAGTTTGGTATATATCAGGATTTTAAATTGGATATTATTGGATCCCCCAATTTTAAGATCAGTTTTTATGTAATTTAATCTAGTAATATATTTGAGGGATCTAACACTATGTTAATTGTAAATAAAACAAAAAGTTTTCGGAGAATTATCTTAATATTCTCTATTATGATAGAAGGATCTATAACAATTATATGTGAAACAAAATATCGCCTTTGGTGACATACCTCTGTCCGATGGTCCAATGACCAATGGTTTCAATGACTCTGAGACATAATTGAGGTTCGATGTCGTTAATGTGAAGAATTATCTCATCCTTTAGCTCTTGAATTGTTCTTGGCTTATTGACGTACACTTTTTCTTTTAAATATTGCCAAAGAAAGAAGTTCAACGGTTTCAAATCACATGATCGTGGCGGCCAATTTACATTGCCATGACGTGCGATTGAATTTCTCAAGCAAAAGAGCCATTGTTTCGTTGGCTGTTGGCACCATCCTGTTGGAACCACATATCGTCCAGGTCCATATCCTCAATTTCTGGCCACATGAAGTCCGTTATCATCTCGCGATAGTGAACACTTGGCTTAACGACAACGAGTCGAGGCTGACGGATCTTCTGAAACACTATCGCGAACAACAGCAATGTTTTCCGCAGAACGAACTGGGTGAGCATGCACAGGTGTTTTCACATTTCCTTCAGACTCGGTTGGCTGAAATTTGCGAACAATTTTTTCGATTGTGGGCACATTTGGTCGATTATGCTGACCAAAAATAAAACACGAAGTGCACGAAATGCATTTTGATTTGAACTCCCATTTTCTTAAAAGGCTTCAACAATCTTAACGCGCTGCTCAATTGTGTACCTCTCCATGGATGAATTTGTCAAACACTGAAACAAAGAAATGTTAAATTAAGTTGGGCAAAAAACTTGACGTTTAGGTGTGACTCAAAATTAACATCGTGCATTGCAGTTGGACCACCCTTTATATAAAGTGGGATCTGATTTCGTATTTGAGATATAACCCTGCGGGAAATGCACCAGTCATTGGTATGGTCACTTGACTAGAACTTTGTGTGTATGAACCAGTCCAAGTTTCGGTTCTGTTATATGAAAGTGACCGGTACTTGTCATAGGAGGCGACAATTGCTACCTGTGAAGCACTGTGTGACGTGGCGAATAATTTGACCAAGGTAACTTATCACCGTACCGACTGAAATGAATATGCTAGGGGACAAGTTAGAAGTAGGTAGTATCAAAGTATGATCATTTTAGGATTTATGTGATATGCAGCAGAACCAGTGGGAATAAAATTATCACGTGACTGGTGTAGGTGTACGTATCGTAGAACTGGAGAATAATTTTTGAAGGAAAACTAGTCACATATTAAGCGGAATGTGTTCTGTTATAGGGGTAGTTTGAATGGAATAGTTTTGCGACGAATCACTGCACTGGTCTAAGGGGTACATGTCGCCGGGCATGCGATAGGTAATTAGCAAGTACCATGTCACTTTTTATTCAGAGTGTGTCATATTATGTACGGGCTGATAAATAGCCCGTCCGGAACCAGTCACTGCACTTATCCAAAACAGCGTGTTATACCACCTGTACAAAAAAGATTCAAAAAGGCTTAACCAAAAATAGTTTATTTTGTCTATACCCAAACAAAAAACTATAACATTAAACTCGTTATAACAATTTAAATTTGAAAAAGTACATAAACTAGTCAAGAAGTCCGGATGTTTAAAATATAGATTTCTTGCAAGTTTTTTCTTTATTTGCTAACATTTGTATTATCAAACAATTTCTACTAATTTTTATGTTCCTACACTTCTAAAAAGCACTTCATGAACATTATAATTTTGTATGTTGCATTATAATTCTAGTTCACAATAGTATCTTTATCAAAAGAAGCAGCTGCTACAATTCAGCACAAATTTAATGTATTACTTATAAACCAGAGTAACAAAATATACACTCAGTTTCAATTTTGTTTCCAAAGAAATTCTAACAATCGCCAATTACTTACACATAAAAAATCGTTAAAAAAAATCTTGTAAAATATCTAAACAAGATATTTCGAAACCAATATGCACAAATTTCGAAATTTTAGTTTATATTCTTGTAAAGTGTTTCAAGTTTTTGAATAAGTTGTGCAAAAAATCATATTCTGGTGATAGTTTTTTTGCAGCGATATTTTATGTGTAAAATCGCCATTCACTCGAAAAATCGCCAGTCTGCATTTCGAAAATTAACTTGCCAAACGAGTTCTAAGATCGCTACGTTTGGCGAGAAATCGCCAAACTGGGTCACAGTCTAAACAGTTCTGTATACAGTTATTTTAAACCAGTGGAGTGTTGCGTCTTCAGTTCTACTGTCACAAAGTCGGCACATAAAAAATTCCTTCAGTGTTTTGTCCACTTTGCAGCAGTCAAGAAACTGCATTCTTCGGTACTAATTGCCATGTTTTTCTCCACTGCTAACGGTTTTCGACCAGTTCAATGGCCAGTAGCAACTTCAACTGCAACGACCCTAGTGCCTTCAGTACACTTTCATGTTATGTTACTTTTTCTCTAGTTACGTGATATATCTGGTACCAACCAGTAAATGTTTTGTCACCATAACTATAGTCACGTGATTGGACATTTTACCCAAATTAACACTTTTTGGTGCACCACAATTTTGGTTTCGCCAGTTTCGTGACGTGCTCCCCAATCATATATCACGGAATTACCACTTTGGATCAATCGACCCTTCATTTCCTGCAGGGAACTTTCGGAAAGTTACATTTTAATAAAATGTACTTTTGAATTAAAAAATGCAAAAAGACAAATATTTCATAATTCCTTAATAAGGGTCTGTGACTGTACTTACACTGTCACAACCCTAAATTACAAAATTTTAATAAAATGCTCCCCTAATACAATACAACTTTATATTACGTTTCAAAGCATTTTTAAGCGTTTTGTTTTTGTGTTTTTCATCTCATCGCAAAGATAGCGTAATTACTGCAGTATTAAACATCATTTTGTTATTAAAACATTCATTTGTTTAATTATTGTTCAGACACTTCTCGTTGAATTTTCACCCAATTTTATTATAACAATTTATCTTATTGTATCACGAGTTTAGTATAAACGAGCTACGAATTATTAATAGCGTGAGAATTTCAAAGCGTAAAATCCAACTAATTTAAGCGGGTATTTTATTAGTGAAAAAAATAAAAAAATAAAAAATAAAAATAAAACGAATGTCCAACATTAATTTAAACAATTTCTTTCAATAATTATTTTTGTTTTAATTGAAATTAAGCAAACCATATTATTTGTTGACGTTAATATGAAAATATTGAAATTTAGTGTGGCAAAATTAATTTATAATCATAAAACTAAACTACAAAAATTCAAAAAATTAATTGCATATTTAAAATATTAATTAAATGAATTTAATTGAAACATCAAATAAACATCAAACGGCATCACATAGAAGAAATTTAATACAAATCTGACCATCAATTGTATATTATTCGGACATGCTGATTTCAATGGTGTACCTAAGTTTTTGATCAATGGTACACGCAGAAAAAATGCTGGGGAAATATTGTCGAAGTGCTTAGTAATTTAACTACTGCATAAGTTTTAATTTAGTTTTAGAAATATCTAGTAAAATATTTTAAAAAATTTGTAAAATATGTATACAAGCCTAGTTAAAAATATTCATATATTTTACAAGAAATTTGTAAAATTAACTTGAAACTTATGTAGTTGTATAATTACTAAGCACTTCGATAATATTCAACCAGTGTCTGCGTGTACATATTTCGAGAAAAATGTCTTTAAAGTTTGGTGGTTTTGCATTTAGTTTTTTGTATTTAAAACTTTTCGAAAGCAATCAATCCGCTTTTTTTTTTTGATGGAATTAAATAATGTGTGTTCGTATTTATTTCGTAATGCACAAAACTTTTACTTTTTTTTTGCAGTTTTAGCGAATATGAACGCTTAATGAACAATTGACCTGAATAAGTTGTAGTTCTTTAAAAAGAAATAATTAATAGGAAATATTTTGACAAAAAATATATTTGCATTTAGCGGCTTTTTGCATATAATCGCGATTTATCAAAAATTTTATATGTCAGTATAGCTTTCCAAGTTGACCCCAGAGTCATACTTTTGGTATACTATAAGCGCACATCTAAAAAATGTTGTTGCAAAATTTAAAGCCAAAAAGTTTCCATTTGCAAAAGTTATCGTAAAAAAATCATTTTTTTTTAGATTTTAATTTAATATGTCAAAATAATAAAATATTAAAACTATAAGAAATGTATACCTGCCAGCAAACAAGTTCCAAAATGAGTCAGAAATGGGCTGCAAATATATTATTAAAATTTAAAGTTTTTTTATAAAAGTGGTTCATCCGAACATAATATTCTGATTCAAAAATAGATATTTGAAAATATTCTCAAAAATCAATCAATCAAAAATTCAATATTGTTTAATTTCCGATTCATTGAATAAGAACCCTCAAAAAAGTATTCACATTTTGCTGGTTGAGATGTATTGTTTAAAAAGGGTCCGCCATCTAATGTTTTTTTTTTTTCAACTAATGCTTATTTCGTGAATGGTAACATTTAGCTCATGTCTGATTTGACAGATAATTCGTTTTATCCTTCCGATGAACGAATATGGTTGTGTATACGCTTGAACAGCGCTGGGAAATATTGCGACATTACTTTGAAAATCATGGTAATGTTGCAGAATGTGTGCGAAAATCGCGTACAGATTTTGGAAGAAGAGAAGCGGGTATGTAAACAAGCAAAATTGTCGCATTTGGGGCACAGAAAACCCGCACGCATACATTGAAAAGCCGATACACCCAAAACGAGACACTGTTTGGTGCGGATTTTGGTCCAGAGGCATAATTGGGCCATTTTTCTTCGAAAATGAGCAAGGAGTGGCCGTTACAGTCAATGGCGATCGTTATCGGGCCATGTTGAACGAATTTTTGTTCACAAAAATTGAAGAGGAGGATAGTGGCAACATTTGGTTTCAACAGGACGGTGCTACGTGCCACACAGCCGAAACTACACTCGATGTTTTGCGCCCTGTTTTTGAATATCGGATTATCAGCCCCAGAGCTGATGTCGTTTAGCCACCTCGTAGCTGCGATTTGACACCGTTGGACTATTATTTGTGGAGTGCCGTCAAAGATAAGTGTTACGCCAACAAGCCAGAGACAATTGACGCTTTAAAGGACAATATTTGTGAAGCCATTGGTGAAATACAGATGCACACAATCAATAATGTGCTTAAAAATTGGACCGATCGTGTAGGCTACTGCATGGCCAGCTGGGGCAGCCATTTGAATGAACTTATTTTCCATTATTAACCGGAAGGATTGTACTTTCAAATAAAAAAGAAATTTGAGAAAATATTCAGTAGTTTTTTTTTTATAGCAGTTTCAAAAAAAAAAAGTTATTTGGCGGACCCTTTACTTTTAGTATGTTATTATTTTTTTAATTTAATTTACCTGAAAAAAATTATTATATTATTCTTAAAATATTTCGTCTCCACATTGAGTGACTTCTTCAGGGAACAATTATCAATAATTGTTCCCTGAAGACGAAATATGGAGACGAAATATTGGAAATAAATAATTAATAAATAAATGATCTTAAGCTAGTTTAAACTAAGAAGAATTAAATAAAAGAAGATCAAAGAAAACTTAACATTTTTCTCATTATATTATGAGAACTTTTGGAAACGGACTCTTTTTTGCTTCAAGTTTTGCAAGAACATTTTTTAGATGTAAACAGATATTATACAAAAAGTGTGACTCTAGGATCAACTTGAACATATATATTCTGAAATATACAATTTTTGAAAAATCGTGAATATATAGTATAAACCGCTATATGCAAATAAATTTTTTTGTCAAAATAATTTCCATTAATGTTTGTAAAGACCTAACGCTTATTCATGATAATTAATAAATAATCGTTCATATTCGCGAAAACTAAAACAAAAAAAGTAAAAACGTCCATAAAACGCGAAGTAGTGTTTTAACTATAAATTAAATATAAGCCATAAGGTCTTGTTATTTAATTGCATTAAAAAAAACAGATTGATTTCTTTCGAAAAGTCTTAAATGCAAAACCGCCAAACTTAAAAGACATTTTTCTTGAAATCTAAATCATTGCTCAAAACATTAAGTACACTATTGGAATCAGCATCTCCGAAGTATATATCAAGGAATATATACACAAGGAAGTACAATCTTCTGCAGCTTAAACTATCGTTGGCGAACATAAACTATGCAAAAAATTGTGAACGCGAAAAAAGCGTAAAATCGGAGCAAAAATTATTCATTTTTTTTAATAAAGAAATTAAAAAAACGACTTGTTCCAAAAAAGTCCCATTTAAAACAAAAAAAAAAGTAATTAAAAAAAGTACATTATTAAATTTATAACGAGCTTTCAGCCTCCGTATATAAACAAAAATAAAGCAAATCAAATATATTAGCTAGAGAATCCATAGTAGGCAAAACTTTAAAAAATATTATTAATTGTGCTCCATTCTTGTCTTTTTAGTAATCAAGCACGTGGTTAGGGTCGTTTCCTAACAAGCTTCATGACGCTACTAAACTTTGAGGACCAAAAATGTTCTATTTCTATATAATTTTTTCAAAATT
This sequence comes from Delia radicum, assembly GCA_021234595.1. Classification (NCBI taxonomy): domain Eukaryota; kingdom Metazoa; phylum Arthropoda; class Insecta; order Diptera; family Anthomyiidae; genus Delia; species Delia radicum. The sequence goes on from CM037853.1 coordinate 33,743,659, forward strand.
TAGTACTTTTTTTTGAAAAAGTATTTTTTTTTTTTATGTTACACTTTTCCCGCATTCACTGTATTCACATTTTTTTAGCAGCGTTTGCGTCTGCGAACAATAGTTTAACCAGCAGAAGAACTGTCTGTTGCACATAATTGTACTTCCTAGTCTATATATTCCTTGTATAATTGATTCTGAGATCCTTATTTATTTTTTAAATGTAACATTTTGTAGTCCTGTGTAATTTGTTATATAATTGAAAAGTTTTAGTTTATGCGAAAATAGTTATAAAACAATTTAATTTTTAACCGTTCATTGTGAATTATAAACTTATTACAAATATTTAATAACCGTGAAAATTAAAAAAAAAATGTATATAAATTAAAATCGAATTAAATAAAAATGAAACTAATATATAATTTGCTTTAATAAAAATATTTTACTAAACAACTATAAAAACATGAAAGAATATATTAAAAATTCTTTATGAATATGCAAATTAATCCAGTGGAATGTAAGTGTAATTTGTCATGAATATTAAAATTACAGTAACATCTGCTGTAGATGATTATGAAATATCTTATTAAATTTGTGATGTTTTTTATACTTTTAAGATAGCGCAGAAGGACAATATCTTAACTTTTAAAAATTCATTAGATTATGACCATATAGAAAAAAATATTTCCCTACTTTTTTCAACTAAATCGATTTGTCGAAATTTTTAAAAGCTGTTAATTAAAAATTAATTGAATCAATTAAATATTTGCTCAAGTTCGAAACTTGCTTGACATTTTTTTTATACAATCATCACGCAAAACATATTTTTGTTTTCTTTTGTAATATTTATGTATGCAGTTGTGTTTTTATGAATGTTTATGTGTTAGTAGTAAATATTTAAAATCCATTTTAATTAGATTTAATTAATTCTTATTAGTTTTATTGCTTTATTAAGTTAAATAAGTTAATTTCAGTTCTGAAACGTTGTCATAAAATTGATAATGTTATTTTAAAGTTAAATTTTGTTTAATAAAAATCTTCTGGTTTTAATAAACGGCTTATTTTTGCAAAAAAAAAAAATAAAAAAATAAAAAAAAATGTTTGCCATACTTTCTATGTTTCAATAGAGAGAAAAAACGAATTTCTGTGTGAATTTGTTCACATAAGTATAAATCTGCGAACTAAATGAGAATTACATGTCGGCTTAAATTCAATGTTACAAAGTTGATGCTATAAAAAACATTTGGTATGGCAACAACACCTTATCCAATTGCTTTTAGCTTTAATCAAATGAGTTAATTGAAAATAATTCAATTAAATAATGAATTAGAAATTTTCGTTGTTGGCGGAATTTGAGCAATTATTGTTGTTGAATCGGTGGTTTTCGTGATTGAAATGGGTTTTTATTTTTTGTGCCGAGAGTCTAAATTTCAAAAAGATTGTATATTGTTTAGGAGTAAAGTACTGCTCTCTCAACCTTTTGCATTTTTTTTAATTAAAAAATTTGTTAGATAAAATTGTATCAAATTATATATAATATGATCATTTTTCGGATCAAACTATATGAGATTAGATCACATGATATACCATAAGATCAGCTTATGTATGCAATTTTTCGGATCAGATGAGATGTGATGTTTAGTTATATGTGATATTATATATAATTATATATGGTAATATCGAAACTTTTTCCGTCGGGTTGTCAATTTTTAAAATTTTTTGTAACTTTCATAACATCGTATTTCGGAAACCGGGGGTCCGGAACCTGAAATTTATGTTTCGCCGATTTATTGTGGAGTATGACAGTTAAGGTAAATTTCATTGAAATCGGAGGTGGTCGATCCGAAAATGCCATATTTATGATTGAGTTGACATTTTTTTACTCACGTGTCCCTTTTTTTGCTCTCCCGTGTAAAAAAGTTCAGATTTGATCATATATAATTATATATGAGGCACATATGAGCCATATATGGCTTCATATATACTACTAAAAATCATCTAGTTAAACGTTCAATAAAACACGTTTACTTTATTTTTTAATGTTTATTTATGTATGTAGATCAAAAAGATAAAAAACATTTAAACATTTAAACACTCACATTAAAAAATTAAATTTTATGAAAATCGGATGTATCTCGCAGGATGTATCTGGAGATTTTTCGCTAATATTTGTTGCAATAAACTAGAGCACAAATTTTAACGTTGACATGTAGCGAAAGACCGAATTGGTTTGACTTCAAGTTATTCTTACATCCGACATCGTTTCAGCAGGAACGAAATATTTTACTTACATAATTTCCAATCTTGCACATTAACACTAGATCCTGAATCTGAAAAAAGTTATCATTAATAAACTCATTTTTTCAACAATATATTTATTTATTTTACTTTTATTTTGCAAAACCTACAGAATATTTAAAACTTTCAACAAAACTTTATACACAAAAAATAATTAAGTTATTTTGAAGTTCTAAAAATTTTTGAAATAAATAAAATCGTAAACAAAAATAAAAATGAAAAAGTGATAGAAAGTAAAAATTATTAATAACGAAGAAGCCGGCCATTTAAATATAATTATAAGCAAATTTTTAAACCGAAATGGTATATTTAATATAAAATCAATAAATGCTGGATAAGACAAGATTAGCATATCAATTATGTCTGCTATATATGACATTATATATAAATAGATATTATGTCATATATGATCATATCAAACCAAACTAATTTAATAATGATCATATACAACTATATCTGGATCGAGATATGATCAGATATAGCCATATATGGATCCATATTTAATCTGGTATACTCATATCTCTTTCCATATATGTTCAGATATGATTATACATAATTACATATAATTATGTCTGAACTTTTTTACACGGCTATTACAACATATCCAAAATTCATTAAACTCTGTGAGTTCGGGTCAGTAAACCTCCCTTGTTAGAGTTTTTCTCATTATTTATTAAATTAAAATAACTACATTTATATATATTAGCTATTTTTTTCAGTGCACATAATATTAATCAAAAATTGTTTCTCCATCTATTTCCAGAAAATCTATAAATTTACCAAACATCATATAGAAAATAAGAATTCTTTAAAAAAATGACTCTCATTATTGACAACATAAATAAGGTTGAAAAACATATGTTAAAGTTATAAGGACCCGCAGAAGCCTTTGCTTTTATTTTTTGGTTATACATAAGATAACAAACATAAAATGATTGAAATGTTTGATGGGAACACATTAAATACAACCGTTACAAATGTTTTAACAGAACTAAACGAAAATGTTAATCAGAGCAATAACATCCTTTTGCCACAATCTACAAATCAGACGCATTCAATACTTACGGACGTTATAGCTAATACTACAGCGGTTGTTGTAGATTATACCGCACAATGGTTAACGTCGACTATAGCAACTGCTGCCGCAAATTTAACCAGTATCAATAGCGATACCATCGCCTCCAGCACCATCATTAACACCACGGCTACCAGTGATTCCCTTTTAAACTATTCAATACTTGATACTTACAATAGCAATCCTGCATCGTCCTATCATACCAACAGCACCATCTCTACTCTCATAAATGCTGATCTCATAGCGGATAATACAAAATTAACAGATGATAATAATGATGATGACTACAATGATTGTCATCCGAATAATCCAAATTTTAATTGTTCACGCATGGATTATATCTTATTTATATTAGGACCCCAAACTTTACCACTCTACAAGGCTTTAATGGTGAGTAGAAGAAAGTAAATTAGACAATTTTAAATAATTATAAATGTCCTACAGCGAGGGTCATAAGTTGATGTGTCGAAATGGAAAAACTGATATCATTTTTAGCAAATATCACCAGTGCAGCGACTGCATGCACTAAAATATCGAAAATATGCACTCAAATAGAAAATATGCACTACAAATGCAAATATATGCATTAAGAATAAAAAAATATAAATATGCACTTAAAATTATGGATTTTTCAAAATCGATTTATTTAGGAAATGATCCCAATTGTGGCCTGTTCTCTTTCTTTTTTTTCGTGTTGCTGCATGAATATGTCCGAAGTGTTAACTGCCATTGTATTTAATTTCCGCTAACACTTTTTTAAAAAAGTTTCAATGCACACGTTTTTCTAGGTTCTATTGTGCCATTTTGAAAACACAATAAAACTACTTCTATACAGAAAACAGCATTTTCATTACACTGCAATAATTCAAATCATTATCCTGATTTTGATAATAGATCAACTTTGAACATAGAAAATAATTGCAAACATAGATATATGTTAGAAATGTTACAAATTATGAAAGTACCATTTACACAACGCATTAACTATAAGACGGACATAGCAAACATTGCTCACAATTACAGACATTAAGTTAATAAGAACTAGGATTATTACACTGTGCAACAAATGAAGACTTTTGGAAAAATGCACGGACTCGACAGTATAGTTTCGATTGTACTACCAAAGGTTAGTAAAACGCTATACTCGGTTGGGCCAGTTTGACTACCAATTTTTTTTTATGGACCTCAAAAGATTTTGAAAATCAGTGCACCACTCAAAAAAAGGTGTCCTTAGTTTTTGGCCTACAGCTAATTCAGACTTAATGATATTGCTTAACTATATTTTGAAACTAGCGGGCGTTGCCCGCTACGTTGTTAGCGTGCCTTAGACCTAGTTTTTGGGATGATGGATAACTTTTCAGTTTGCCCACTATCTGTGTACCAACATTTAATAAAATCCTTTAAGCCATATAAAAGATAACAAAAAGTGGGCGTAAAACTGCCACGCCCACCAAATCTTAATCTATTATAGCAAATAGTGCTTATGAGTCATCCCAATATCTGTGTACCAAATTTCAATTGCATCGGTAAAGCCATATCGAAAATAGTGAAGATGTGGGCGTTAAAGTGCCACGCCCACAATATCTAAATTTGATATAACTTAAAGTGCTTATCTGTGACATCTCTTTCAGGGTACCAAATATCAATTGCATCGGTAAAGCCATATCGAAAATAGTGAAAAAGTGGGCGTAAAAGTGCCACGCCCATTATATAAAAATTTCATATAGCCTATAGTTCCTTCCAGACCGCCCACTATCTATGTGTCAAATTTGAATAAAATCGTAACGAATATAGCGAAAAAGTGGGCGTAAATGTGCCACGCCCACAATATCTAAATTTGATGTAACTTAAAGTGCTTATCTGTGATATCTCTTTCTGGGTACCAAATATCAATTGCATCGGTAAAGCCATATCGAAAATAGTGAAAAAGTGGGCGTAAAAGTGCCACGCCCATCATATAAAAATTTCATATAGCCTATAGTTCCTTCCAGACCGCCCACTATATATGTGTCAAATTTGAATAAAATCGTATCGAATATAGCGAAAAAGTGGGCGTAAATGTGCCACGCCCACAATATCTAAATTTTATATAACTTAAAGTGCTTATCTGTGATATCTTTTTCTGGGTACCAAATATCAATTGCATCGGTAAAGCCATATCGAAAATAGTGAAAAAGTGGGCGTAAAAGTGCCACGCCCATCATATAAAAATTTCATATAGCCTATAGTTCCTTCCAGACCGCCCACTATCTATGTGTCAAATTTGAATAAAATCGGTTCAGGCGTTTGGACGTGATGCTCACACAAACAAACAAACAAACAAACCAACAGTCATTTTTATAATATTAATAAGGATAATACAGTGAAGAGTCTACTGAACAAATTTTAAGAACATTTTAAGTGCAAAAAATAATTTTTTCCTGCACTTTTTTGAAAAAATATAGGAGAAAATTTTTCTTTTTTTTTGCTTTTTTCAGCATAACATACAGGGCCTCTTAATTTTTCACTAACAATATATGAGAAAATTGTAGCCATTGTAAATCTGAACAACTTTTGTGAACATATCAATACAGTCTGAATGTGTCTAGGAAATAGCTTACAAAGACCACTTTGAAATAGCTTACAAAGACCACTTTGAACCTTATAAATAGTCATTTTTGACTAGACTACACTTTTTTACTTTCTTCAATAACAAAACAATTGCCCATAACTTTTGAACGGTATAAGGTACAAGAGTCAGTGATACCTCGTTTTAAAGGTACTTAAATCGTGGTTTTACTGGTTAACAAAAATAATCCACTCCTCAACGGTAAAACTAAGTTTTTTCAAAATCTGCGATTTATCAAAAAAAATGGTTTTATAAAATTTTTAAAAAAATATGTATTAATTATAAATTATCCTTCTATACCGTTACCAAATCTATGCAATACTTCTGCACGGTTTTAAGTTTTCTGCTTTTTAGTTAATTTTTTTCACATTTTTATTTATAACTCAGGATACCGTAAAAGCTCCACAGACGGATTTTTACACGGCATAGGGTACTAATTTTTAGTTAACATATATTTTTTAAAAAATTTAAAAAAACAGTTTATTGAAATACAGTTTTTTGAACCGGGGTTTTTGAAAACAATACATTTTTCCTTAAAAAAGTTATTAATTTGTGTCCACTGGTAACACCAGAATTTACGTAGGTTTAAAATGATATATCAAGCTTAAGCCGTTAAAAAGATATCGAATATTATGTACGACTACTTTTTACAATTTTCGAATATTTTTCATTTTTTGAAACGCCATATTTCAAGATGCTCTGGGATTAGCTGTCCTACATTTAGACTATGTTATAGTTGTTTGATGCACATCTTCTATACCAAGTTTGGTTGAAATCAGAAGGGGTAGAGGAAATGGAGTGGTTGATTTTAACACAATTTAACAATATAAAATTCTTTGTTCAATTGACACATAAATTAACCACTGACGAGTCCTTGCAGGGGACGAAACTGCATCTGTCTGGCATGCCCATTGTGTCCGTTACATTTTTCAAAACAAATGTTTTCTTCTTCTTCCTGTAAAAAAAAAAATTAAAAAATCTAACAAAAAGAATAAAATTTTAACTTTTTGCTTTTTTAGGAAAGCTTGAAGGTTTCCTAAAGCTTTGCTTTTTTAGGAAAGCTTGCAAAACTTTTTGTGATTGATACTAGAGAGATGTTGCTTTTGATGATGTTCTATAAATTGTACCCAGGTCAGCCTAAAGTAAAAAAATATAAAACTTCTCGTTTTTGTTTCAAGTTTTTTTTTTGACCAGAAGTATATATTTTAAAATTTATACTAAAATTGTTATTAATTTTGGATAAGGCATGATTTGATATAAAAGCTTTTCTAAAAATTTGGGTTCGGATGAGATCTTTAGCCAGATCGAAATACTAGTATCAACCTAGCTAACATGTTTGATTTGCTTTATTTTTGCAAATATACAGAGGTTGGAAGCTCGTTATAAATTAAAAATAACATAAAAATACTCTCGATGTATATAAAAACAAAAAACTAATAAAAACCGACAAAATTAAAATTTTGACTAAATTACAACCGATAGTACATACGCGTGATTTATTATATTTCTGCGATATGGTGAGCAGTAAAGCGCAAAAACATCGCATGTTTAGGCGTTACTAAGTGGGGTCAAAAATTACTCCATTTTACGTTTTTTTCGGTTATTTCTTACTATTAAAAGTAACTTTAGACAAATTTTGTATCAAATGAAAGGTTTTTTTAATATACATTCTTTGGTGTACAAATTATGCACAAAGACAAGTATTTTTAAGAATTTCTGTTATTAAAAAAATGCGTTTTAAGTAACATTAAATCTGCCATTTTATTATTTAATTTTAGCTGTATTAAGTTTAAAATAATGCATAGCAATGCCTATTTAATTTAATCGAGGGGATGTCTAAGTTTTTTCCGAAGAACCTTTTTTCTTATATTTCAAGTAATTCAAAAATGCGGCAACTCTGTGTCCCTTATATCGGCAATATGGGTGTCAAAATGTTTGTTTTTTTCTTGAGTACTTTCACCCCGAGGACTTTAACCCCTTTAACAAATACATCTACATTTCGTAAATTAAAGACATGTTTTCTCACCAAAGCAAATGATTGTTTAACACTACTTTTTAAACCTTAAACTACACATATACCTTTTTTGAATGGATTTAGTTTAGTGTAAAGTTTTTTAAGTTTTTAATTTAAAATATTTGATACATCACTTAAAATCTGATCTACTAACTTTTCGTTTTAATCAAACGTTACTTATTATTTCGTCCATTCCATGAGAGATAGTTCAATAACGGGCCCTTTGATTTCGTTTAAAATTTCGCATACGTATATTATAGGATGTCTGATGTTTACAATTCCTTAAAATTATTAAACTCCCCTTTTTATGCGCATTTAAATTTTTTTTTTATGTAAAATATGCTAAAAGTTTTGAATTTGAAGATCCATATTTTAAAAAGTAAAGATATAAAAAACATACGAAAGTTGTAATTGTCTACTTTATGATTAAAAAACTACCAATTTTTTTGCGAAAATCCATTCATAATGCAAATGCAATTTTTGATAGCATTTTGAATTTTTTTCGCCCCTAAGATTTTTAAAATATTGTCATTTTTAAAAAAATTAATCATTTTTTTAATAAATAAGAGCTACGACATTTTTATGACCAGAATGATAACTACTTTTTAATGATTTTCTACATTTTCTATATAAAAATAAATTTTTTTTAGCATTTTAAATTTTTTTTTAATAATTTTTAGTTATATTGATAAAATCTTAACAGCACTGAACTTTCTTCTAAAGTTATTAACTATTTAAATAGTTTTAAAAGCGTCTGAAAGTCTCTTTTTCATGAAGGTTTATTAAAAAATCGCATTTGCATTTAAAATGCATTTTAGAAAAAAATCCGTGATTTAGAACCGCAAATTGTAGACTAGACAACTACAAATTTCAAAAGATAATGCTCTTCAAAGTTCCGTGCTGTTATTATTTCTTTTAAATTATAAAAAAAAAAATCTTTAAAATCCAAAAAGTAGAAAAATTTATTTTATATGAATTCTTTCAAATCCTAAAAAAAATACAAAAATTTAGTAAGCTATTTTTGGAAAAACGATTAAAAATAATTTGCATTCTGCTCGAAGTTTTTTTTGCATTCTGTCGAAGTTTTTATTTATTTCAAAAATTATAAAGTTTTCAAAAATGACTACGTTTCAAAAATCTAAAGGGGGTAAAAAAAGTGCAAAATGCATTCATAAACTCCATTTGCATTATTAATGCATTTTCGCTAAAAATGGTCATTTTTTAATTATAATTCGTAAAATAGACAATTTAAGTTTTCATATGCTTTTTAAATCTTTGAAAAATTCCATCTACTTTAGGAAATATGACTTTTCAAACTTCTAATTTATGTGCTACAACCGATTCTTTTTGCTTGAAGTTTGTCCTATTTATAACAGATTATTTACCACCAAACAAAAACGGGTTGCTTTAGACCCGGTTATCGAACTGGTTCTGAGGCAGTGAAACTTTACAAGAATGTTGCTGGGATATTTTTAAAATGACTTTACTAGGTGCGAAAAGTTTTCCAAGTGTCCAAGTAAATAAGAAAATGTTAAACTAATTAAATTTGATTTACATTTCATCATTACGTTTTAGGCAGGGTCGATTTGTATGGAGGCAAATAAAAACGCTCAACGTTCAAGGCAAATCGTATTCTAGGGATCAAAAAGAAAGACTCCTCCTACTTTCTGAAATATCTATATCCCGAGATTTGTACATTTTGCTATAAAAACACGGCTAAAAAGGGACTCTTTCAACTTAAATTTCAACCCCTTAACGGTCACCTAGAATGATGATTTATGCATTAATCTGCTAGCGCGTCTCCCGGAGAAGAAGTAGCTCTAATAATCTTGGAGAGATTCCTCCTACTTTCTGAAATATCAAAGTAGGCTTTTTCAAAATTTGACCCTTTGGGTCAAAAGTCGGGACATCAGAATTCGTTTTAGAGGTATGGTTCCTTCGGCAAAGTTTCTTATTTTGATCACTAGAATACGATTTTCCTTGAACGTTGAGCGATTTTTAAATCGACCCGCCCTATAACATATATATACCCTCTATATGTCTCCGCCCTCTCTTTATATACACAATTTAAGGCAATTTTTAAATTGCCTTAAAAATAATAACTACACCAATCCGTTAATAATTCTACAAAATATAGACACACATACAACGAACATATATTTTTTTAATAGTTTTAGTATGTGTGAAAAGTTTTTCAAGTTTTGTACACTGAAAATAGTTTAAAGTTTAAATTAACTGAAAATATTATTAAAAATTACTGATAAATCGCTTCAAAATCGTTTTTTCATTCAAATCAAATGTTTCTTTTTAATTATTTTTAAATATTGTTTAAACAACTAGCAAATCAGTTAGACTAAATGAATTGTAATTTAAAAAGAAATGCTGTAATTTTACCTTCAGATTCGGTTAAAAAATTAATGCTCTATTCAGTTAATTGAAATTTTTTCACTTTCTTTGTGTTTGTTCGCTGTTTTATCTACAAAATGTAGACAAACACATATTTTTTGAATGACTTTAGTATGTGTGTAAACTTTCTTAAGTTTTTGTAAATTAACTTGAATTAAATTTGCACACAGAAAAATAAAGTTCCAACCGAATTGATAAGTGTATTTTGGTGGCTACAAAAAATAAATTCGGTTTGTACAAACATATTTATATGTGAATTCTGAGTATTTTGGTTGTTGCAACTAAAATTCTGTTGTGTTAAGAAAATTTTGTTGTGAAAACCAATTTTCAATTGCACCAACCGATTTCAGTCGTAGAAACCGAATTTAAGTTGGCAAATGGCTAAATTTTTCTCGGTGTGAGTATATAAACGAACAATTAAAAAAAAAATAACTGCGTTTTTTCAACAATCTTTTTTTAGGGATTGAAAAAAAGAGCTGTATTCTGTAGAATTTTCGGGACAGAAACTTATTCGTAATTTTGTTGCTATAAAACTTTTTTCATACTATATCATTGACCCTCATTAAATTGAAGTTGTTCTGATGATTATAATTTCTTATTTAATTTTTGTTTAAATTTTTTGTTTGTTTTAGAAAAAGATCACAATCAAGACTACCGAAATCATAATGCTTAAAATTCGTATCACGTATTTTATTTAATAAATTTTATTTTTCAATGTGAAATAAATCATATGTCAGAGTTACAATTTTTTTCTTGTTATTTTTTTTTTTTTTTTTCTTTTTTGTAAGGCCTTAACTTTAATATTAAATTACATAAAAACTTTTTTATTTTGCAAACATTTAAGGAGGAAAAAATCCAAATTTAATTTTCGTTAATGTTTGCATGTCAGATATAAATGTCTGAAAGCACACAGCTGTTTTTTTTTTTTTTGAAATTAATAACTAACACAAAATGGGCAACTTTATATAATTTTTTTAGTGCCTATTTCTTTGGGATTTTTTTTTTTATGTTATTGCATAAGAAAAACTTCTAAATTTTAGCACTCAAAGTTGTAAACTGTTTTAGGGAATTTTGTATTACTTTTTACTGCGTGTTTTATTATTTATTAAAATAATTTGTATGGTAATAATTGACTATGTCCATAAGGGTGCTCACATTTCGATGAATAAAAAAATTAAAAAACTTAAACATAAATTCGCCTGAAACTGATTTTTTCTATCTTCCGTTATTTCTCTGCACCGTTCGCCCTCAAAACTAAAATTGCATGCGTGAAAAGAAGCGCCGTGTAAATTGGTTCATACTCTCAATCAACTATTTGCATATAATATTAATAAATTTTTTTTTACTTCGATCACGTTTCACGTTAACTAATGAAGGTTTTCATGAAAATAATGAAACTTTCATTTAATTTTATAAAAAAAAAAATAAAAATATTAAAATTTTTAAATTTTTTATTAAACAGATTTTTTCTATCCTGCGATTTTTTTCTGTACCGTTTGCCCTCAAACTTATACTGTTTTCGTAAAGCTTCAAGCGTCACAGTACGATTTTTTTATATTGACACACGGGTCAATCAATTAGATTAGATTCATATTTCATTAGCATTACTACAATAGAACTGTGGCGTAACCAATGGGTATGTCAGAGAGAGGCTCAGAAGATGGAGGGAGTAGGAGTTTGGGGCCTATTGGGCCAGATCGCCTGAGCAGCGACAGGCGAGGCTGTTTATATCTCCCTCTGGGGAGATATCGCGGAAACTCTTGTCTATGACGAGGGGCGAACTAAGGACCGTAACGGGTTAACTCACAGGACACTGTGGCCTTAGGTATCAATTGTACAAGATGGGACGATTCTCTACGGATACGTGCAGGTTTTGTGAATTGGAACCCGAGACCTCTGAGCATGTTCTCTGCAAATGTCCGAGGCTCTCCGACAGGAGGGTGCGTTATTTTGGTGGTCGAATAGTGACGCCATCGGACGTTTGAACTGTTCACCTGGTAGGATAGTTGGCTTCGTAGGGAGCCTGAACCTATAGGGTGTATTCGCTGGCAGCACAAAATACCAACTTCTGGTCGCGGTTCATAGTGCGACTATAGTCTAATCTAATCTAATTGCCCTCAAACTAGAATTGCATGCGTGAAAGGAAGAGTCGTGTAAATTGACTCATATTCTCAATCAACAATTATTATATAATATTAATAATTTGTTTTATTAAATCGATAACGTTTCGTTAAAATTTAACAAATGAAGTTTGTCATGAAAATAATAATAACGTTTCGTTGTAATTTAACTAATGAAGGTTTTCATGAAAATAACGAAGCTTGAATTAAATTTTATGAAAAAAAATATTAAAATTTTGAAACTTTTGAATAAACAGATTTTTTCTATCCGTTCGCCCTCAAACTAGAATTACATGCGTGAAAAGAAGCGTCGTGTAAATTGGCTTATACTCTCAATCAACTATTTTTATATAATAGTAATAAATTGTTTTATTAAATCGATAATTGTTTAATTTATCGAATGTCCAACTTTTCGTGTAGTAAACAAAAATGGAGGTGAAAAAAAATTTCGAGGTGAAAAAAGTTTGAGGTGAGAAAAAATTCGAGGTGAAAAAATGTTTGAGGTGAAAAAAAAAAATTGGTGAAAAAAGTGCTTGAGGTGAATATTCAACACTATTCACCTTTATATGTCTGGTTACAAAATGGACAAGTCGCGTTTCGCCAATTTGTATGAAACATTTTGAGGCTGCCTTACATTTTCACTCATAACTTTGAGTCGCTAGACCGATTTAACTCATTTTGACCATCACACTTCTAAAGAAGCTACCAAACAGTCTGTGTGCATCCTCGCTTTCGTCGTTATTGCATTTTATGTTTACCCATTTCAACATTTTATTTTCATCCATAGTAAAAAAAATACCAAAAATATGCTAAAACAGAGTCAACTTCAAAAGCCTATAAAAACAAAACAAGAGCAAAGATTTCAAAACCCTTTGGGTCTTTTAGTCTACTAATGGTCTACTTTCATTTTCCGTTGGAATGGTGCGGGATGTCTGCCATGACCCGAAATTTGTTGCACAGCGTAATCTATAGAGTTTTTGTTTTCGAATTTTTTAACTGACCATTTTCACGATACGAAACGGAACGAATATACGGAGGTTGGAAGTTCGTTATATATTGAATATAAAAAAACGATGTCTATAAAAACAAAACACTAATAAAATTTAGTTTTTCGTTGGTAAAATCCGGTCTATGAAATGGTCACAGTTCCCTGTAATTAGTTAAAAAAAAATATTCGAAATAAACACTTGTCCCATATATTTATTTCAATACCTGGATACCCGTTTTTGAATCTTTAAAATTTTAAAAACTCGCGATTTTATTCACGTTTATTTTAAAAATTTTAAAACTACACTGATAGAATTTTCATTCATATTATTAATGAAACGATTTCATTAAAATCGAGTCATTGGTTTAATGAAAAATTTCATTAAATGAATGAAAATTCATTAATATTGGTATATTTTTCATTATCATATTTATGATTTTTTCATAACTTCATAAAAAAAATTCATTAAATCAATGTAAAAATTTCAATTTTTTTTCAATAAAAATTTAGACTTGTAATAAGAAAAAAATTTTTTTTTTTGTACTATCATTTTGAAATAAAAAGAACTAAAAAATTTCTTTTAAACAGAATTAACCAAAACATTGATATAAATAATTTTTTTCTTTTTATTAAATTTTCCTAGAGATAATAGTTTTTGACGAAATTCGAGGGAACAGATTCTCTAAGAAAAACGACATAGTTTTGTTCAAAACGAGACCTAAATTGTTATCGTTTTGACGATGTTACACAAAAACGTTATGCTAAAAGATAATAAATTTTTGTTTTTTAACAACATTGTTAACAATATTTAACATTTTTATCTAATGTGGTCGTAATTCGTAATTAACTACAAAAAGTGGACTATAATCGTCGATCGTTCTACAGAATTCCAAGCCTGATGAATAAAAAATTCGTATATTGTACCGCATAAATATCTTTTAACACAAATTATAAAAAATGTTAAGAAAGATTGGAAGTTTTTTTAAAAATAAAACAATAAAAGTAGAAATAAATTAAAATTGGACCAGACGTGGCCTTATAAATAATATCAACGAATGATAATTTCTCAATAACCACCAAAATAATGCTATGCTAAAATAATCAAATTATTACATATCAACGAAAATATTTCATACAAATTATAAATTTTATTTATTAAACACATTAAACATTCATAAAGATTAGGCTAGTATTAATGAAAAAAATTTCATATACTTTATGAAATTTTTTTTGGGTCAATGAAACCATTCATTAAAATTGGTTTAATGAAACACATTTCATTGACTCAATGCAACGTTTCTTTGGAGAATTTTTTATGAAAAAATTCATTAGATTAATGAAGGAATTCATTAATACTGCGCACAAATTTCTATCACTGCAGTGAACTTTGCTGAACCACACTAAAAAAAAGTCAGTTAAGTCCGCAAAATTTTTGCAGAAAAATTTCTAATATCAGCAAAAAAAAAAAAAAATTGCTAACTTCAGTAAAATTTTGCTCTATGTACTAAGTTTTTTTTTTGCTGAAATTAGCAATTTTGCTGCAAGGATCACGCCTGCAAAAATGTAGCTGACTTCACTAACTTTTTTTTTTTTTGAGTGTAAAAAACTGGCAACTTCAAAAATTATACTTTTACTATCTGTAATCCAAAAAAAAATCTATTCTCTGTAAAAATGCATTCCCACTCTTGTTACAATTTTGCAATGCATATTGCACTTTTTAATAAAGGTGTAAAATAATGTTGACCCTAAAATATCCTAACGAAATAACGTAAAATATCATTAACCCTAAAATAATTTAACGAAATAACTTAACAAAATAACTTAACAAAATAACTTAACCTTAAAATAACATAACAAAATATTCACAAAGTACCTTTATCCAATACCGACAACCGAATCGAACGGTTGACAATTATGCTCCTTAGGCATAAAAATGCGTTCGTAGAATTTTGTTTTCCTAATAAATAAGTGCCACCTTATTGTTCCTATTCTATTTTAGTTCGAATGATGTTTCCGCTTCTATTTTTAAACAAATTTATGATAATTACAGACATAAATTTTATCCAAAAAAAAAACTTTGAAGCGTTTAATGAACTGCAAATATTTTCGCATTGATGAGCTAAACATCAATCAAAATTTCTAGTAATTTGTTTAAGAAGCATTAGAAAGAAACAAAAGAAATTTCAAAATAGTTTACTTACATACATATTTTGTCATAACTAACAAGATAAAATCTAACAAAACTTTAAAATAAAATTTCTTTAGGAAATTTGCCTTCTTCTACTTGTGTAAGTTGACCAGCTCATTAAATTTTCTCAGACAAAAGCCTTTCAATCCTTAAAATAACATCTGCTGCCCTTGTCCTTTTCAGCACACACACAACAAAAATCAAATATTTTGTTTGCTCAAGTTTGCTGGCTTATTTATTTGACTCCAGAAACTAATTCTGTGGACTTTTGATAAAAGCACTTAAGTCGACTTATAAAAAGTTTCATAAAATTTTTGAAGTCAATAAAACTTTTAAGTACACTCAGGGAACTTCTGCTGCAAATATTTGTAGTTGTTTGAGTTGTTAATTTTTGACTACACTCAGGGAACTTTTGCTTTTAAAATATGTAGCTATTTGGGTTGTAATACAGTTTCTTTATTTTTAATATACTAAATGTCAGCCATTTGTAGAACAACTTTAATTTTCTACTAACCTTGTAGCTGATTTAAAAAAAAACAAACCACATTAAATGACTGTTTTATGATTTTACATACATTTTTTGCAGTTGTTTTTTGTTATTTTAAAAAATACAAAAAGTAAATATTTGTTTATTTTTTATTAACATATATGGTTAATTTTTACTACCATTGTTAGTAATTTTTTGATCAGTAAAAACAAATGACAAATGTTAGTTGAATTTAATGAAATGTTAGTCGTCCTTTCGTCAAGTGAAACTTCATTTGTTTTTGACTACAATTGCTGTCGTCTTTACCAACATAATATCCTTAGTGTACGTATGTAGTTCACAAAAAAAAAAAAAAACACATCAAATTACTGTATTATGATTTTACATTAATTTTATACAGTAATTTTTTATTTAAAAAAATATAACAAAACGTTTTAAACAAACAGTTTGCTGCAACAGTGAAAATGGTAAAAAAAAGTTGAGATTTTGAAACTCACCTCTAACCAAGAAAAACAGAAAAAAATCTATAATAAAATGTATCCTAAAGTGGCCGTACATCTGGTATTTGGGCTATATAAAAAAAAACCAACATGTGGAGTCTCCTGATGGGTTCTTTCGGATGTTATTGAAATTTGGATATGCGCTAAAAAAAAAAACTATAAGGGACACGTATTTTTTTTAGAGGCCCAATCTCACATTTAAAGGTTAAACGGTGGAGTCAAAGTTAATACATTTTTGTATGGAAACATGTCTGAAGCTAATGAAACTAAGTTTTATTTGAACGCAGTTTTGATGTACTCGAGAAAACAAAAATTGATGCCAATATTACCAATGTAGGGTGTTAGGATTGGCATTTATTTAACATATTTTAAATATAGGTTAAAAATCTCTTCGGAAAAAGTAGAATAAAAGTTAAACAATCATCAATGTAGGAAAAACCTCCCGCTTAAATTTAATAAACATTAATATACATTTTTTTTAGCTTAACCCAACTATAATTCTTAAACAAAACGATTGTTTTAATATCACCTAAAACACTTTTTTTTAAGAAAACAATACTTGAAAGTTATGGGAAATGTTTCGTATAACAGTTATTATGTATCCAAAATCTCTTTAATTTTATACCCCATTTGTCGGAAATTTCTGTGAAAAAATTCGAAATTAGACAAAAAAAAATGGGTTAATTTTTGGACCCACTTTAAAATTGTATTACGATCGAAGAGAACGCATCGAGAGACTCGCCTTGTTGGTGGAAAATACCAAATACATCAACTTGTAGGCCAACGATTGCGTATTTTTCATCCATAGATAGATAATTTTCTATGATGAATATTTTTTCATAATTTTAGGTTCATACTTTCTCAAACGCTATTGGGGGGATACAAATTTTGGTATTACATAGTCCAATACTTCTCGTTTCAAAAACCATATAGATATTTGGAATTCAATCATTGCATTTACACTGAGGCATTATATATCAAATTGCTCGTCAAAGGTAGATAAGAATAGGCTTTTCTTAAGTTTTTTTTTATTTTTTGTCCGTATTGAAATTCAAGCAATTTTTGTTCCGTTTAATTTATAAAGTGATATTTATAGATTTTTTATCTCCACATTCCAAGACGTGTATTCAAATTTGTTTTATCACAATTTTAAAATATCGTATAAAAGTTATGTTTTAGGATTACAGTCAATACTCGATATACGACTAAAGCTATTTTATAAAATGTTTACATATTCGGGTTTTGCATAGCAAAATAATTAAAAAAACATGTGTCATATGCCGTACACTCGGCACGTCATTCGCCCTTACTTGGGTAAGGTATTTGTTCACTAATTTTGACCGTTGCACCGTGGCCGAAATACCCAATCTAGCGTGGCTTTAGCGAAATTTTAAAAAGTCAGAATTCGGCAAACTTTATTTTTATACCATTTAATTTAAACCTTAACGGATTTTTTTCTGTTTTCTTTTTTGTTTTCTTCCTCATATTTGCACAGCTGTGAGCAATCAAACTTACTTAACACATGTTTCAGCAAATGCAATAACTATTTTTAAGATTTTTTAAAGTGCAATTTTGTCGATAGCAAAAAATTAAATATTTAATTTTTTAAAAAGTTTTGCGATTTCTTTTTAATTAAGAGGTATGTATTAAAACAAAAAAAAATGGAAAAAGAAAATGTCCTTTGTGAAAGTGTTTTTAGCTATGAAATCCAATTTTGTGTGGAATTAAAGTAGGTTTGATTTGACCAGATTCGGTTTACTGTTTGCATACTTTGTTTAAATGGGTTGTTATCTATGTCAACTTGAAATATATAGGCTAGAAGTTTTTGCAAAGTTTAGATTTTTTCGTTTTCAGTTACATTGGCAGAGGCTAAACGCACCCTTTTTTTAATATGGCATAGTGAACCAGTGCCAAAAAACAAATTTCTAATGGTTGAAAATCATGTATTTTCTAATGTCATGATCGCTCGAAATATAGCGAAGAACAATACCATCAAATTCAAAAACAATTAAAAAATTTTGTTAGCAAACTTGTACAAAAGTAGAAAGAAAGTCACAGAGTTTTGGCAGTGTTCGAAGAGCGAAATAAGATGTTTTTGGATGAAGACGTTATTTTTCCTAATCCAGTCGTTGCCCAATGCTTAAATATGTAGACTCTGAACCAAATATCCCTATTCCGTATACTCCTGAGGAAGCTTTAGCTCTTTATATTGATGGTAAATACTCAAAAAGGTCATACAGACTAATGCAATATGGTGCCAAAGAACGAAACTGCAATATTTATCCAAGCTACGATATTTTGGCTAAAACTAAAACGGAGTGTTACCCCAGTGACATAGAATGTAACTGAACGTTCAGCTAAAGTAGGTTTGCAAAGTCGTGTAGACCATACTGTTGCACGTATAATAAAAGGCTTTTCAACAGCTTTTGAGGATCTCATGACAGTATACAATAATATCGATTGCATAAAAGCAAGATTTAAATGGGGGCTGTGACGGTAGCAGCGGGTATTCTACTTATCGTCAACGTTTTAGTGTTTCTGATATTGGAACAGTTGATGAGCATTTATTTGCTGTATGTTTTGTTCCTCTACAAATTAAAAAAGGACCCGCAATACTATGGCATAGTAACCGGGTTTCTTCAACTCGGTTCTGCAGATCCATTAAAATAATTTTTGAAAAAGCGTTAGAGGATTTAGTTAGGGTTGAGATTGAAAATGTACAGATCCGACTCTGAATAATTTTTTTATTCATTTTTTCTTTTTTATTTATTTTTATTTTTTATTGAAAGTTCCGACTCTGAATAATTTTTTTTATTTATTTTTTATTTTCTTTTAAGCTTTAAACAAAAATATGAAGCAGAAATCTTTTTTTTAAATTTACTCGTGAACTGAAAAAAAATATTCTAACATTTTTTAATATTTTACATACGGGTAAAAATATATATATGTATAACCAACTGACCGAGTTTTTTGTTAAGGGTCAAAGGTCATATGTACCAAATCCGTGGTTTAAGATGAATTATCTTAAAAAACATATACAATAAAACATATATGTACATATAAAAGAGGGATTAAAAATTAACACATATTTTTTAAAAAAATTTAAAAATACCGTTTTTAAGAAACTTCATCTCTAACCACGAGTTTGGTAAATATGACCTTTAACCCTTAACAAAAAAAATCTTGTTGGATACCATTTTAATAGGAAGTGTCGTTGCATTAAAATTGACAAGATAAGGCCAATGTATGATTATGAGGATTTTTTCACTATTCATCTGGTATCTCCGAAAGCATTTAGTCCAGCAATCCCAAAGTTTATTTTTGTATTAACCATATAGAATACAGTGTTTATACCGATTTTCAACAAGTTTGCAGAGGGTCAGGTTTAAAATGTTAATTTTATTGGTTGGTTATATATGGGTCTGCCCATATACTTAAAAAACAAACAAATTTTAAAAATTTGATGAATTGGTTATATTTAAATATATATATATATATTTACAATTTTTTATATTTTAGAAGTTATTAACAAAGCGCCGCTAGATTGGGTATTTCGGCGGCTGTGCGTTGATAACCAATGGTAAACAAACAAATTGCAAACTTTCAAGCAGTGTAGGTTCTGCCGTCAAAGGGTTAACTTAAACTTATTATTTTAATTTTGTTGTTAAATTTAAAATGTTTCAAACTAAATCTATATTATTATTAGGGCAAGGAATTTCATGCAACTAAAATAGGGAAAATAGGCGCCTATAAAATTCAGCTACAGATTAAATAATATGCACTTAAAAGAACACAAATAGTGTATTCGGCACTTTACCGAATACCGAATATTCGGTCACGAATAGGGTATTCGGCACTATAACGAATATTCGGTTTCAAATATATACAAAAGTGATAATAATAATAATTTTTGATTATTTGTCCCATATACACTTGCATATGATCATATATGTATGGTAGAATAATTGGTCATACATTGATCTATATATATTTTATATGATCAGATACACAAGATATGCTAACATATAACAGACGATACAATGATTTATTACAAGATATTAAAAAAAATTCATCAACTAAATATAAGATATGAACATATCTAATAATATATTGTAACACATATAAGCATATTTAGATTAGATTAGATCAGAAGGCACTATGCACCGCGACCAATGTAGGTCTTTTGTGCTGCCTAAAGTTACCTACAGATTCAAGCTACCTATAAAGCCAATTATCCTATTAGGCAAAATATTAGCGATGTCGGAAGGCGAAATGAAGCGATCACCTAGAAACCTAAGTCTCCTATCACAAAGCCTGGGACATTCGCAGAGAACATGCTCCGAGGTCTCAGACACCATCGCAAAACCTACACATATCCGTGTCCGATTGATCCTTCTTGTGCAGATGGCATCTGAGATTACAGTGTCCAGTTAAGTACGACGCCAGGGTCCTCAAACCCCCCCCCCTTTCAAGCGACAAGAGTCGCCTCGACCCCCTACTGGAAAAAGAGATTAATCCTTTAGCCTGGCGCTGACCAGAAGAGATTTCCCAGTAACCAGAGAATTCAGACTCTCTCCATGCCCTGAGCCTTTCCCTAACATACCCCGCAGGTATTCCACAGAATGGTTCAGGACCAATAAAGGGCTTTCGGGCCCCGCGGTTGGCAAGACATCTGCCCTCACGTTGCCCTCTTGCCCCTCATGACCAGGAATCCACCCCAAGGTTAGAGAGTTGCCCCTACCGAGCCTATTGAGAGTCTGATTGCATTCCATGACCAACCTGGACGACACCTTATAATCCATTAAGGCCCTCAGTGCAGCCTGACTGCCAGAAAGAATGTAGATGCGAGATCTGCGAGTTCCCCTTCGCAGGCATTCCCCCTGCACAGACACAGATGGCCCAAATCTCCGCCTATAAGCATATACTAATATCAAGTTGCATAATAGTATATAGAAACTTTTTTCACCGGGTATATACAAATTATTTTAATTGATTTAATTGAATTTGAATTTTAGTTTTTCTGTGTAATGGCGCCTAAATAAGGCAAAGAAATGAAATTAAATATAAAAATTTTCTTATTTTTATTGCCTTAAACTTGTGTTTAGCTTTATTGTGAAGAAAATTTTCCGGTTTGAGGTTAAAAAAAGTGGGCTTTTTAAATACATACAATAGTTTTTAATTTATATTTTTAAGTTGTATATGTTCAAACGCCAACACTCCCAAATAAGCGAAACAAACAAATAATAATAGTAATAAAAGAGTAAATAAAATTAGAATGGTTGCCAATTTAAAATTGATGACATTTTTAAATTAGTTAAAAAAAAAAAAAACACGCAAATATAAATTAAAATGTGCGTATTTTTCACTACCCACTATACTACGACACTGATGTTCTATTGTATGTCTAAATAAAAAAAAACTATTTACAGCGAATCATAAAAGATAATGTAGGCTTTTTAACTCATGCATGGCACGTCATAGAACCGCTGGAAATGTTTCAACCAAACTTACCAGATATTTAGCATTATGCTTCAGTAAGAAATTTTTTAATTTTTTTTTTTGTCTTCAAACGCCCTCTAGTGGGAATATTGGTAACCAAAATTAAAACTTTGATAGATATTTTGAAAATATAGATTTTGTATAACTTTGCATGGATGGTAAATAATTCGATGTGGGTAGTGCAAGGGTAACGTTATTTTTTTTTTTGATTTCGGCAACGGTATTTTAGGGGTAACGATATTTGACTTACTTCGGTAATGGTTTTTTTAGCGTTAACGGTATTTTACTTATTTCGGTAACTGTATTCCAGCGGTAAATGTATTTTAGCTATTTCGGTAACGTTATATTAGGGATAACTGATTTTCAGTTTTTTTTTTTTTTTTTTTATAATTTAACCAATACTCAGGGGATGCCCCCTACTCATGCAGTGCATTGTATTGATCAGGAAAATGCTTACAATTTTCTAAATTGTAAGTAACAGGGAAGACTTCTGCGGGAAGTTTGTTCCACATACGAATCGTTCGACTAAAAAACGAATTTTCTCTGTAATGCGTTGTGCGAAACACGGGCCAATCAACTACAAACGGATGTGCTCTACTAGATAAGCGAGTATTACGAATAAAAACTCGGGCTCGTGGAATAAGTTCACTTATCTCAGATGAGCATCTCCCATGGCAATATCGATAAAAAAGTGTCACACAACCCACATTCCGGCGATGCTCCAATGAATCAACAGAGTTGGATACGCTACTGTCATTGATAAGCTTCACCGCCCTCCCCTGAACACGGTCCAGAAGCTTCAGAATAGACAATGGAGCCCCTGCCCATATATGAGAGTTGTATTCCATTTTTGGCCGGATATAGCTGGTATAAATAGTAACTAGATCGGATGGAGTGAAGTAAGTCTTGCACCGTTTTAGAAAACCGAGACACTTGAATGCCTCTATCGACACTTGAAATACGTGCTTATTCCAGTTATTCAGGTAATGTCAATGCACACCGATATTTTAGCCCCATTATGTCCGAGTTTTACACTCAGGAAAAAAAGTTGCATCATATTGATGGAACCGCATCATAAATCGTTTGTCACCAATTATTCATCATATTTATTGCAGTTTTCTTAGATATGATGAAGAGTTTCATAAAAATGTATGACAAATGTTCAGTAATCTTCATTATTTCATAAAAAAAGTTTCGTAAACCGTGTGAAAATATTTTTTTTTTGTTTTTATATCAATTGAAATTCAGAACTTCCATTTGAAATTTAGAAATCATCGATTGAAATTAAGATTTTTAATTTGAAATTAAGAACATGTAATTCAGATTTTCTGTTTAAAATTCCGAAACTATCATAACATCAATTGAAAGTAGGAGGTGATATTCAGTTGATGTGTTCTAAATTTTAAATCGAATTTTGGGAATATGAATTAAGATTTTCTAAATATTATGTTGAAATAAAAATTGTTTACTTCAATTAATGTTTTTAAATTTCAAAGGAAAATTCTTAATTTAAATTTATTTTTTTTGAATTTTAAACAAAATCAGTATCAATTGATAAGTTCTGAATTTCAATTTGAAATTGTGAATTTAAATCTATATATCCTGAAATATAGTTGCAAAAATATTGTGTGGTAAAAAAATATATTAAAAATAAATTTTTGTTGTTGGCTTGTAACCTTTATTGTACGGTACCAAAGAAAATTTTTCAGTTTTCATTATAAAACGTCTTATAGCATTTATAAAATATTGCATAAAGAGCTATGAAACATCTTCATATTTATGAAACATTTCATTATATTTATTGGACAAATTCAATGAAGTTTTTCAAAATATTTATGAAGTTTTTTTATAAATATGATGTAGCTTTTTCTCTGAGTGTAATGGTAGCCAGCCATGATCAATGATCAAACTTTGGTAAAATATATCTATTTACAGCGATTTTTCTTTGTAAATCTTGTCAGATTATTTTGGTAACGGTATTTTACGGATATTGCTATTTCAATTACTTCGTTAAGGGTATTTAAGCGATAACGGTATTTTTGTTCTTTCGGTAACAGTAGTTTAAGGATATTGATATTTTAGTTATATCGGTAATGGTATTTTACGGATAAAAAAGATATGAAAAATATTTTTTTTAAATTTACCGAAATTTTTTTGGAAAAAGAACGTGTCTTTTCACAATTTTTTTAAATTGCTATATGGCAACCCTGGCAATATAATTTTTATGAGTGTAATATGTATTTAGTATTTATTATTTATTTAGTATTTATTTAGTATTTATGTTTTGAGCGAAACACGGCATAAACTTTGGAAAATTTTGGACTTTGTGTATTTGAAAAGTTCATAGTTGGATCGGTGAAATTTTCAAAATTTATATACAATTGATGAACTAAATACATATTCATATTTTTTCCACAACATATCCAACAAACCAGCCGCGGAAAATGTGACATTTCCTCTCCCAAAATAAAATGGTTCAATACAAAAACGTAAGAAAAACTAAAAAAAATTATGAAAAATATTCTAACTTCCCTCCCCAAAATCTTTTTCTAGATCCGCGCTTGCAACAAACAATAGGTTTCGGTTATGTACCGTTTACGGTGCGGCATCCAACTCCGTTTACGTACCATTTTCTGGATCCGTATACTGACCGGAAAACGGATTATAAAGAACATCGATGCCCATAATAAATTCTAATAAAGGGTCCGCCATCTAACTTTTTTTTCAACTAGTGCTTATTTCGTGAATGGTAACACTAAGCTCATGTCTGATTTGACAGATAATTAGTTTTATCCTTCCGCTGAACGAATATGGTCCGTATGTTCGTTATCTTGTGAAAAAAGTGAAAGAAACTGGCATCCTCATCGATAAACCAAAGCGTGAAAAGCCAAAAACAGTGCGTACAACCGAGAATATTGCTGCTGTGGCAGAAAGTGTGCGTGAAGCGCCATCAACATCAATTCACCGTCGCTCTCAACAATTGAACATTTCGGAGACATCATTGAGACGAATTTTGCATAAAGACCTTGGTATGACGCCATACAAAGTCCAATTGGTTCAGGAGTTAAAAAAAAGTTATTTGACGGACCCTTTATTTGAATTCAAAAGTTACATTAAAATAGGTGAGGTTTAAATTGGATATATTCACGATGGAATTTAGCTGACTTTTTTACCAAAACAACTACCTACATAGAAATTGCCAACTATACCAACAATATAGTACTGGCAAACCACTGATATTTTCGTAAAACCCATCGTGTTAAAAAATGCCGACGGTGAAATTAATATTGCACTAGGAAAACACTATTTTCTTTGCAAAACATGTGTTTTGCCAGCACGACCAGAAAAAAAATCTTTGCCAATATTATTTTACCAATATTACAACCAATTAGAAGCAGTAACAAGACAATACTGTCAAGATTGTTAATCCCTAGTTCTGCCAACGCACAACAGACCGTCGACGACGCTTTGCCAACACTGTGCCGATTGTATTTTTCTGCCTGGGTAATTATTATTTAATTCCATCGACTTACACAAACCATCGGGGGACAAAATTAATAAATTTCATAAACACTTACCGTCTAATGCATGTTAGTGTCTTCAAGAAAATTTTCCATAGCGACACGTATTTAATTATTTAAATAAATATATGTTGCTAACAAAACATAAGAAAAAGTACAACACAGTTAGTTACGTGTTAAACGGTACGAAAAGGAGAAGTCCGTGTTGAACGGTACGAAAACGGAGACTCCCAACGGTAAACAAAACGTATTTTTTCAAAAAACAGAATATGCGATCCGTTAATGTTCCGTATACAGCTTCTACAGATACATGTTTTGTGGACCGTTAACAAGACGTAAAAGTAGGAATCATGATTCCGTACATGACGGATTGTCCGCAAAAATTTTTATCCTTGTTTATATTGGGTATACAAGTCAACAATGTCGATTTGGAAAACATACGGCAAAACTATCACATATGGTTTGTGTCAATAAAAACAAATATGGTATTTTGGAGGGTAAACATTAGGGTAGCCCTTAAAAAAAAAAGTGTTAAATCTTAAGGTCTCACCCTCCAGAAATATGCGAATGGCCAAAAAAGTGATAAATACGAAGTTTTGGGCCAATCGAAAAATGTTTAGAGGTCGCTTAAAGCGATTGAAAATTGCAAATGCGTTTATATGGGGAAAAAATTACTTTTTTCGAGACTTATGTAAATTTTTCAATTATGGGAAAAAAATTTATTCTACATGTTAAATTATTTGATATTAAGAGATAATTATCTATTCAAAAAGGTATAAAAATTCAAATTCGGTTAAGAACCAGCTCAGTAATAAATAATGCCCCAGACCAAAAAGGTTAAATTATTACTTCATTGAGAAATTCGACCACACGTCATAAATATTTTTGAAATCGATTACTCTGTTATAATTTTTTTACTTAAAAGACTCAAGGCTATGAGATATGGAACAAGATTTTTTTATTGGATGTCGTAAACCTGTCGTAAGATGACGTCATACGCGGACAAAATTATTGGGACGTTTTTGAAATCTCTGATTTCAAATTTCAAAATTTTTTCTTCAACGAAACCGAAAAAATTGCGCTTTGGAGTCCAGTAGCTTGTTTATAACACCTTAGAGAATGAAAATAAAAAAATTTAAAAATATCCACTGCCACACTTGGGTCGGGCAACGATTTGATTTTTGCGGATTTCGAGGAAATTGCGTTGTTGGTGATAACACGGCTTATTTGCTGTCATAAAATATTTAAAATTAAAAATTAGCTACTTCTGTAATGTTAGTTGTTTTTTTTAACCATCGCTACCCAAGGTTCCCATAATTGAAAAATTTACATAAGTCTCGAAAAAAGTAATTCTTTCCCCATATAAACGCATTTGCAATTTTTAATCGCTTTGAGCGACCTCTAAACATTTTTCGATTGGCTCAAAACTTCGTATTATCACTTTTTTGGCCATTCGCATATTTCTGGGGGGTGAGACCTAAAATTTGAACACTTTTTTTGGCCCATATAACGTAGGGCCACCCTAGTAAACATCCATCATTATAATTCAGTATTCGATATACTCCAAAGTGGAAACACACATTTTTTTCAATCGCTATAATAATGTCGAATTTTGTGCCTAAAGAAGATCTTTTGCGGGGAAGGCTGATAATCTTCTTTCAGTTAAATAAAACGGCTGCTGAAAGCTATAGATTTTTGGTAGAAGCTTACGGTCAACATGCACCAACTCAAAAATTGTGAACGATTTTTTGTGCTATTCAAAAGTGGTGTCGAAATCAGAAGATTTCCGAAAAAGTTTGAAGATGAGGAATTGGAAGCATTACTCCACGAATATTGTCAAACGCAAGAAGAACTTGCATTATCATTGGGAGTCAAACAACAAGCCATTTCCCTACGTTTAAAAGCATTAGGATTCATTCAAAAACAACAAAATTGGGTCCCATATGAATTGAAGTCGAGAGACATTGAAAGGCGATTTTGCATGTCGGAAATGCTGCTTGAAAGCTACAAATAGAAGTAACTTTTGCATCGTATTGTTACTGGTGATGAAAAATGGATACATTACGATAGCAAAAAGTCATATGTAAAGCCCGACCAACCAGCCAAATTAATGCCGAAGCCAAATATGCCATGGATATGCTCTGTATTTGGTGGGATCAGAAGGGTGTTTTGTATTATGATCTGTTGAAATCGGGTCAGACGATCACAGGGGGGCCTGTATCGAACACAATTGATTCGTTTGAAGAGAGCAATCAAAGAAAAACGACCAGAATATTCGACCACTCAAGCACATAATCTTCCATCATGACAACGCTCGCCCACATTTTGCAAGACCGGTCAAAAACTATTTGGAAAACAGTGGATGGGAAGTTTTGGCTCACTCGCCTTATAGCCCAGACCTTGCCCCTTCGGACTACCATTTGTTTCGATCAATGCAGAACGCCCTTACTAGAATACGCTTCACTTCAGAACAGGGTATCAGAAATTGGCTTGATTCATTCGTTACCCTCAAAACCGGAGCAGTTCTTTTGCCGCGGAATACATATGCTACCAGAAAGATGGGAAAAAAGTAGTGGCTAACGATGAACAATACTTGAATAATGCATCAATTCATTTTACTATTATAATAAATGCATTTTTCAAGCCAAAAAATCGACATTATTAACTGTATACCCAATATTTTTAAATAATTTTTGAAAAAAGTACCATCAAAAAAGATCAAAAATTGATTTGTTCAAATTAATATTTGGCAACTCTGAATAAAAAATTTTCATAATTTAATATAATTTTAAGGCTTTTAAATCACTGAATTATATTTTTCCTGTTAATAAAGTTAGCCTTTTAAAAGTACTGGGTCGAAAAAGGTACACTGTGTGAAAAATGAGTTAATATTATTGTTTTATATTGTTACACTGTTTTATGCATTGAAAGCCCTTTTTTGTTTAAGGCTTTTGTTTAGAAAATATTAAGGATTCGATTGTGTTTTTTTTTTGGTCGTTTACGGAAAATGTTTTGTTTTGTTTTGCTAAATATAACAACAAACGGAAAACAATTGTATTTAATGTCTTTGGCAAAGCATGAATGGGAAAGAGTTGGAGAAGGAGGACAAAAAGCGATAAACATGGTAATAATTGTTTTCAGTATTTCGCTATTTTAAATATATTTGTATATTGCCTTCAACCCATAATGTTGTAGGCTATGTTAAGTTATTCGTTCTGTTTGCTGCAAAATATTTAATCATTGGGGAATTTCTATTTGTGAACATTCATATTCGTGTTTATTAAATTGAGTTTTATATTTTAATGGTGCACTGAAAAAAATTTTTTCGGTAAAGCTTTTCTACCAAGGATTTTATATAATATGAGTCGTAGAAGGTATCCCAACAAAATATCAGGCAAAATATAAAACCAATCAATTTTTAAGTCAGAGTCAGGTGACCGGGTTAACGGACGATATTATCGCCAACAATATTTCAATTAAAGTTTTGTTTGACTTAAAACTCTTTTTCAATTCAAAGTTTAATTATATATATTAAATGTTTAATTGCAAATAAGTTGTGTAGGCGCAAAATTTCCAATTTTTATAACAAATTGAAAAAACCCACAAAATAAAAAAAATGCGAAAAAAATAAAAAAAAACTTCCAGAATTTAAAAAATCTCCAAATATTAAAAAATTTAAAGAAAATATTTGTCAAAATTAAATAAAATTGCTAAAACTAAAAAATTTCGCCAAAATTGTAAAAAATTCCATAATTAAAAAAAATAAATAACAAACATTTAAAAATAAAATTTCCAAAATAAAAAAAAAACCAAAATCTGAAAAATCACTAGAATTAAAAAAAACGAAAATTTACTTAATTGCATCTTTTGGCAATCATTTATCGTCTCAAGATACAAGAGGTGGTTTTTTTTTCATGTTAGACCAACATCATTGTGTTGATATTAGGAAAATAGGTTATGGGAAGGAGGAAAGAGGAAAGAGGGAGTAGCGTTTGTGAATATTTGATTTGAATATCTCAACATTGTAAATGACAGGAAAGACCTCCTTGGGGAGTTTTTTTCACATATTATTCACTGGGCTATCGATTACAAACGGATGTGATCTACCAGATAAGCGAGTATTTCGAATGGAAACACGAGTCCTGGTGATAAGTTCACTTAGAACACCTTCCATGGTAATATCGATAGAACAGTGTTAAACAGCCAAATTAGAAAAATTCCCCAAAACTGTAAAAAATTCCAAAATTTAAAAAAAAAAAACTCACAAATATTTAAAAAAAATGGTCTAAATAAAAACAAAAAAATCCAAAATCTGAAAAAATCACTAGAATTTAAAAAAAAAAATACTTAATTGTATCCTTTGGCAATCATTTATAGTCTTAAGACACAAGCGATGGCTTTTTTATTTTTTAAGTATGACCAACACTCAGGGCATTGTGTTGATATTAGAAAAATAGGTTATGGGAAGGAGGAAAGAGGGAGTAGCGTTTGTGAATATTTGATTTGCATATCTCAACATTTTAAATGACAGGAAAGACCTCCTCGGGGAGTTTATTAAACATATTTTTCACTGGGCTATCGATTACAAATGCATGTGCTCTACCAGATAAGCGAGTATTCCAAATGGAAACACGAGCCCTGGTGATAAGTTCACTTAGAACACCTTCCATGGTAATATCGACAGAACAGTGTTACACAGCCCACATTCCGTAGGTCAAAATTATTAATGATTTAGAAACATTTCACAAATGAATGATTATGAAATGTACACACAGAGAAATATGTAGCTATTTGCCAACTTAAATTCGGTTACTACAACTCAACTTCGGTTATTATGAATTTCAGATGGTTGGCACAACTTAACATTAGTTTTCGCAACGAAGTTCGGTTAATTCAACTGAATTTTAGTTACAACACCCAAAATATTCATAAATCTAATGTAAATATCGTTGTACTAACTGTATTTATAAGTTGTTGCCATTAATATACACTTTTCAATTCGGTTGAAACTTTATTTCTCTGTGGGTAATTGATGCCGCCCAAGTCTGTTCTACAATGTTATTTAGTTTGAGTTGCCCAGATTTGATGACTCGATTTGATGAATAAAATCTTTAAAAAATTACGCTTACACACAATTTGCGACTCTGATACTTTGCACAAGACTTAACAAATTGCAATGAGCAATAAAAAGTAAACGGTGTTCGTCGATTCGACAAAGAAAGTACTTAATTTAAGACAAACATATACAAAATTTTAGTAAAGTTTAAGACAAACATTAACAAAAATTTATACAAATTTACCTAATTGAAGTAAAATGTTTTTACTTGTTTTTAGGAAAAGTGTATACTTGATTTGAGTTAAATTTTCTTTGGAACCAAATCATTCCCGAATTTCCTTAAATTTTCTTCAAATTACTTAATATTTGGAAATCTTTTTTTTTTTTTTTGAGTGTATATGGCGTTAACGCGATTCAACCCAACTTAACACATGTAAAAGCTATTATGCTCATATTTGGGACTTATATGCTTTTGCCTTTTATTTAACTTCTATTTAAAAATAAACTTGTGAAATAAAAATTCCATTTCATACAATACATTATTTACATTCGATACTTTACATTATTTAAAATGCTTAAATTATTTGCTTTACATACGTAAATACATACTTTACAATATTTACATTAATTGCATAACATTCTTAGCAAAATTTGCATAGATTACTTTATTTTTTCATTTCACACAAAGCCACAGATGCACAGTGGGAGATATCACACAATTTTTGGAAATAATTCGGCCATTTCTTACTTAGTGGCACAATTGCAATGCAAATTAAGACAGTCATAAGTAACGTAATATCGAGCTTTGTTTTAATGTTGAACCTTCCAAACCCCCCATGAGAGGCGGCAAAAAATTTTGAGTGCTCGCCATTTTTTTGATTCTAATCCGATGTTCAAAAAATAACATATTTGTAAACTTCTAGTAAAGACTAACTAAACATGCTTATATGTTTGGGCTTTCTCTAAAAGTTCCCGAGATATTCCCATTTGAAAATGTTAAGTTCCAAATTTTCTCCAATGCTTATCCAGTTTTTTGCGAATAGCGGGCCGAAATCTTGGCCAATTTATTTTTTTAATATATTGGTTATTTAACTATATTAATTGACGAAATCGGGGCCAATTTCTTTTTTGAAATATTGGTTATTTAACTAAATAAATTCTTTTATGAAAATGAAAATTTATTCAAGTTAAAGGTCATACTCTATATTTCTTTATTAGGATATTGTCCCAACAATTCATTAATTGACTACTTTCAAGAATTTGTTGATGGTTCCATTTCGGGGATTTTCTAGGTCCCCATCATCAGAACAAGTTTAGAAAGCAGTGGCAACCTCAATCACAAACTCAAACACTTATATATCCCATTTGTTAAAACAAATGAGAATTAAGTTGAGAATGACAATAAAATTTCCACTAAAAATTAAAAAATTAAAAATATTTGATTTTGTATACACTCTGTACTTGACAAAGATAATATATACATTTTTCGTTTATATTCCACCTTTGTTACTTTTATTTAAAAATAAAATACAATGTTTGCGAGGGCAAATAAACTAAGACTATACTTTGCCTTTTTTAAAAGTTTGTTAAAATTATTATTTAAAAAAAAAAAATTATGTTTTTTCGACCTATAATTCTGTTATGAAAATGAAAATTTATTCAAGTTCAAATAAATTCTTGATTAAATAAAACACTGCATGCAATACACTTTTTGCGAATAGCGGGACGAAATCTTGGCCAATTTATTTTTTAAAATATTGATTATTTAACGATATAATTTGACGAAATCGGGGCCAATTTTTTGAAATATTGATTATTCAACTAAAAAAATTCTTGATTAAATAAAAAAAAAAATGTATGCAAGACCTATTTCCACTCAAAAACTACATTCGTTTAAAGTAGAAATTAAAAAAAAATCTTATTTTTGCGATTTTTTCCCCAGATAAATGTTTTCTCTTTTAACATTAAAAGTGTGCATACTATTCTGAAATTATTTTGTCTTTAATGAAATATTTTATTGAATAGCGAAAATTTACATGTTGACAAAAAAACGAAATTTATACCTTCTTAATAGGATTACCCAAGTTTTTGTTCTACCAAGATTTTGTTAAATATCGTTATCTAAAGTTAATTTTCTTTCCAACAATGCCAAACACTTACATGATATACAGTGGTGTTCAAAACATTTGCAACTGAAATCATGGCTTAGGTAATTATAATTTTTTTTAATCAAAAAGATTTGTGGTATAAGTTTTTGTTTTTTTTATTAAATTCAGTTATGGCATATTATTTTACAAATACAAAAAATGTATTCATAACTTCTCAAAAATAAAAAAAGTAATTTTAACAAAAAAAGTCGATAGTGCAGTGTTCAAAACATTTGCAACTCTGAAAGTAATTAACAGGAAATACAAACAATGGTTTTAATGATCAGTATTTTGTAGCGTAGCCATTATTTTTTATAACTTCTGAACGCCTCTTAGGCATTGAGGCAAGGAGCTTTTCAATATAATCGTCAGAAATTTCATTCCACTGCTTCTCCAACTCGACGAAAAGTTCATCACCATTTCAGAATACTTTATTGCCGATATTCCGTTTTACAATTATCCACAAGTTCTCAATCGGGAGATTGAGCCGGCCACGACATGATATTAATTTAATTTTCCTGCAGCCAAACTTTTACAACCCCGCCGTGTGTTTTGGGTCGTTGTCGTGCTGAAAGGTCCATGAGAGTGGCATTTCCCATTCAGCATACGGAAGCATAACTGAACTCAAAAGATCTCTATAGATTGCGGCCGTCATTGTGCTAGTAATGCGGTGAATTGGGCCAATCCCATTTCCTGAAAAACTTCCCCACACCATAATGTTTCCACCTCCGTGCTTCACTGTGGCGGTTGTGTGTCTGGGATTAAACTTTTCGCCTCGTGGTCTTCGAACATTGGCTCTTCCATCTGATCCCCGGAGGTTGAATTTAGACTCATCTGACAACAATACATTTTTCCATTGCTGTTAAGTCTAGTTCAAATGGGCGCGTGCAAAGTCAAATGCGATCTCAGTTCCAAATGTTTTGACCACTACTGTATTTATAACTTTTTAATAGGAAATTTTCAAAGTTAACCCCCCGGAAATATTTCTTATATATCTTATTACCTTCGTCAAATAATGATATGTGCAATGCACTTTCAAATTATAAACAAAATCAATTTTCATTTTTATTTTTTAATGCAGAAAAAAATAAAAAAGTAAATACTTCATAGAAAATAATTATATGTGCATTACAAAAAATGCATATTTATTCGTTTTGATTAACACTTTATATAGGGAATTAATAAGATATTGTGTTGCCTTTGTGCACTAAAACTTATTTTAGCCTTCGGGGCATATAACCCAGCCTGTTCCTTAAAGTGCCAGCATCAATATTTTTGTATTCTATTAATATTGCTAGTTCAAATATGAAAATCGAATTAGAAACAACAAAATGGCGACCACTTTATATGAAAAAAGTTTCCTTTTTTGGGTGGTTATATTTCCGACTCCGGGGGGACTGAAAGGATCAATATCAAAAGTTAAGCTAGATATCACGTCACTTCTGCCTGTTCCAAATTATTATTATGCAATCGGACCATTAAGTAAGAAATGGCCAAATTATTGCCAAACATTTTGTGATATATCCCACTGTGAGCTGATTTGTTTAATGGTTTGTCTGATGTTGTTTTTGACAGTTTCTGCACCTCCTATTAACTATTTTCTTTAATTGTGCTATAACATAACTGAATCGAACCTACGTTCTTCTCACTAAGGACCGTGACGGGTTACCTCACGGGACACTGTGGCCTTAGTTATCAATTGTACAAGATGGGACGATCCTCTACGGATACGTGCAGGTTTTGTGAATTGGAACCCGAGACGTCAGAGCATGTTCTCTGCAAATGTCCTAGGTTCTCCGACAGGAGGGTGAGTTATTTTGGTGGTCGAATAGTGACGCCATCGGCCGTTTGGAACTGTTCACCTGGTAGGATAGTTGGCTTCGTAGGGAGCCTGAACCTATAGGGTGTATTCGCTGGCAGCACAAAATACCAACTTCTGGTCGCGGTGCATAGTGCCACTCTAGTCTAATCTACGTTTTTCTCGATCTAATATTTTGTCATAGGTATAGTTCTCTACACCATTAACTCTCGTCGTAATAAAAATCTAACAAGCAAGGACCGCTAATGGACTCCCTTCGATTGCCACAAAATTATGATATGCAGTAAATAGGGCAATATAAGAATCAGTGCCTTTATTGCGTCCAATTTTCCGTTTAAGCGTTGAAATTTGGGATAAAAATAACCCAATTTACCGTTACTTACGTTGTTCAAACTTTTTTCAAAAATACAAATTTGGTATAAAATAAGATGGATATTTGGATGACCTTTCCATTGATATATTAAAAATAGTAAAAAGTTTTAAAACAAAAAAAGATATCGAACAACTTTGTAACTCAATTTTACCCTCTATGTTTCGTTCTCCTTAGATTCGGCTCCTGTATCTTATATCCGAATTTCATCGAAATCTTGTGGAACTGCACAACAGAATTCCCTTGTCAATTTCTATCTTTAAAGCTTACATATATTGTAATTAATTTAGACAACTTAATCCCTTACAATTTTTTTGCAGTGATTATATACAAGCACGGACCGCTAATGGATTTCCTTCGATTGCCACAAAATTATGATATGTAGTAAATGGGGCAATTTAAGAATCAGTGCCTATATTGTGCCCAATTTTCCATTTAAGCGTAGAAGTTTGGGATAAAAATAACCCAATTTACCGTTACTTACGTTGTTCAAACTTTTCCAAAAATACAAATTTGGTATAAAACAAGATAGATATTTGGATGACCTTTCCATTGATATACCAAAAATAGTAAAAAGTTTTAAAACAAAAAAAGTTATAGTACAACTTTGTAACTCATTTTTACCCCATATGTTTCGTTCTCATTATTTTCGGCTCCTGTATCTTATATCCGAATTTCATCGAAATCTTGTGGAACTACACAACAGAATTCCCTTGTCAATTTCAATGTTTAAAGCTTACATATATTGTAATTAATTTAGACAACTTAATCCCCTACAATATTTTTGAAGTGATTATATCTAACAACATGTTACCACACAATCTTTGTTAAATGTTATTTGTTAAAATATATTGAACATTTTAATAGATTTTTTTTTTTTGCAAAAATTCATAATGCATTTAATTGGATGAAAATTCCTTCAGTTTCATCTATTGGTCTAATAAGGACATTTATTATAAAAAAATTGTTGTTGTTGATATTTTCAAATATTGTTTTTAGTTTTAACAAACAAACATTTTTTTTTATTAAATGAAAACATTTTTTTAACATTTCTGTCGCTCTTTTTTACAAAAAACAAAAAAAAAAACACTCAGCATGTCTTATCTTGTTTTCATTTAATTTTTTATATTTTTAGGTAACGATTTTATATGGTGGCATATTTATCACAGGATTCTTGGGCAACATTTTAGTTTGTATTGTAATTGTTAAACATTCAGCCATGCACACAGCAACAAATTATTATCTATTTAGTCTTGCTGTGTCAGATCTTATATATTTAATATTCGGTAAGTAAAATTGTGTTGTTATTGCTATTAAAGTTAAATAAATTACATATTTTTTAACTGATCTCTTAAACATACATTTGAAAGATATAAACACTTGAAATAATATGTCTGTTGGTTAAAACAGAAAAATGTATTTAATTTAACTATTAACATAGTAATTAAAAAAAAAAATACAAATTGGCCGGTTAAAAATCCACATATATGCATACATTTATGAACATGTATGAACTCATCCATGTTCATATATGAAGTGACTCTAGATTATACATGTCCAAATACCACCATTAGGATGTTCATAAGAGTTCATATGGAATCATATATATAAACATTACCTTAATTTTCGTTAATGTACACATATGACCATGTATGGAAATGTATAGACATGTATGATTATATATGTAAATATTACCTCAATTTTCGTTAATGTACACAAATGAACATATATGAGTTCTCATATTAACATATCAGAATAGTTTATGAACACATATGAATCATGTATGGATGCATGGGGATATGTATGAGGCATGTGTGTTCATGTATGTATGTATGCATATATGTCGATTTTTAAGAGGATGTTAAAATTATTCGAATTTTTGTGAATATATTGAACTAGAAGTGAATTTTTAATAATCTTTTGGGGTAACATTTTTGGAGAATATTTATGTTGTGTTAGTAAAATATTTTGTAAATGTGAATTTCTTTTATAAATTTAAGAGACATGCTGGGTAAATACATCAAAAAGTGATTTGGTAAAAGAAATTAAGAAAAATTGTTGGTACATTCCATTGCATGTACAATTAGGAGCAAAAGTGTAAACGGGCTCACTTTGTTCAGATATATTGCTTTATATTTTTATCCATGAAAGAAAATGGAATAATTATTTTTATTGTTTTATTACTTTTTTGGTTTATATACATCGAGATTATTTTTATGTTAATTTCAATTTATAACGAGCTTTTAACCTCCGTATATTTACAAAAATAAAGCAAATCAAACATATTAGCTAGTTTGATATTGTACTAGTATTACCTTTTTTTTTGTATTTTTGAAAAGCTAGAACCTCCTGAATAAGCAGAGCTTTAACAAAACCCTATTAATCATCAACTTTGCTCCATTCTTGTCTTTTTAGTAATGAAACACTTGGTTAGGGTCTTTTCCTAACAAGCAGCATGACGTTATTAAACTTTGAAGACCAAAAATTTTTATATTTATATAAAGAAATGTTTAGCTTTTACTCTGGCTAAAGTAATATTTTTTAAAGTTTTATTAGTTTTTGTTTTTATAAACATCAAGATTATTCTAATGTTATTTCCAATTTATCACGACCTTTCAATCTTTCAATTTACAAAAATAAAGCAAATCAAACATATTAGCTAGGTTGATATTAGTATTTCGATCTGGCTAAAGATCTCATCAGAAATCGAAGTTTTAGGAAGCTAGAGCCTCCATAATAGGCAGAGCCTTAACAAAAAATCTATTAATAATCAATTTTGCACCATTTTTGGCTGCGCATAAAATTGACCCCTAAAATCAAAAACAAGAGTATTCACCATTAGGGTGGCGTGATTTGAACATCTTAATGGGCGCTTCGCGTTTCTGATTCTTGGGATTGTACTGAGCAAAAAAGTCCACTAGACCATACGTCTACGGTGAAAATCGAGCTTCCAGATTTTGACTTTTTAGCCGTATTTTGTGAAAGTAACAATGTGTGGGATGGACATATCTGAGGAAGTAGGAGGAGCTTATCCAATATTATGGTATCAATCTTTTCTTTGGAAGATTCTCTAGCAGATTAATGCATCAATCATATTTGTGGGTGGGGTTTAAGGGGTTAATTTTTTATTTCAAAATAGAGCTTTTTTGCCGTAAAGTCAAAATCTGGAAGCTCGATTTTGACCGTAGACGTATGATCTAGTGGACTTTTTTGCTCAGTACAATCCCAAGAATCAGAAACGCGAAGCGCCCTTTAAGATTTTTTTCCTTCCATACAAATCGCCCCCACCCTATTCACCATTGATCCTACATATTTCGTCTACTCTGGTTTTTTTCACGATTTTTCGCGAAATTTCATTGAACTTTTGCATGTTTTAACAAAGTTTTTTATTCATAGAATTTTACAAATAAGATATTTTATCTTATTTTTTATGGTAAATAATGATGAGACGTTCAACAACATTTGGGTATGAAACTTTTACTATAAAAATGCAGTATTAACAAGTAAATCCGAGGTATAAAACACGTTTTACTATATGGACTATTTTTGCAAAATTATTCATCATTTCGCAAAGAATCAAAGCATTTTCGTGCATAATCAAAAATGCAATTTTGAACCGTTATTTCGTGTAAAATAGAGTAAAAAATTGCGCTTCATGGAAAAAACGCGAAATGTGCCTAAAAGGTTTACTTACGACAGTATAGCGAATAAGAATGACCTATGAGCTTATCTTTTAGTATACATAATATGTAAGCGGCTTAAAAATTAAGTGCACAACAATTCAGTAAATAAATTAATATTTTGCAAAAGCTTTATAGAAAAAGACAATTATTTCTTTTGTTTTCCAAAACATATGAAAATTTCTTGAATCCCACAAAGAAAGAAATAAACGTCAAAACCATAAATATTGTTTGGCATATTTTAAGGGTTTGAAAAGAAGAATATTTTATAGCATACTGTCATACACACATCAGTGGAAAACGTACAATGAAAAACGTGCATGCTGAGATACAAAAAAAAAAAAATAAAGAAAATGACTGCGTTGTACAAAACGTAGTAAAGTATAATATCAATAAAATAAAATATATAAAAAATACACGTATGTATCAATAAAAATATATATTTTGTAATATGTAGCATGCTTTTAGGCGCAAAAGCCACAAAAATTTACACTGGGCAATAACCATAAACATATATGAAATATATAGAGCATCTACATTAGGGAGTTAGCACTAGTTTACATTTAATTTTAGTAAATTAAAAACACAAATATTTTAGATTTGAGTTTTCCGGAATGAAAACAGGCATATGAGGAACTTCAACAATTTTCGACACTGAGGTAAAATATGTTACATTTGTTTTTTTTGGCGCTACGAAATAACCCCCAATGAAATAACACCCAAACGACAAAATGAAATAACCCCCAATGAAATAAATCCCAAAAAAAATGAAATAAGTCCCAACAAAAAAAAATGAAATAATACCCATAAGAAATGAAATATTCCCCAAAGGTGAAAATGAAATAACACCCAAAATTTGGGGGTTGTTTCGTAATGAAATAACTCCCAAAGGAAGAAATGAAATAACCCCCAATGAAATAAGCTCCAAAGAAATGAAATATGTCCCAAATTTTTTTTATTTTTTGTATTTATATATTTGATTATATACATTCTATATATTTGGTAAAAAATTCATAAAAAAGCTTGGATAGTGTCAGAAAACTTGAAATTTATTCTTCTGTAAGAAACTAAATGAAAAAAGCGCCGCAGGCGAAAATTTGAAACCGAATTAAAAATTTTAAATTCATAATTTTGGTAAGTAACATGTTTTTGAAACCAAACCAAATTTTCGCCTGCGGCGCTTTTTTCAACATGTTACTTACCAAAATTTTGAATTTAAAATTTTTAATTCGGTTTCAAATTTTCCCCTGAGGCGCTTTTTTCATTTAGTTTCTTACAGAAGAATAAATTTTAAATTCCTTTTTTCATAATTTAATTACCTTTTCCAGGTATTCGATATTGATGATCAGCAGTTGTTTAAAACATCCAATTGGTACAACAGCAAACGTGCCATCAATTAATATGAAATAACCCCCAAAATAATTGCATATGAAATAATTTCCAAAGAATTTAAATTTTGGGCTTTATTTCATTGGGGGTTGCTTCATAATGAAATAATCTCTAAACCGTAAGATGAAATAATCCCCAACAAAAATGAAAAAACCCCCAAACAATTTTACACAATTTTTTTAGGGGTTATTTCATTTTGGCCGTTGGGGGTTATTTCATTGGGGGTTATTTCGTAGCACCGTTTTTTTTTTTTTGTATGAAATGAGTAAATTTTTGTGTATATGTTAGCAGGATAACTCCGTTAGACTTAATAATATATCTTTAACGGTGCATTATTACACTGCGTTGCAAAACAATAAATACACATTTATTTTCCAAAATTTCGTTATTTAAAAAAAACGTAAAAGAGTTTAACCATCCTAAATGCTAAACCAATGGCAAATTAAAAATATTTAACAAAAACCATTAATTTATTTTTTATTTTACTATTAAAAAGAAATGACAAAATTAATTAGTGTTTCATAACTAATACACTTTACTTAATATACTCGTATCCAAATTTACAAAAATTTAAGAAATATATTTTAATGCACCAGTTTTAATAATGCGTAAAGCTTCCTTTTTTTTAATTAACTCGAAAATTAGATCAGACATAATGTAGGTCAGATTTATACTAAGTTCTTCCGTTATAGATCTCCACGCATCAATAACTGCTTGTTTTAAATGAACACCCCTTTCATATGGACGGTTTTCTGCGTAAACTTGACGGGTTAATACTCCCCAAATATTTTGAATATGGTTTTGATTCGGAGAACATACGGGCCATTCTAATACTCTTATATTGTTTGATTATGGCCATTCCATGGTCTTGTTGGAAAATGAATTCTTCTTCGTTGCGATTTTCAATAAATGGTACCAATTTCTCTTCTAAAACTGTAATGATTCAGGTGAATTCATTCTAGTGCTTGAAAATGAAAAATCAATCATACCGTCGAAATAAAACGCGTCCCGAACTACTTTTGTCTTACAAAAGTAGTTGGACAAAATATCTTTTTAACGCCGTAAAGATATTTAATCGTGATTTTATGGGTCAAAATGCATTTTCAAAGCGCTGTAGTCCAAAAACGTGGTTTTTGAAAATGTTTAAAAAAACATGTGCTAATTATAAATTATTCGTCTATGCCGTTGCCATTGAATATACGAAAAATATTCAATGAAATTGTTTCATTAATATCATAAAGGATAATTATATCAGTGCATACAATTGTGACTCTATTTTCTTTAATTTCGTTAACGGTATTTAGGCGTAACGATATTTCAGTTATTTCGATAACGGTTTTATAGCGATGACGTTATATTAGTTATTTCTATAACTGTATATTAGTTATTTCAGTATCGGTATTTTAGTTATTTCATTATCGGTATTTTAAAGATAACGGTAATAGCAATGGACACCAATATTTTTAACCCCATCATGACCGAATTCCAACGACTGGCTAGTTTATGATGAAGCTTTAGTAAAATATATTTCTACACAGTGATTTTTTTTTCTGATCTTGACTTAAATTTCTAAAAAAAAAATAAATGTATTGATACGAGGGCGAGTC
Organism: Delia radicum; assembly: GCA_021234595.1. NCBI lineage: Eukaryota > Metazoa > Arthropoda > Insecta > Diptera > Anthomyiidae > Delia > Delia radicum. The sequence continues at coordinate 33,785,410 of CM037853.1, forward strand.
AATAAATCAGTGACTTTTCGAACTTTCCTCGTAGTTATATGAAATGCAACACTGCTCTCATCAAGTATCACCTGTTATTAGACTACTGTAAAATTTTGAGCAAGTTCCGTCATTTACTTTGCGTTTAACAGCTGTTCAAAACATACAACATCGTGGATTTTTTTAAAAATGGAAAAAAGTGAATTTCGGATGCTCATTAAACATTAAGGAAAAGCTTGATAAATACTATGGGGACTCTGCACAATCGATTTCGATCTTAAAACAAAGTGGTTTACTGACTTTCGTTGTGGTCGCGCAAGTACAAATGACGCTAAACGTTCTGGATGGCCAATTGAGGTCAATACAACCCGATATGGTATTGGCCGATCGAAGAGTAAAATTGCGTGAGATTGTTGACGCCATAGGCATTTCATATGGCAGTGTGGTTTCGATCTTAAATGATCAGTTGGGTTTAATAAAGCTGTCTGCAAGATGGGTGCCGCGTTTGCTCCCAATTGACCATAAACGTAATCGTGGCCAATAAGGTGATGGCAACAGTTTTTTTAGGATGCACGCGGGATAATCCACATATATTACCTTAAGAATGGAAAAACAATAATATTATTATGCCAACTTATTGAACCAATTTAACAAGGATTAAAAAAAAAAAACGAACCTATACCAAGAAATGCCTATTTTTTTGGAAGGGATACAAAAATTGGAGAAACGTTGGACTAAGTATATTGAGCTAAAAGATGATTATGTTGAAAAATATTTTTTTTTTGTTTGCAAAAAAAACTGTGTTTCACTCAAAAAGTCACGGACTTATTGATCAGCCCTCGTATATTAAGTCTAACTCTGTTTTTGATTTTTTTCGATAATGGTATATTAGGGATAACGATTGTCAGTTCAAAGGGTTTTTAATCGACAAATTTATATAAGCCGTTTTGTCTACCATCCCTGGGAATAATATTTTTCTCAATTTTAACGTAACCCAAGCGGATTATTGGGCCATTAAGTCTAAAACTCTCATCATCGGATAACTCTAAGCCGTGCCTTTGAGATCGGAATTTCATATGACACGTCACGTGGGTGGTCAACTTTGGCTGGCACTGGTTTCTTTATTACTGGTTTATTTCTTTAAATATGGACGTATCTTAAGAGTTGAATCGCGCTTTGTGACATATTACAAGGCTACTACAAAAGAAGAGGTCACAGAACTAGCGCAAGAATAATCTTTAAAAACCAAGTAGTAATTTTGTAAATTCCTTAAAACTGAACTGTTTTTATCGGTTATTGGAAAGGTCGTTTTAAGAACGGTCCTTTTTCACCAGTCACAGTACTGGTCGATCCTGTGTTCGCCGGTCATGGGACAGATCCGTTTTCTCTCACAGGGTTGTGGCACATCTTTTACGGGATTGGTCTTTAGAGATTAAAGAAACACGTCTCACATCTTTCTAATAAAATTAATTATGTTCAACACAAAAGTTTTTTAAATCGTTCAAACAGTTTTTGAGCTAACAAGAAAATGTTGATGAAAATGCAGATGTTCCTAAATTTAGATGTTCCTATTTTAAGAAAATTCTAAAATTTATTTTCAACAGTCAATATGTTGGTCTTTTCAGATCGATACCGTTTCTACCGGTCACGGTTTAGGTCCTTTCGAACCTGTGATGTGACAGGTACTGAATACATTTTCTTTAACAGGGTTGTGGCATAACTTTTGTAATAAAATTTATTACGCCCAACACGAATATTAAAAAACATAATTGTAATCACTTATACCGTTTTCGAGATATCCTGACAAGCGATATTTATCTTAAATTCAGGAAAATTTATCAAAAACTCGCAATATATCGAAACATTTTAAAGCGATTTTAAAAATGATTGTTGAAATATTTTATCGGGGTATCACCTTAAATCTAAAATTATATATTTAGGCCCACCCTAATATAAACATTTAACATATTTCCCGCATATAATATTTTTATTTGATACAACTTTAATTTGAAAGTGATGGTATTTTTCCAATTCTGCTGAAGAATTCTTTAGAGGATTGTTGAATTGATATTATAAAAATATATGTGTTCAAAAATGCCTTGGAGTATTGTTCTCTTTTTGCCCTTACAACCATCATCAAGATTGTTTTATTTATTTAATGTATTCATTTTTCTATGACAGGCCCCCGCATTAAAAAATATTTGAAATTTTTTGTTGGTTATTCTAAAAGAAAATTTATTGTTAGGGAAATAATCGTGAATTATTACATTAAAGAAGCTTAAGAATCAATCAAGTCTATACTTAAGTAAAAATTTTATAATACTATTTTGTGGTAGTGTAAACCAAAAATTTGTAATGGTTTTTATTTAAAACGCCATAAATTTCCAAATTTTGCTAATATTTTTTTTTTTTCTTTTCAAATTCTTTTGTTGCAGGTCTGCCGACGGAAGTATTTTTATATTGGCATCAATATCCCTATTTATTTGGTTTGCCCTTTTGTAAAGCACGAGCTTATATATCGGAAGCGTAAGTTATCATATGATGTAGACAGTGGGATTGGATGGGTTGAAATGTGGGAAAATGGGTTTTAACTGTTTGCCATAAGTAAAAAGTTCAAATCCGTTAAAAACTAAAGTTAAAAGCAAAAAAAAAAAAAAATAATAAATAAATAATGGTAAATAAATTAGCAGTTGGACTGGCAACCCTGCCAAATAAAAAGCTTTAAGATTTAAAACTGATGTCTAAACTTGTAAGAAAAGAAGAAAAAATCACTCTTATTGTTCGGGTAAGCAGTTAACATCACCGATTTTCTGGGGTTGGTTGATATATATACCTGATCAAAGCTTAAGTTGTTTGTGGGTGGCGGAGGCTGAAGATGACCTTGTCGCTTAGGTCGAAATTGTGGCACTCCCTCTAGCGCTCATCTCCACAAAATTTTGTTCATCTTCTCCTACATTTATTAACAATTAGTGTTTCCTATTTGTAATTGTAAATTTTATGATCTCACACCTAACAATTCAAAATGAAAAATAGACTTTTATTTCGAAATTTTAGCCAAGTTTAGGCTCATATGATACCAAGACTGTTTTGTCAATATTCTTGTTTTATTCCCTTATGCAACGGTTGAAAAGGCTTATTTCTTTAATTAAATTTTCTACAATGAATGAAATTTTACTCAAATTTCATTCCGGAAAAGCATTCTTAAAGAACTCAGCTAAAAATATTGCTTACCCAGAAGCAGTTCTGGAAGGCATTATTTAATTACCGAGCGCTTCCAAAGCAAATCCTCCATTTGGCATGTCTCTTTTAAGCAGGTGAAAAGCGCTTCTTTAATAAGCTCTAAGGAGAAATAAATGCATGCCTTCATAGGAAATAAAAAGCGATGTGTGTTAACAAAGAACGCCTTTAGAAAAGCACAACAAAATGTCTTTCCTAATTGCTTTATTGTATGCAAGGCGGTTAAGCGCACTTTTGCAAGCACTCATACATATGCAGTTACCGATTACCAAATCGAGGTTATTTTTTACTGAGAATAAACTCCTACACAGAAAAAATTATTGTAAAAAAAATATTAATTAAACTATTGCTTGATTTTAAATTAACTTTCAATTAAAAGTTTAATAATATGTATTAAATGTTTAATTGAAAATGAATTTGATGCATACAAAATTTCCAGTTTTTATAACCCATAAACACAACAAAGAAAAAAATCACCATAACTAAAAAAATCACCGAAATTAAAAAAAAAAATACAAAAATTTTAACAGTTTTCGATATTTAGGCGTTTTAAACTTTATTTAGGTTTTTTAAATTTTGGCGATTTATTTAAATTTTAGCGTTTTTTTTAATTGTTGCGTTATTTTAGGTGTTTTTTTATTTTGGCCTTTAGTTTTCAATTTTGGGGTTTTTTAAATGTAGCAATTATTTTAAAGTTTTGGCTATTTTTAAGACTTTTTTCATATTTTGGCGATTTTTTTTTTTTAAATTTGGATTTTTTTCAAGTTTTGGCTGTATATAAAAGGTGATTTTTTAGCAACTTTCTTTTTGGCAACACTGTTTTGGCAGCTCAGCTGTTTTCGTGTAACATGTTACTGTTAAACATGTTCAGTTTGGTCTATAATTTAACCATGCATCGACTTACAAACGAACAACGCTTGCAGATTATTGAATTTTATTATCAAAATTTATGCTCGGTTAAGAAAGTACATCGGGCACTTCTTCCAATTTATGGTCAGTTTTGGCGACCTTATGAATCTTGTGACTTAATTTCGCACCAAATTTGCATTATTGGACATTAAACCACCAACATGCATGAGTAGAGTGCGGACAGAGAAAAAGATCGCAGCTGTATCCGCCAGTGTTGTTGATGACCGTGAATTATCGATTCGGCGCCGTTCGCAGCAATTGGGCCTCTGTTACTCCACTACGTGAAAAATTTTGCGGAAGGATTTGGGTGTAAAACCGTTTCAAATACAGCTGGTGCAAGATGTTCATTAGGGGCCGGTGGCATCATTGGGCGGTACTTTTTCAAAGACGACGAAGGCAGGAACGCGAGCGCTACCGTGCGATGATTACAATTTTTGTTTTTGCCCAAAATGGAAGACCTGCACTTGGGTGACATGTGGTTTCAACAAGTCGGTGCCACATACCACACTGCACGCGAAACAATGACCCAATTGAGAGGCGAGTTCGGTGAACAGTTTATTTCACGTTTGGGTTCAGTCAATTGGCAGCCTAGATCGTGCGATTTAACGACTTTTGACTAATTTTTTGTGGGGCTATGTTAAGGCTCATGTCTATAGGGACAAGCTCGCAACCGTTGACGCACTGGAAGCCAACATTGAAGAATTTATTGGTGAGATACCGACCGATATGTTGGAGAGAGTAAGCCAAAATTGGACCCAGCGTATGAACCATTTGAGGCGTAGCCGCGGTAAATATTTACATGAGATCATCTTTAAACATTGCATTATATATATCGTTTTATCGACTCAAATAACGATTTCATTAATTTTCTGTAAATTTGGGCTGTTCCTTTAAGCAGTATATGCTTTCCTGTTTAAGTTACTTCTAAATTTGAATTTTTTAAATCTCCGAAGAATACTCATATTGTTTATCCGTTGTTTACTTGCTAAGTTTATGAACGATCATTTCTTGTCAGATCTGCGAGAATTTGGAATCAGTTACCCGAAAATTTACATGATTTAGCTGTTTCCACCGATACTTTTAAAAATAGCCTCTTGCGTAATTTCCAGAGGAATCCATTTGCAAATAATCTTTGATATTATTTGAATTTCGCGGATTTATGTAAGCGGAATTGTCTACCATCCCTGGGAATAATATTTTTCTCAGTTTTAACGAAACCCAAGCGTATTATTGGGCCATTAATGCCCGTAATTTCAAGCAATAGATACCTACCGGTGCTTAGATACCTACCCGATTTTGTTCGTGTACACTAGTGTAATAACTTTTTGCATTTTTTGCAAATATCAAATCTCCCCAGACAAAATCGTGTAGGGTATGGACAAATATTAAGAACTGCGTTTTTAGTTTTTCTCTATCGTTAAAAAAGGTTACGCACCAAACGAGTTAAAGTTTTGAATCAAACAAAGTTAAAAAAAAAAACTTTTTTTGATGCCTCAACGTCTGACCATCACATCTATATCATTTCATTTCAATTTATTCAGTCTATGGATACATAAATCCTTACAGACTATGATATAACAATTTTATAATAATCTTAATATCTACATTATTTATTTAAATACCTAAATCCATCATAATGGAATATAATTGTTGTTTAAAGCTAGTTTTTGATGTCCAAAACTCAATTTGTTGCTTTAAAGTAATTAGCTGTTTATTATTAATCTCATTCATTTGAATAAAAGTACGGGTTAAAATGCTATTAAGCCCATAATTGGTACGATGTAGTGGTACATCAAAAATAGAATTAAACCTTAATCTTCTTGGTGGAACATGAAAATTAATACGGGAAAGCAACTCAGAACAATCAATAGCACCACTTATAATATCAAAAACGAATAAAGCAGATTGCAGTAACCTATGAAATTCAAGGGTTTCTAAACCTATTAGTAGACCTCTAGATCTATAAGAGGGTATAGGATCAGTAAACCTAAACGACGAGGTTGCAAATTTGACAAATTTCCTCTGCACCCTTTCAATACGAGCGATGTGAGTACCACAATGAGGAGCCCATATTATGGCAGCATACTCCAGTTTTGATCTGACAAAGGCAGAATAAATTAGCTTTAATGTAGTTGGATCGGAAAAGTCAGCACAATTTCTTTTCAGGAAAGCTAACATAGAGTAAGCTTTTGGAACAATATAGTCCACATGAAGCCCAAACGACAACTTTGAGTCAAAAACAACACCCAGATCAAGAGTTGAATCCACAGATTCCAAATTATAATCACCAATATAAAAAGTAGCATGAATTGGATTTAATGACCTAAAAAACGACATATGGAGGCATTTACTAAGATTTAAATAAAGCCTATTTAAATTGCACCATACAAGAAGATTATTTAAATCCGCTTGTAAATCAAAACATCAAGAAATGTGGAAATTTTATAAAATACTTTTAAATCATCAGCATATAAAAGAAATTTGGTTTTATTAAAACACGACGAAATGTCATTAATAAATAAATTAAAAAGAAGTGGCCCCAAGATACTACCTTGTGGTACTCCTGAAGTCTGAATATAAGGCTCTGAAAAATAGTTTTCAATGTTAACCTTACAAATTCTATTGGATAAATATGATTTTATCCAATTTAAAAAATTAGAATGAAAGCCCATTTGACGGAGCTTAGCAAGAAGAATAAAGTGATCCACTTTATCAAAGGCTTTAGAAAAATCGGTATATACCGTTTCAACTTGACTACCCTGTTCTAAGGCTGATATACAGTATTCACTAAAAACTGATAAATTAGTCGTTGTAGATCTACCTGAAAAAAATCCATGTTGATTAGGGCAAATCCATGATTTAGTTATAAAATTATATAATTAAGGCATGCTGATTTCAATAGTAAAGTCCGTTTTCGAGTCAATGGAATAGTTTTCTTCCAAATTTGCTTTTAATTTCCGCTATTTTTAGCAGTTTTTTATATAAAAAAATCTGTTTTCACATATTTTATTTATTATTTTTTTTTTTTTTAATAAAAATTCATGGCAATTCTTGTCATTTTCATATATTGGTTGTAATTTAAAACAAAAAATTAAATCGGTTTGGTAAAAATGAATTATAAGAAAAGCAAAATAAGTGTTGAAAAAAATTCCAAGATTTGGACCAAAAACTTAACTAAATTTTACCAAAAACTTTTACAACCTATATGTGATTTCATTTGTGATGCATGGTTTCAAATCTGGTTTTCGGACCACTGTTTCCACGAAAATGATTTTGAACGGCTAAACAAGTCATTAATAAATTTTACGAAAGCCCACGAGTGTTTCTTCAGACATTGGGTACCTACACCATCTACAATTCCAAATCAACAACGCAGTAATATTTGTGCGGAACGTGGAATAAAAATAGTACAAGATATATATCCGCTTTGTAAAACATCGCGTACTTTGAACCTAAAGTTTATATCTTACAATACCTACTTTTAATCATTTATTGTTATTATTTGTTTACATACTTACATATGTATAAAACATATTTTAAAAAAATTGTTATTAAAAAAAATTTTAAAAAAATATATTAAAAGCATTTTAGAAATCGCTGTCGGTGCGTATTGTTGTTTTACCAAATTGAACTGAAATAGTTTTTTTTTATCATTAATACAATATTTGCCATTAGAAAACCTCTGGGGAGAATGTTGTCCAAAAAAAGTTATCACCCTAGTGTACACGGTAGGTATCTAAGCACCAGTAGGTATATATTGCTTGAAATTACGGCCATAAGTCTAAAACTCTCATCATCGGATAACTCTAAGCCGTGCGTGCACCTTTGAGATCGATCGAAATTTCATATGACACGTCACTTGGGTGGTCAACTTTGGCTGACACTGGTTTCTTTATTTTCGTATATATGAAATAAATAAAAATAGATATTTATGAACATTTTTAACCGAGAATCTATATTTTGTACAGTTTACGGTCCTACCATTAACAATATTATTACTAGCTAGAGAATTTTTTAACGCTTTATCATATCTAATAATTAGTACTTTAATAATCCCACTGTTTTATTAATTTTTTTTTTTTATTTTATTATTGTTGTTTGGTAACTTATTACTTATGCACCCTCATAATTTATTATAACAATTTCTGTATTATTTTGGTTTACTTTTAATTCATTCATTCTGGCGTTTTTCTTTTCAATCTCTTTGAATATATAGATCCACCTATGTTTCAGTTTTAACAATAGTAGCATTTTCTGTGGAACGTTATCTAGCCATATGCCATCCTTTACATTTGTATGCCATGAGCGGTTTTAAAAGAGCAATACGTATTATAGCCCTGCTGTGGTTAGTCAGTTTTATAGGAGCCATACCATTTGGTATATGGACAAAAATTAATTATTGGACCTACCCTGTAGGTAAGTGAAAATAGAAAAAGAAAATATTTGCAAACAATTAAACAGTTTTTTTATTTGTATTTCCAATGAAATAACAATTTGTGGTAATTTTTTATTTTTTTTTGTTCCAGATCATACTCGAATAGCTGAATCTGCCTTTTGTGGTTTTGATCCGCCACAAAATATACCCTTGTTTGAAGTATCATCATTGATTTTCTTTTTTATACCCATGTTTTTAATATTTTATTTTTATGGTCGTATGGGTGCCAAAATAAGGTCAAGAACTACACAACAATTGGGTAAGTTTCATTGAAAACTTTTATGAAGTTTGGTTTGAAAAAAATATAAATTATATTTAATTTGTTATATAATTTAAGGTGTTCAACAAGGTTCTATGCATAGAGAATCAAGGCATCAACAGTCACGTAAAGCTGTGATTAGAATGCTAGGTAAGTTTTTTAAAGAAAAAAAACACAAGATTTCAGAGCAAAAGTATTATTAGGATTTTCACGCAGAGACAAAATATGGTTGCAATTAATTAAATAATTATATGTATGTACTATTAAAAAAAAAAACATGCATAACTTTTTAATCCAGCTTCAGTAGAATGCTGAGAGAATAATGTATGCTATGACCATAACCATAATATGATAATATTGAGATCAATCGGGAATCATAATATGGTAGTCTAGTACTCATAATATGGTAGTCTAGTACTCATAATATGATTAAGAAAAAGATAAGAACATGGTTGTCACAAACATAGTAACATTGTTGCGGCAATCATAAATCCAAAAATGCAATATGGTTGTCCCAACCATGTTTTTTCTGTGAGCGTAGTGTAGCAATAAAAGTTGAAAAGAAAAGTGTTGCATACTTAGAAATGTATACAAATATTTTATTTAAAGCATACTTTAAGGTGTTTAGGGCATTCTCTTAATATAAAATTCCAGCCAACACATTATACCTCGTTAAAAACTCTAAAATATTATAATTATGGAGAGTACTCAAATTTTGGCGACATAAATGAAATATAATTGATTTTTTAATTGATTCTTTTTTTCAATATTCGTAAATGATAAAAAAATTTATTGCGCAAGAGTCGTCAATGGCTCTAATTCAAATAAAATTTTGAATTTAAGCCATTAAAGAGAGCTCAGAAAGAGGCTTCATCGGTAACAAAAACGATTTCATTCGGCTATGATTTCATTTATGTTTTCGGACTTCTTCAAATATTTAACAACACATTTTTCTATAAAAATTTCTTCTTTTGTATCAAATATTAAAAAAAAAAAAAAGTTAATAAAATCTTGACTTTAATTTTTGCTGTGCTTTATCCATTTACAAACACATAACACTTAATAGCATCACTTGCCAACATCCTATTAAAGGTCATGGAGTGTCATACAACAATCGAAAACATGTGCCGCCATGACAAATGTTGGAAGCAGCGACAACATCGCTAAAGATGATTGCAACTACCACAACCATTATCACTGAAAAACATAAAACACAAACAATATGGTTTTACAAAAATAATATCTAGGAGAAAGCAATATAAATCCTCAAAATATTATATCACAGTGTAACAAAATATAAGTTTCAGTAGCATAAAAATATAAACAAATCTGATATTAGAGCTACCTTGTTTCACAGTCATTAAAATCAGACAGTCATGTAATAAAAAATTTAAAACTTAGTTTTATTTTAAATTACCCACCCTGGGTGGTAGAATGCTTTGATCATCTTTAGAGTACATAGATATCATACTCTTCTTCTTTTTGTATACACACCAAACACATTTTTCAAACACATTCAAATATTTTTTGTATACGAGTACGATGTACATCCAGCACATTTTCATTAGTTGAGTCCTCTGACAGAAAATGAAAAAGAGGATTTTTCAACCTTTTTACAAACCTTAATTTTTTATATATTATTGTTCCTACATAGCGAAATTATGTTCTTATCGTTAACAATTTGCACAAAATTATGAAAATTGGACAGCTTTTTTAAATAGGTTAAGGATATTTTGGATTCTACTCTAAATTTTAATAATTACATTCATTCTATTTCCAATAAAGTTTGTTTTAGTTTAAGAAGATTATAGTCTTTAAAACTATAGACTTGTAAGATATCGCTTAGCTCATTCCCTTATAATGTCAAAATTTAATTATGGCCTGGAGGTTTTTTCTGGGCCTTAAGTGTGTAAAGTTTATGTTCTTGAGGGGATTGTTAGACAAGTCGTTCGTTAGGTTTTTAATGAGAGGGTTCATGAACATGATCGTGTAAATGAGTTTGTTCCTGATTTTTTTAAATGTAAAGGGTGTTTTTTATAGAGGTATGGAACTTTGAAATGCAATAAAACAAAGATGTATTTTTTAAATCGACATATAATTTACTTTATTCGAGAGATAATCTTCTTTCAGTATAATTCGAATATGACTTCTGGCATATGACCGCCATGGCTGGCTCGGACTTAGTCTAATCTGTCGGTCCAATTTTCGATGACTTTTTCCAACATTTGTGGCCGTATATTGGCTTCGAAGGTTGTCCTCGAAGTGGTCAATCGTTTTGGGCTTATCGGCATAGACTAGCGACTTCACATATACCCACAGAAAATAGTCCAGCTGTGTTAAATCACACGATCTTGGAGGCCAAGTCACGGGTCCGAAACGTGAAAATATGCGGTTACCAAACGTTTCCTTCAATAAATCAATTGTGGCAAGAGTTGTGTGACAGTCTTGTTGTGCGCAGTCTTGTTGAAACCACAGCTCCTGTACATCATGGTTGCTCAATTGATAAATGAAAAATTCAGTAATCGTGGCTCTTTAGCGGTCACCATTGACTGTAACGTTCTGACCAGCATAGCTTTTAAAGATGTACGGACCAATGATTCCACCAGCCCATTAAACACACCAAACAGTCAGTTTTTCTGGATGTAACGGTTTCTGAACATACACTTGAGGTTTCTCAACATACAGTTGAAATTCCAAGCCAAACTAAACATAAATCACTTGACAGTGATTATTATTATAAGATTATGAAATTGCATTCATTCTAGTGAATGAATTTTCTCTTATAAATTCAACGCGAAATATTCAGACCGATGTTCCTATTAGACTTCTTTCAATATTTGAAAGTTTAGAACCATTTGCCAAGTATTCTTAAACTCTTTTCCTATTCCTTGTTGACATATAAACGTAAATTACTAGATAACTTTAACGGACATCGGTCATGATTTATATGGAATAAAGCCATTATAAATTTTTCGTCCTTGCTATAGGTACTTGTTTCGATATTTTTTCCCAATGTTCGTATGGCCTGGGAGGCCACTGATAGACACTAGATTTTTGTATAAATATTTAAATTTAAGTTATATTATCAATGTACATAGTAAATTAACTAATAAATACATAAATAATTGTCTTCCGAAAAAAATTAATTTTTTCTGTTGTTTTTTTTATTGCATTTCTCTGTATTAAATTTCAAATTATTTAAAATATTCATAGAATAAATTATCAATAATATTTGAATTATTTTCATTTTCACCTCAAAATATACAATTTATTGTCTATAATAATAGTGCCTAAAAATATACTATAAAAAATTGCAATTTTTTAGGTATTTGAAAAACAAAATTTTAATCAAAGTTTTAATTAAAATTTTAATATGAGAATCAGAAATAAACAAAAGTAAAGTTAAACAGAACTTTCTTCTTTAAATCATAAAAATAGAAATTCATTTTTGTGTTTAACGGTTATTCTACACTCATAGAAATAAACCAGTAGAAATAGCAAAAAAGCTACGAAAAATTATTACCTTGCTAAAATTAGCAGATTTTTTTTACTAAATATTAGTAATATAGGAAAAGCAAAAAGAAATCTGTTGAATTTACAAATATGCAGTTATATTTGAGATGAATTTTAGTTAATTGAAGAAGTTAGTTAATTGTTTAGTTAATTAAATTTGAAGACCTTCATCTTTCACCACCTTTCATCTCGTCACTATCCCCTTTCCAAAGAAAGCAACACATTAATTAATAGAAAGAATTTCCTTAGTGTTGCTTCTATTTATAAAAAAAAAAAAAAAAAATAATAAATATTAGTAGACAAAAAAATCATTAAAAAATGAGAAATTTTAAAAGTTTTATTTTAGTTTTTATAGCCTTATGAAATCAGCAATCTACAATTTTTTTTTGCAAAAATTTCTGTTGATTTTAGCAAAATAAGCTGTTTTTTGCATACTACTAAATTTGAGGTACATTTTACAGTTTTTGTTTGCTATTTTGAGTCTATAAATATTTAGTAAAAGGTTTTGTTAATTTTACAAAATAAAATGCTATTTTAAATAAACTGAAATTTACATCGAATATATCTAAAATTTTGTAAAGTTAACAGATTTATTTTTGCTGTTCTTATTTTATTAATATTTAGCAACAAAATTAGCTTAATTTAGCAGTTTTTTCTGCAAGGCCATTTTTAACTAAATTTTAGTAGCTTTTTCTGCTATTTTTACAGGTTTATTTCTATGAGTGTCTGTATATAAATATTAAATTATTTATTTATTTTTTGATTTGATTTTTAGTGCACAATTTTGGGTTCTTAGTGTATAATTTTTGGTTTTAGTGCATATTTTTTGGTTTTTAGTGCATATTTTTTGGTTTTTAGTGCATATATTGATGTAAGCGCATATTTTGAGTATTGAATGCATATTTTAAGCGCATATTTACAATTTTTTAGTATATGAAAGTAGCTGCTCTGCAAATGCAATGTAAATGTGTGAGCTTTCATAGAGCATACCATATACAAAAGTTGTATCTTATCTTTTATTTGAAATCATAACAATAATAAATTTTATAATCTTAAAGATAAATTTTTTTTTTTTATTTTTTTACATGCAAATCTTTGTTTGCATAATAAATATTTACTTTAACATAAATAATTTCTTTATTTCTTCTATTTACAGCTGCTGTAGTGTTGACATTTTTCATATGTTGGCTGCCATTTCATGTACAACGTTTGTGGTATGTTCATGGCAAGACATATAAATATTATGAAGATGTTAATGAATGGCTATTTTCAACGGGTGGTTTTGTTTATTATATAACATGGTAATTGAATAATCAAATAAATTATGTTCTATAAAATTTATTCTTTTCATTTTCTACATTCGTTGTTTCTAGTACAATTAATCCAATTTTATATAATGTCATGTCGCATCGTTATCGTGTTGCTTTTAAGGATATTTTATGTGGCAAGCGTAAAAATGTTTATTATAATAATGGCTTTGCTCGTGACCAATCCAGTTTTCGAGAGACAACGATGGCATCGAGTTTATGCAATAATAGTACATATGATCGTGTTCAGTCGGTAAGTATAGATTATAATCATTCGCTGCATGGGGTCAAAGATTACATAGATATTAAACTCTTTGACATTTGTTGTCTGAAGATGTAACACTTGAGAATGTGATGGACATGAGTACGTCCTACACTGTTACAAAAAATATTTGAATGTGTATGAAAAAATGAATTTGTGGTCAAAAGAGAAGTTTGATATCTATGTAATCCATGATAGAGGTAATTAAGGAAATTCTTAGTGTTCGACCGAACAGTTCGGCCAAAAAAACTGTATTTGATCGATTTGTTGGTACACACAGAGAAAAATTTAGCCATTTGCCTACTGATATTCGGTTAATAGGGCCCAGATTCTGTTATCACGAATTTAAGTCGGTTGGCACAACTTAACATTAGTTTTCACAAGAAAGTTCGGCTAAATCAACTGAATTTTAGTTATAAAACCCAAAATATTCAAAACTCTAATGCAAATATCGTTGTACTAACTGAGTTTAGAAGTTGCTACCATTAAAATACACTTTTTAATTCGGTTGGCACTTTATTTCTCTGTGTGTATCTAGAGGCATTTAGGATAAGTGTTGGTATTGCAAATATGTTTGTTGAGCCGTTTTAATTCAATTTTTTTTCATACAATTTAAGAAAAAAGCCAAAGTTTAGCTATAAAGTTTAATATTCGGCCGTCTAGCTATTTTCGATTTGGCAGAATTTTCGGAGGTCGAACAGTGAATTATTAGCTTCTTTAAATTTGACACTCAAATTAACATCAAATCAACGCAATAAAAATGTTTCCATTCGCCAAATTTGTCCATATTCCTTTAAAATGCCGAATACCAACCCAATTAAATTTCTGACTGGTCGTACACTAGAAATTCTATAAATGTCACCTACAAGATTCAAAATTTTCAATAAAAGAAAATATATGAAAAAATTTATGAAGAATTATCGAATTATCATATTTGGTCACAGATTTTTGTTGGGTTTGAAAAAAAAGTCTAAATCTTTTGATTTCATTCTACAACTTTTGTAGAGAATAACACTTAAAAACCCAAGACAGTTGAAAAAACTTTAAATGTATAAATTTAAATTAAATTTATTTAAATTAAAAATAAAATTTATATTAAACATTTTAATAACAAAAAAAAAAAAAAAATCTTATTTCTTTCCTTTTCCAGGTTCGTGTACGTTCTGTGAGAATTGTTAATAATGTTAAAGATCGAAACTCAGTAAACTCGAATAATGTTTTGTGGAAAAAACCAGATTTTAATTCACCATCAGAAAAGGTAAGTTATAATACAAACTAATTTGATATATAAATATTTTCAGTTATTATGAAAAAAAAAACATTTTTTGTCCTCTGCATTTAAAAAAAAAAAAGTATCTCAGAAAATTTATATCTCTTGAAATTGGCCTGAAATGCTTTTTAAAAATACAAAAATTTGACAAAGTTTAAGCTAAATATATTATTTGCATTTGTAGATAATAAATAGTTTGCAATTCCGTTGGTAACACATCGAAACATGTGTACACTCAAAAAAATTAGTTAGTAGAAAAGTTAGTAAAACATCTTGTAAATCAGGTATATTATTTTTCAGCAAAATTTTTGCTAAAATTATGTTTTAAACTAAAATTTTAGTTATACTTATTTAGCACTTAACTGTTTTGAACTAATGTTTTACTAATATTTTACTAATGTTTTACTAATTTATTTCGCTAAAAAATTGTGTTTATTAGCACATCAATAGTGTGAACGACAACCAGACTGAAAGATATACGCAGAATGAATTAGATGTCGCGGCATGTCACGATGTAGTAGTGACGAGAAAAATTATACTAAAAAGTACAACTCCAGTAAGACATAATATAAAAAAATCAACCATGGAAGATTTTTGTATATGTTTTTCATACATAAAACAAAATTGTGGATTAAAACAACTTAAATGTTGCGTCGTCACCGGCTTGTAAAAGTAATTGTCTATTAATTAAATAAAAGACCAAATAAAATATTTAAATTTAATAAAAATTAAATGTGTATTTGTAAACTAAATGTTTATATATATTAATAATCTTTTGTGGTAAAATTGCAAACAAATATGCAATAGGTAGACAGGCTAAAGCGAAAGACAAAGACATATATCTTAGGTAGATTTTTCTGTTTCACTTTTTCTGTTTCACTTTCACTGCACCAAAATGTCGTGTCAAGTATTAAAAAGTTTCCTTAAATGAATGTCTTAAAAATTCATTGGAACTAGTTAAGCCAATGAATTGCTTCATATGATTTTTGAAACAAGTCATTGAAGTCCAAAATTAATAAAAGGCTACATTGAAATAATTTATAAAATTTGTTGAACACTTGAGATTTAAATCTTCAAACTTAAGTTTGAAATGTATAAAAATTAATGAAATTATTAAATTTTATGAAAAAAATAAAAAAATTAAGTGTCTGAAATAATTTCTTAGCTTAAAAGAAAATTATCATAAAACTTGTGAACAGACAATTTATAAAATCGAATGAACTTTTTTTGTTTTTTAATTATGAAATTTTATGAAAAAGTTTATGAAAAATTTCTTAATATTAATAATATTTCTTGGATATAATGAAATTCTTCTACGAAAAAATTCCATGAAATTTTTTCATTAATATCATACTTTAAATATATGATATTTTGAATTTGAACCGAAAAAATAGAATGTTCATATCGGTGACATGATAATTTAAAACTAAACGATGGTCAACCTTGGCTTGAAGTAAAAAAAAATAAATGAAGACATTGTATACTAGTTTATGCAAATTTGTTATAATATTTATGAAATTTGATAAAGTTTTCCTTAAAAATAAAATTTATGTTTTTTCGACCTTTACTTGTGCAATGAAAATGAAAATTATTCAAGTTCGAGGACATACTCTATATATCTTTATTTTGATATTGTCCTAACAAAGAATCTATAGAGTTTTTGTTTTCAAATTTATTAGTTGGCCACTTTCAGGAATGTGTTGATAGATCTATTTCGGGAATTTTCTAGGTGCCCATCATCCGAACCCCATGCAAAACATCAAACATTCATATAAACTAGTTTTCTCACTAAATGAGAACTAATGTATGAGCTCGAAGTTAAAGATTATCACCATTGATCAAAAATAAATTGAAAACTTGTTCGTTATGTGCAAGCTCTACCTTTGGTAGATATACAATACACGCATTTTGTTTTTTATTCTCCTTTTTATTTGCTCACTTGTTTTGTTTAAAAACAAGATGTAAAGGGGCGTAAACAAGACCGTACTTTGTCGTTTTTACAAGTTTGATATAATTTTCATTAAAAATAAAAATTTTGTTTTTTCGATCTTTAATTGTGCAATGTAAATGCACAATTATTAGGACAATGTCGTAGTAAAGAAATATAGAGTAAGGCCTCGAACTTGAATAATTTTCCACAGTTATATTAGTTTTTTAGTTTTATATACATCGAGATTATTTTTATGTTATTTTCAATTTATAACGAGCTTTCAACATCCGTATATTTACAAAAATAAAGCAAATCAAACATATTAGCTAGGTTGATACTAGTATTTCGATATGGCTAAAGATCTCATCAGATCCCGAAGTTTTAGAAAAGCTGGAGCCTCCATAAACTTTAACAAAAAACATTTGTGAAATTTTTTAATTAATAAATGAACGTTGCACGGTTTTTTGTTTAACAAAAAACAAATGGCCTTGACCTTGACCTTTAATAATCTTGCTTTTGGTTTTAATTTTTTTTAAAATTCAAAAGTAAAACATTTATGAAACGTTTAGTAATATTTACACTCAGGGAAATTCTGCTTAAAAAATATGTACTTGTTCTTCACCTTACCTGCACTGATAATACTCCATGTGTAAAAATACAAATAAATGTCAAAATAACCAAAAATTTTGTAAAATAAACGAAAATTTATTCATTTTACAAAAGGTTTTGTTGTTTTGACATTTTTTTCGTATTTTTAGCATGGATTGTTATGAGTGTATGAAACATTTCATAAATATTAAGAAGCCTGTCATCAATTTGCCCTGGTATGAAACAGCTTCATGATATTTATGAAGTGTTACATTGGACGAACATTAATAAAGTTTTTCATTATATTTTCCCTAAGTGTACAATCCATTAAATTTTTTCTCTATGGCGTATGAGTAATAACAATTAATTTAACTAATATAAAACATACTTTGAGTAAAATTGAATAATTTGTTTTATCATTAAATTTGCAGCAACAGTTGTAAAAAATCTAATACATTGTTATTAACTATACAATAATAAAACTATTTCTGGTTCAAACTTTATATTCCAATCATGTAGATTTAAAATGTGCTTAAATAAATTGTTATTAATTGAAATTCATATCAACCCACAACCGCAAAAAAGTATAAACGAGAAAAATAAAATTTTGCAGAAGAAAATTTTTGAAAAATTTTTGTTTTTAACCTTACAGAAGAACGATTACCATGTAATTTGGTTATCGTGGCAGGCAAATAATGTTTATTTACAGTCAGGCGTGACTGAATTTTAAAAATTTTTTTTTTATATAGATTTTTTATGTGTCGTCACAAAAAATAAAACTTAAAATAAGCTTATAGTTTGTCCTTTAGAAATAGATCGAAATAGGATGAAATAGTAATAAATAACATTTTATTGAACTGGAAAAAAAAAAAAATGTTATTAAAACTCCGATTTTAGGAAAACATAGAAAAAGCAAATTTCTTTTGCTGAAGTTCGTAATTGTAATTTTAAAAGTTATACAATTTTAAGTGATTATTCAAATAACCGACCATTATCGATTTTCATTAAAAGAAAATAAATTAAAAAATCTTGTAGCGTACACCATTTTGGCGGTTATGACTCGATATAGTTCAACATCAATATCAAGTGTCTTACAAATCCTTTATACCTTTAACTTTTTAGTTTTTTTTTTTAATGTAATCTTAATGGCACTTATCGACATTAAAATTTCATTAGTAAACATTGTAAAAACTGTTTTCTATTGAAATAGTCTATACAATTGTGTGCTTTTCTTTCTAAAAGACAAATCATTTAAACAAAGAAAGAAACCTTAAAAAAACATTTAAACTTCAAGTAAAGTATTAACAGGTGATTACACTTTTTACAGCTAAGATTTGCATTAAGACCCAGTTGGCTACGAAATTATTGGAAACTAATTAAAGGGATATTTCAAAAATAATGAATGCCAAAAAACGATATTTTTTACTTCTTCTGATTTTAGTTAAACTTCTCTTTCTGCTAGTTAATAAGGCCCTTGCATATCTATACTTTTTCCAAAATTCATTATAGTCCGCTTTTAGTTGCTGCTCAATACTTGGGGCTTTTTTAAAAAATGTGTAAGAAATATACAATGTTTGAATTATCATACCCAGTGTAGAAAAACATTACCCTATAAGTGGTTATATAACTATATACACTGCATTGCATAACAATAATTACAAATGATTTTTGCTATTTTTTCTAATAAAGGGTGTTTTTTATACATATATAGAAATTTAAGTTGGCAACACTTTTTGAACTGGCGGCCATTTTGTCAGCTGTCAAGTGATTTATGTTGAGTTTGGTTTGGCACTTCAACATGAATAGACTGACGCCTGAACAACGCTTCCAAATTGTGCAAATTTATTTTTATAATCATGGTTCTGTTCGAAATGCGTATCGCGCACTACGTCCATTTTACGGTCAACATAATCGTCCATCAGAGCAATTAATTCTATTAACTATGGAACGCTTATGCACCACGTTTACTCTAAATGATAAAATGCATCCACAGAGACGTCGTACAGTGCGTACAGAAGAAGTAATTGCTGCTGTAGAGCGTAGCGTAGAGAAAACCCCAATCAGTCCATCCGCCATCGTGCACAGAAATTGGTTATGTGTCCATCCACTTTATGGAAGATTTTGCGGAAAGATCTTGGTTTTCGAGATTACAAAATCCAACTCGTGCAGCAATTGAAGCCACACGATCACCTAGCAAGGTTTATTGCAATGTTATTGAAGGAAACGTTTGGTAAACGCATAGTTTTACGTTCGATTTAACGCCGCTGGACTATTTTCTGTGAGAATATGTGAAGTCGCTAGTTTATGCCGATAAGCCCGAAACTATTTACCTCTTGGAGGACAACATTCGCCGCATTATTACCAATATAGGGCCACAAATGTTGGAAAGAGTCATCGAAAATTGGACCTCCAGATTAGACTACGTCCGAGCCGGCCGTGGCGGTCATATGCCAGAAGTCATATTTATATTATAATGCCAGAAGATTATATTTCGACTAAAGTAAATTTCATGTCAATTTGAAAAATTCATCTTAGTTTTATTCCATTTCAAAGTTCGATACCTCTATAAAAAACACCCTTTATTACAAAATTTATTTTTTTTAACTTTTTTTAAGAGTGTGATTACTGATCTGTTATTGTGTAAAATTTCAGAGATTACTTAATTGATTTAAGAGAAAAATTTTGTCATAGTATTTTGTTGGTGTTTCATAACTAAACTCAAAAAAAAAGTCAGTAGTAAGTAAAAAATTTTGTTGAGTCAGCATTATTTTTGTCAGGAGGGTGCTTACAAAAAATAGCTAATGTCAGCAAAAAAATTGGTAGTTTCAAAATTATTAGTTTCAGCAAAAGTTTTGCTAACACTTAGTGGATTAGATGTTATAAAGGGGCGCCTTAAGAGTACATTTTAAAATTTCATTCTAATAAATCTAAAAAATAAAAAAAATACAAATTGTCGTTTTTTTCTATGTAAAAATGCAAGAAGCTTTTTTTCAACAAATCGTTCAAAATATTTAAACCCTTGGACCCATAAAAATTAAAGTTTAACTTTTTAGCAAAAATGTCATATTTTGCAAACGCGCACTGTTTTAATCGAAAGTGGCCAAATTTTAGAAAAATGCATTTTAAAACTAAATTGCATAAAAAATGCATTTATTTTGGACGCTGGATATTAATTAAAATTCGTGTACCATTAAAATGCATTTTAAATAAGAATGATTCGATAAATACTAAAGAAACTATGAATATTACAACTAAGTTTAACATACTTAGTGAGCTTTCAAAATATGTAGTTGTTTGGGTTGTCATAGAGTTTCTTTATTTTTAATGTAAATGTCAGTCATTTAAAGAAATTAAAATTTTAACTAACCTTGTTCATTTAAAAAAACAAACCACATCAAATGACTGTTTTATGATTTTACATTAATTTTGTACAGTAGTTTTTTGTTATTTAAAAAAATAAAAAAAAATAAATGTTTGTTTATTTTTTTACTAACATGTGGTTAATTTTTACTACAATTTTTAGTAATTTTTGAACATTAAAAAACAAATGACAATGTTAGTTGAATTTACTGTAATGTAAGTCGTCCTTTCTGCAAGTGAAATTTCATTAGTTTTTAACTACATTTGCAGTGTTATTTACCAACATAGTTTTTTTTTTTTTGAAAAAGTGAAGCAACACTCAGGAAAGTCTTCCTATTTACTAATGTTTTGCTTTCTTTGGAAAGGGGATAGTGGAGAGATTCAAGGTCGTGAAAGATGAAGGGCTTCAAACATGGCAACACTGTAATTGCGCGAGATGATAAGTCTTAGAACAGTTGCTGCTCGACCATCTGATGGAGAGTTGGCGAACTTATTGAAGCTTAAGGGCGGTTAAGGGCGTTCGGCTCCTCTCAGTTGAAATGGTTGGCCACATTCCATTAATTGTGGCAAAATATACTTTGTTGATATAAACATCATATATATATGCTAAGAATATTTCTTCAACAAAAACATAGTTTTCTAAGTGAACTTTTAGCATATTTTGTATTTAAAAAAAAAAATAAAATCGCGGATAAAACCGTGTTTTTCGAATTTCAAGAAAATAAGTAGCTTTAAGTGACTCCATAGAGTTGAAGCGTGCAAAATATAATTTAAATCGGAAAGACCCAACGTCATATTTTGCCCGATCTTACTTGAAATGGCCAATATACTAATGTCCACATACTTTTGTGTTTTTGCTAATTCCGTCTAGAAGTCTCGGTTGGTTAATATGAATCATCGGTTAATAGAAACTAATTTAAAAGGCCTAGCGTTTTGTTAACAGTTTCAATGTAACATCTATTTATAAAAACTTGCTTCGATTGCCTCGGTTAAGTTGAACTGTTTCCACAAAGAAACTTTCATATAATGCATGGAGCATTAATACGAAATTCCCAGCATTTTGCAAATATTATTAAAATTTTGTTGTATTTGAACAAATTTTGGACAGAAAACTGAAATTCTTTCTCAACTGTTTCGAAAACTATATATTTAAGAAGTCAAATGAAATAGTTTCACAATATTTGAAAAAGGTTGTAAAAGTTTTAAATATTTTGTGGACAATAAAACAATTGTAAAGAATTTTTACTTCAGTAAATACGAACCTCGATTATAACGAATATAATTTTTCTGGTCACTCGTAGTTCATCTCAACCTGGTTTGCTTGTGTAATATTTTTTTTTTATTTTTAAATTAAAAATTTGTTTCGTTACTTTTGCATTTATTTTAATATATGAAAAAAAAAATGTTGTGGGTCCGTCAACCAAAAGATGGTGGCAACCGCTGGTATTGCGAATTGATATAGCATTTAATCACCTGTAATTTACAAATAAACAAATTTGAATCCACCATTTTGGTATGGAGATATATTTGTTTAAGTAAAACCACTTTTTCTAAAAATTAAAAATTTGAAAATTTAGCAATATCTTAAAAACTGTTCTACTTTCGTACTTTCGGACTTCATTTTCGAATTCAGCGCGCGATTTTACATAGAAAATAAATACCAAATATTGTGGATATACAATTTTCTTTTTTTTTCGAAATTTGTAAACCAGTGTAATTGATTTGTGCTAAAACTTTATGAACACCTGGCAGCTTTGTTTTAAAGTGTCATTTTACAGTTAATTTTCCAAACATTCTAAGTAGACAACATTGTCATTAAGTACAATTGTTGTACTACTTGAAAAAGTTTTAAAAACAAAGTTAACAAAACCAAAAACAAAAAGAAGATAAAGAAACAAAAGAGGATTACAAATATTTAGTTAAGAGTAAAAGGATAAATACTAAAAAAAAAAACAAGTACGTACACATTTTTTATTGTCATTTAATTTGGGACTGAACTTGAAACCTCTTAACGTTTGAAAAAAGTGCACTTTCGTACACACACTCAAAAGGGTGTTACGGTAGAATCTGCTGAAAATGACAGTTAGAACAACTGTCATTTCAGTTAAAAAGGCGATAAAGGTACACTCATAGAAATAAACCTGTAAAAATAGCAGACAAGGCTACTAAAAATTAGTTTAAAATGAGCTTGTAGAAAACACTGCTAAATTTAGATGATTTTTTTTTTTTTTTGCTAAATATTAATAAAACAAGAACAGCAAAAATAAATCTGTTGACTTTACAAAGTTTTAGTTTTATTCTATGTAAATTTTAGTTAATATAAAATAGCAGTTATCTCTGTAAAATTTTCGCACCATCTAACTTTTAGGCATTGTTCAACAATAATCGCAACAATAATTGATAAGAATCGAAACCCAGGTGAAAAAGTTCATATATTGTCATATATGGCCACATATATGAGTTCATATATGAATCCATATATGTTTGGATCCAAAATTTGAGGGTATATGGACATATATGCTCATATATGGACATATACTTTTCCTATATTCTCGTATATATAAAAGCTTTTTTAGTTTTTATTCACAAAAATATTCTGTTAATTAAAAAATAAAGCTATTATAATTCTATATACATGTTACTCAATACAGGATTTTTTTTAAAAACTTAAAATATACTTCAATATAAGAATATTCTATACCATTTTTAATTGTATCTTAAAATTTAAATAGTTCTGTTTAGTTTTCCAATTATTCGGAAACACAACTAAAAATGGGAATGTGGGAAAATATCTTATTTTTTAAATACAAAATATAACAAAATAAATAATTCCACTTAATTCATCTGGCTTAACCAGTTTTTGATAACTGAGATCAAAATCTTTGGCTTAAATAAAGTTTAGCCGCATGTTTCCAAAATTAATGAAACTTTTCCACTCCAATCTGCCGATGGTAAAATCTTTTGGTGGACCTTATTCGGGAGGGAGGGGTTCAAATTTGAAGTTTTTTTTTTGCGATTTTATACAAAAGTTTTGAAAGGATTGGCATCATTGAGGCATCAACGGAAAGGTGTTTTAAATGTCTTTTCAAAGAGTAGTATAGCCCCATTCATTAACCCATTACAAGTCAGTTTAACATTTGGTATTTTTTTAATTTTTTCCTGTTTTTTCAGAACTTTTGTATAAAATCGCAAATCAAAATTTCTACTTTGAACCCCTCCCCCCGGAAAGGGGGTGCGTTTTTCCTAATAACTCATTTTCTGCAATCGTATTTATAAAGTAATAAAACATTAATTTATATATTTTTGTTAAAAATTCGTAGACCGGCAGAGTGAGGGTTAAAAATAAAAAAAAAAAATCATCCTCATATATGGTCATATCTGATCAAAAACTAAACCATATTAACCATATATGGAATAGTATATGAATTCATATATGGAGATATATGGCATATACGCACCAATATATGAACCAATATATGCAATATATTATCATATATCATCATATATGGTGTCATACATATCCATATATGAACTTTTCATTTAAATGTTTATTACACATATATGCTCCCATACAATACATATGTGTTCATATATGCTTATATATGGAACAATATATGCTCATACATGAAACCATATATGGTAATATATGATCATATATGAACTTTTTCACCTGGGAAGTTAAAAAAAAATACCGCTTTAATGTACGTATCTCAAAAGTCTAATAACTGTATTTTGCATTGGTTTGGATCTGAAAGTTGTAAACTATGAGCAAAAAAATAAAATAAATGAAAAACTCTTCTAAGTTTTAACTAATTTTGTTAATTTTTCGACTTTTAAATGGTCATCAATTCTTTAGATGAAGACTTTGTGCTGGTAATTTCGGTTACTTTTCAAAACTAAACGCTACTCGATATTTTTATTTTGACTACTCGATACTACTCGGTAATTTTAATGCTTTTTAAATTTAAAATTCACTTTAGTTTTTTAGAAAAAGTTTAACTTTTACAGAAAATTTAAATTAAAAAATATATTTTTTACAGTTATATTAGTTTTTTGTTTTTATACACATCGAGATTATTTTTATGTTGTTTTTAATTTATAACGAGCTTTCAACCTCTGTATATTTACAAAAATAAAGCAAATCAAACATATTAGCTAGGTTGATACTAGTATTTTATCTGGCTTAAGATCTCATCAGAACCCGAAGTTTTAGAAAAGCAAGAGCCTCCAGAATAGGTAGAACTTTAACAAAAACCTATTAATCATCAAGTTTGCTCAATTCTTGTCTTCTTAGAGGCCATTTAAACGACGCAATTTTTGCAGGCAACGTTGCGTGCAATTATTGTTTGTAGGCAAAGGGGGTAGTGAAGCAAGCGGGGGTAGCAAAAATTGCTCGGTTTCGTTTTTCAAGATATTTTTTGACATTTCTTTTTGCTATCGTTCGTATTCCTGTTAATTTGCTTTATTCGTATTCGGCTTCTCAAGTGTTGTGTATCGAAAATATTTCGTAAAATAAAAAATAAATAATGTGGAATAAAGAACTATTTATATATTATTTTAAATTATATTATATATATTATTAAATTATATTATTTTAAATTATTACGAATAAATTAAATTTCAACGAATGAAAAATTAAAGAAGATTGGCAAAATAAACGTCAAAAAAATTGCATGCAAAAACTCCTCGTGTAAATGTTAATGATATTTAGAAGCAACTTTAAAAGAGAATTCAAAAATTGCCTGCAATTAATTTCATCGTTTAAATTGCCTCTTATGCCCGTAATTTCAAGCAATAGATACCTACCGGTGCTTAGATACACCGTATACACGAACAAAATCGGGTAGGTATCTAAGCACCGGTAGGTAAATATTGCTTGAAATTACGGGCATTAGTAATCAAGTAATTAATCTTTTCCTAGCAAGCATCATGACGTTACTAAACTTTGAAGACCAAAAATGTTCTAATTGTTATTAATTATATTAATAACCTTAAATTATCACAAGTTAGAGGCATCTGAAATAAGTTTTAACCCTGCAGTACTATCGTTATTCAACTTACGCCATTACTATCGTTGGGTGTAATCCACACCTACTTATTAGTATCTGTAATTCATATCAGTCAAATTCAATTATGCAAATAATATATATTTTTTTTCAATAATGAACTCGAAAATACAGAAAAAAAATGTAATTATAAGTTTGGAAATTCATTTATCTTAAATAATATTTTCGTAATGTACATCTCTCTTGAAAAAAACAAAAATTCAGCCTTATGGGTGGATTCCACCCATTGCAGGGTTAATTGGTTAGAAATTTCTGAAATTACTCATTTACTAGAATATTGATAATAATCCAAAACACTTTTTCCTGTATCGGGGCTGTTATGTAAGAAAACCTCATATGTTCTTATTCATGTGCTACCCCAGCAATTAATATACAGGGAAATTTCATACACCATGATGTCCAGTTGTATGTGTTTGTTGTTTTTTGTACACTGAGGCGTATAAAATTTCCCTTTATATTAATTCCTGAAGCCGCGCATGGCTTATTGGAGTTTATCTACTAAACTATTGGAAAACCAAAATATTGAATAATATTCAGTTTTTGTTTTTACCTTTTGCAAAGAGGAATAAACAAATTTCATTGGTTTGTGGTTGCATGTTTCGTTATAAATGCATATTTTTTTCATATTTTGCCTTTAAGTGCATATTTGTTGCATTTTTATTGTATATTTTTAAATATTTTACGTTTAACTGCGTATTTTTGCGCATATGTTGAACTAAGATTGATATTTGATTTAAAATTAATAAAAGCAATAATTTAAAAACCACAATACAGCACTATATGAAAACAAGGACCATTATGCTGCCATCTACTTAGATATTTAAATTTATATAATAGGAAAAGTTTCCCCCTAGGCGGCCTAGCTAAACCGCTTAAGCAAGAAACTTATAACTATGTATGTAGGTTCCTAATCCAGCGATTTTTAAATTCCAACGTTACAAATTCCGGGATTTTTGAATATTACTTAGGGGAGGGATAAAAAGAGGAAAGTCTCAAAAAATGGAGAGTTTTTCTCCTTCTCATATGTTCCTTTGAATATGACCTAACACCCTGATATAAAACCTTTTTTAGTTTTGGCCAGAGACGTGGTAAAAAAGGGGGGGGGGGGTTAAAAGTGGGAGAATCGTAGTAAAAATTGGGGTTCTAAAGTCTTGCTTTTAACGGCCTGCACAAATCGCTGAAGTTAATAAATTTAAATTCCACTAATACTGGAATCCGCCTTTAAGTCCTCCTCAAACTCCTAAAACTTATAGTGTAAGTTTCTTGAGGTATGAGTAACTGTTTTTGATCAAAAAGATCAACTGCTTTTGATCAATAAGCGGGATATTTAGTTTTTTTTTTTTCTAAAAATACGGATTTTACCAAATTTGCAATTTTTCATTTAAAATTACTTTAAAAGGCTTTAAGAAAATCTGAAATCCATTATATACAAATACCTTTTCGAGCAAACATTTCTCTGAAAATTGTGTGGAGTTATTATTTTTTTTAAAATTGTCTCATTTCAATAAATTTTTTCTATATTTTTCTTCATAAATTATTTTTTAAAAACAAAATACCCACATCGGGAGTCTCCCAATATATTCTCTCCTATGTTTATGGCATTAGAATATGTGATAAAGAAAACAAAAATAAGGGACAAGTATTTTTCAGAGGCCCAAATTTATGTTTAAGCGTTAAAAGCTGGGACAAATTTAATACGTTTTTGTATGAAAACATGCCTGCAACTACCCAGGTATAAATTGCCAACCGTACCAAAAAAATAATACTGGCAAACCACTGCTATTTTTATATAACACACCGTGTTAAAAATTACCAAAGGCACAATTACTATTTTGTTACAAAGCACCACCCACAAAATTCTTGGCCAATATTGTTTTTACCAATAATTCAACCGGGTGCATGCAATAACCCCCACTGTCGAAATGAAATAAGCCCCACTGAATTTGTGCCCACCGAAAATTAAATAAGCCCCACCGAATTTGTGCCCACCAAAATGAATTAATCCCCATTAAAATGAATTATTCCCCGCCAATGAAAATGAATTAGCCCCCACCAAATTTGGTGGGCATTAAAATGAAATAATACCCACGTATTAAAATGAAACTTTACCCACCGAAAATGAGATAAGCCCCACTTTACATTATTTACACAAAACAATAAACATTTTTTTTAAATTTTTTGTTTTCACGTTGAGATTAAATAAATGGAATATTTATTTAAATGGGATAACACGATATTCTTTAAAAGGAAATATAGCCAACTTGGCTTTATTTCCATTTTTGTTGGAAATCAAGTCAACTTGTGAATTTGACTTCATTTCCATTTTTGTTTTATTTCAGTTGGTGTTATTGGACCTCACCGTGTCCTTCTTAAATATGGATACACCTTTATGTCAACATTCTGTAAAAGGGCAAATTATTAGTTTTTTACCAACTAAGGAACCTGATGATATGGGCACGACTGGATTTTTAATAAGAAGAAATGTGTTTTTTTAATTGAAATAACGTATTCTTTTTTCGTACTTTCTAATATCACCTTTACAAAATAAAACTAGTACTGTAAAAGTAGAAATTAATTCAAAAACCAAGAATTGATATTAGAATTAAAATGAATTAAACCCCACCAAAATGAATTAATCCCCACCAATGAAAATGAATTAACCCCCGCCAAATGTGGTGGGTAATAAAATGAAATAATACCCACGTATTAAAATGAAACTTTGCCGACCAAAAATGAGATAAGCCCCACTTTAAATTTTTTATAAATTTGGTGGGGCTTATTTCATTTCGTCGGTGGGGGTTATTTCAGTGGGGGTTATTGCATTCACCCAATTCAACCAATTAGAAGCATTTTTTTTTTAAATATTTTATTATATTTCACACATTTAAATATGACGTAATAATAATACTAAGAAAGAAATGTCTTGCTCTTTTTAAATGTGTTTTATTATACATATTTCTCAAAATTAATTATTTTAAAAGCACAACATTTTTTGAATTACCAACATTATGCCAACGGTCGTAAGTTCGTTCAACAAAAAGGTTGAACACTGCTATCAGTCGGATAACAGGACAATATTGTCGAAATTGTTAATCCCACATTCTGCTAACGCATAACCGACCGTCGCCGACGCTTTGCCAACTGTATTTTTGTGCCGATTGTATTTTTCTGCCTGGGTAATTAAATTCAAATTTTTTTTAAGCGCAGCTTTGATATACTCAAGAAAACAAAAATGTTGCTACCAATATAGCCTATGTGGGTATTTATGGTTGCCATTTATTTAACATAAATGTTAAAAAGCTTTTCGGAAAAAGTTTCATAAAAGCCGAACAATTACGAATGTCGATTAAATTTAACACGCATTAATGTACATATTTTTTTGTTTAATCCAACTATAATTCTTTAACCAAACGCAAGTTTTAATATCACAAAAAACACATTTTATTTTTTAAAAATCAAAATACTTTGAAGTTATCGGTTCTCATATTTCGTATATCAGTTCATGCGTCTTCAAAAGCTCTTTAATTTGGTATCCCATTTGTCTCAAATTTCTCTGAAACAATTCGAAATAAGCAGAAATCCCGAAAATGGAAGCATTTTTTACCCACATTATTAGCCCCTAAATATGAGATTGGGCTGCTAGAAAAAATGTGTGTCCCTTATGTTTTTTATTATGTATCCCAAATTTCATTAAGAACGGAGAGAACCCATCGTGAAACCCCATTTGTCAATTAAATTGGAGTATTTCGTTATATTTTATGAAAATTTTGTACACTTTTCTGAAAGGTTTTTAAATTTTTTAAATGGCTGATGTAAGAAAGAGTTGTGTATAAGTTGGAAAATGCCGATCTATATAATATGGTTTTTTTAACTACCCAGGTAGAAATTTGGGATGGTACAAAAAACGAAGAGTTTTCAAAACGTTTGTTTTTGATGGTACTAAAATAAAAGCGTTTCCAAAGCGATAATTGCAAATAATACGAAAAAAAAGCATTTAAAAAACATTATTTTGGATTGCTATTCGAACGTTCGGACAAAGTATTTTAGGAATACTTTTTATACAAAACTTACAAATATTTGTGAAATAAAAACACTGTAAAAGCATTGGTTCAAAGCGTTTTTCCAACGTTTGTAAAAGTACTTTAGAAGTTCTTATCGTA
The DNA here is from genome assembly GCA_021234595.1 of Delia radicum. Classification (NCBI taxonomy): domain Eukaryota; kingdom Metazoa; phylum Arthropoda; class Insecta; order Diptera; family Anthomyiidae; genus Delia; species Delia radicum. Next base: position 33,815,685 of record CM037853.1, read on the forward strand.
CAAAATTTACAACGGTTTATAAAATGAAACCAATGTAAAACCATTGCGTTAAAGCGTTTTTCTAACATTTGCCAATAGTACTTTAGAAATACTTTTTTTTTACAAAATATTTTACTGATTAAAAAACAACACTGTCATAAGGGGGTCTATCTATATGCGAACTCGGTTTCTTGTGCAATTTTTTTATATAATGAAATATATCTATTTTCCAATAGAGGGCTTTTTATTTTCATATTTGAATATTCGATTTTTAATTTCATTGATTTTATTGATATGTTTTTATATATCAAATTTAAATCTATTTTTTCTTTTGTGGTTGTCACAATATCGTTTCGTCAAAATTATGTTTTATGTTTATATTTTTTATACTAAATCACATTTCCCTTAATTTAAAACCCTGAAGTAATACTTTTATGTTTCAAGCTTATTAATTTATATTTTGTTACTTTAAAATATATTTTAATTAAATTCAATAAAAATATTATTTTTCAAAATGTAAATATATAAAATTGTTTAAAATTATTATTCTGATATTTGTGTTGAAAACAATGACAAAGTACTTTAATTGTAGCTTTTTTAACGCTTAGAGAACGTTAAAACTGTAAATTGGTATTTATGAACAATTCATAAAGATCTTTAAAATTTGTCTTTCGAGCGTTTTGACAATGTTCAAAATTACAACCCTCAAAGCGGTTATCATTTGGGTCGTTTTCATAACGCTTAATAACTGTAAGCCAAAATGTTCTGCAAATACTTATTTAACGATTGAAAAAGCATTTAAAAAATTTTGTTTTGCAATGTTTTGAGAACGTTATAAAATACCATCCTCAGACCGTAAATTTGGGTTATCATTTTGCACATTCTCAAAACGCTTTAAATTTGTAATTTGGTATGTTCTGAAAACGCTTGTACCATCATGAAAAATGCCTTTAAAACGTTTTAAAGATTGTATTTTTCTACCTGGGTACTTTTGCGTCAAAATTTTAGACTTTTTGATACTTTTATCGAGAAAACACTTGAAATAACCATAACTCGTAAAACTTTGAATTGCGTATTTAGGGATTCCTTTTCATGCAAAAGTTTAGAATCAAATTGATATTTTCTATACATGGCTAAAAATCCGGTTGGACACAACGAATGCCCTTAATAAAAATGTTAGGCTTCAATTTTTCGATATTTTGAAATCTTTTTACTTGTTCTATTTATTAATCTTTTCTATTAAAAACTTCCAAATTTCTAAAATATCAAATGTTTGTAAAACTTATTTCCAATGTTTATGAAAAATCTTTAAAGAAGCTCTACAGCTCAAAAAAAGGGTTTTGTTTTAGAAAGTGGGGAAAAAATTCAAGGAGGGATCACCCTCAAAAAAAGCTGGACAATCATGCCAAAAGCAGGATGGTTGCTCCGGTTAGGTATGAGCTTATTATTCTTCTCTTTTTGGTTTTTTGATAAAATGAGGTATAAAAGGGGTTTCAAAGATAAAAAGTTCAATGACCTACACAAAGACGATAACATAGAAATCGGAAATTTGAAACATACACTATAAGAATAAAAAAAACTTATTAAAAGAAAAATAGAAATATCAACACATTCCTGAAAGTGGTCAATTAATAAATTTAAAAACAAAAACTCTATAGATTATTTGTTAGGACAATATCCTAATAAAAAAAAATATAGATTATATGGCCTCTGGTAACATTGTGAAATGGAGACGGAGGAGATTAGAAAAATAAACAAAAATCTAAAAATAGAATATTTGTGTTGTCACTTCTGAGTATAATATACAATAACAGAAAAAGCTAATAGGAAAGAAAACTGCAATTTAGCTGCATTAGATTCGAGGCCATACTTGGGTGTGATCGCAAAACGGTCATGACTTAGTATTGTTACGTTTGTAATGTAAGATAAGCGCAGGTTTGATTCTTACAGCCGCAGGTTGTTGAAAAATGTATCATATAGAGACAATCTGACAATTATAAGACACAAATAAATAATACAATTTAAATGGAAAATCACTGATGAGCCTGTCAAAAAAAAAGAAGGAAACCAGTCTAGTCTGATTTAAAAAGTAATAGTGTTTATAATTTTTAGACAAAAACGTTTATTCTTCTTCTTAACCTCAACATTTCTAAATTTTAATTTTGATTATAAGAAATATCTTATGAAAAAGGATTTGGTTTACTTTAAAATATATTTCAGTATGAAAAACTACACTAAGCTATTGATAACTATATTCAAAGTTAAGTAACGTCATGATGCTTGTTAGTAAAAGACCATAGCCACGTGTTCGATTACTACGAAAACAAGAATGTAGCAAATTTGACCAGTAATATTCTGCCTATTCAGGAGGCTCTAGCTTTTCTAAAACTTCGGGTACTGATGAGATCTTCAGCCAGATCGAAATACTAGTATCAACCTAGCTAATATGTTTGAATTGTTTTATTTTTGTAAAGCTTGTTATAAATTGAAAATAATTAATGATAAGTTTCAATGGACGAATTCCAGTGACACTTCATAGATCTAATGCAGAAATCTATTGATTTCATGCAAATTAAGTGCACATTTTAAGCGCGTATTCTAGATTTTTAACTGCATATTTTAGAATTTGTTAGTTCATAAAAATTGCTGCCTTAGTAAAAACTAATCCGCAACTTCAAACTATTTAATGCTATTTCAGATTTTGATAAGCTAACTGTATTTTTTATCACAATTTTGTTTTGTTCATAGTTTTACAGCTTTTTTTGACATATGCAAAAAAAAAACTCATTTTGTCACAATTGTCTGAAAGGCGGTATATTTAAAATGTCATATAACACTAAATTGCTATTTTATTTTATTATTTTTTTTTTTTTTTATTAAAATTATTTGAATTCTATTATCAAATTTCTTAAATGGTTTCTTTCATCTAATAACAAACAAACATGTGAATGTAAATACAAAAAACAAAAGAATCGTTAAAATACAATTGGCTTTTTTTAATTCTTTATGTAAACCCCATAAGCAACACACACACTCGCACACAAAATGTAAACGCTAAAAAATGCCTAAAAGTATGCTATAGCAAAGGAAATGAAATATAAATAAATATAAGAGATTAAATTGTTTAGTAAATTCTATGCAAATCAACATACGATTAAATCATACACTCATACATAAACATCCGTTCTTGTTTTTTTTTCTGTTCTGTTCAGTGTTGCCACATCCCGGATGTTCAAAAGTGATAGATCTTTGAAAAAATAATGCTAGAAGTGCTAGATGAGAAAAAAAAGAGCTAGAAAAAGTGCTAGATTTTGTTGTTACATATATCACTTCGGAGCGATTTATACTTTTTTTTTGTAAATGGATCTTTAAGATCCCGTTTTCTTCTATTAAAAATATAAGTTTTTTTTCTAAATGAGGAACCAAAAAATTCAATTTGGCCTATTTTATTATTTGGAATAAACTATAGCTCAAATATTAAATGATACAGTAAAACCCGGTTAAGACGACCTCCGAGGGACCAAAAAAATTAGTTCGTCTTAAGCAAGGTTCGTATTAAGCGGGGTTTTTTTTAACGATAAAAAATATGTATTTATTAAAACAAAAACAAGATTATTCAGATTTGTACATAAATAAAAGATAAAATTAGCATTTCATGCATTCACAATTAAAAATTCAATTAAAATTCTTAATGAAAAAAAAAAAAAAACTGTTATGTTTTTCTGAATGACTGAATTAACGATTTCATTCGTTATAAGTTTTCTATTACCAAAATATGATTGTCAGCTTCTTCGGCACACGATTTTGTTCGAATACATTTTTTTTATGTTTATTAAGCTATTGTGTACCGTTTGCATATTAGGTACTTCCTTCTCTATTTCGACTTCTTCATCACTTGACAAATTTTCAACATCGGGAGGATTAACAATTTCCAATATTTCTTAATCTGATAATGTATGTGACGTCAAAACATTAGCATCTATATCTAGAAAGTGATCCACGGATATGGTATTGATACTAGGTATATCCCATAAAACGGATAAAGATTGTTCTAAACATGGTAATTTGTATGAAAACGAGTTTTTGGGACTGCTTAAAATAGTTCGTAATAACGGAGGGTTCGTATTAACCGAGTTCTTATTAAAAGATGTATTTTATATGAAAATTGTTGCCAAAACGTCGGGACTTTTAAATTAGTTCGTCTTAACCGAGGAATCGTCTTATCACGAAATATACTATTACTATTTTTTACAACTCAAAATTTACGGAAGAAAAAATTGTATATAAAAAAAACTGAAAATTAAACAAAATTCGTTTGCAAAATGTTTACTTTTAGTTTAATAACTAATAAATATTTATATTTAAATCTGTGACAAAAAAGTGAAAAATATATATTTGGCAAAAAAAGATTTGATGGAAACAACTTGCCAACGTTGGGAAATCAAAAAAAAAAAAAGTTGATTTTAAAAGAGCGTTTCCAGATAGAAAAAAATTATTTTATATAAAATTACTCGTATTTAAAAGTGTAAAAAAATCACAAACAAATGTTTGCCTAAAACCGGGTTCGAACTCGGAACATTCTCACTACAAACTTTTTTAAACAAAGCATCATCGTTTATATAACCATTGATTGACCAGTGTTTATGCTTTTGAGTAGTTGATAACTTCCGACCAGATAGCATTGGGAGAACACTTTTTCCCAAGGTTGGTCTCAGCCAATTCTTTACCAATGATTTTTTTCTGTAGACCACTGAAGTTATTGTAAAACAAATACTCGTAAAACGCTTTCTGGAAACTCTGGTAAAGCGTCTTAAATATGTGTTCTGCAAGTAGTTTATTAACAATTTCTCGGTGCCACTGACAGTTTCTGACTGGGTAGAAACAAGCTAGAAACACGCTTTAAATTTATATATATACAAGGAATATGCTTTTTAATAAATAATTTACATTTTATTCCCTAAAAATTAAACCAACTGCATATAAAAATTTTTAATAAAAATTTTCATAAAAGATAACATTTTAGGAAAAGTCCTAAGAAACTAAAAGGTTTTCAAAAAAAAGTCCCTATGATCTAAGGTTATTACTAAAAGAAAAATTTCTCAAAATCATAGAACTTTTGTAAAGTAAAATGTACTTAGATTTTGAAGAACTTTTAATGAAATGAAGCCGATAAAATTTGATAATTGTTCTATACGAGAAACTCATCTGAATCAAGAGTATTTTCTTGAGAAAATGGTGCACACAATCTGAGTGTTTTTCTTTATAAAAAATTCTTCAGAATCTGACGGTTTTCTCCTTTTCATGTTAATGTGATGGCTTTAAGAAGAAAAAGTTCTAATATTGTCATTGGTTTTTAAAAGAAAAAGAAATTTTTTTTTTTAGAACATGAAAATTTTTCGCCCAGAAATACTAATCGAAATGTAAACGATTTACAAAAGGAAAAATCATTAAAATTTCGAGATTGTTATGTTTTGAAAAGTCAAAAACAATATTCTAATAATTTAAACGTTCTTATAGGAAAAAATCTTTATTATCTGATGGATTTTGAAACGAAAAATTAAACAGTGTCTAATGAATTTTCTATGGAAAAACGTCCTTAAAAAGGTTTGCCTACGTGAAAAGTAATCTGTAGCTGAGAATTTTTATAAAAAATATATCTATAAATCTTAGCATTTTTAAAGGGCAAATTTTTCAGAGCTTATTGAGGGATAACGTCTACAGAATGTGGGGTTTCCTATTGAAAATTCGTTAGAATCACAGTATCGAAAAAAGTAATCTAAATCTGATCATCAGAGTGTTTTTCTCCAAAGGAAAAATCCTTAAAATGTGTAATTTGTTTATAGACAAATGCTAACATTACACTCTTACTATGCATAAAAATACGAAATTATTGTCAAAACAACGAAAACTTTCGTAAAATGTACAGATTTTTGTTTATTTTACTAAAAATTTGTTTAATTTGACATTTTCCGCATGGGTTATTATCATTGTAAGAAAACGTCCTCAGAATAAAAAATTACATTACACTTTGGAAAATACCTCTTGGAATCAGTCAGTTTATATATCTGAAAATTTAAAGTCAAATAATTAAAAAAAAACTGCTATCTAGCACCTAGCACTTTTTTTTATAAATTTTGAGTGCTAAATCACAAAAAAGTGCTAGATCTAGCATAAATTATGCTAAAATGGTAAGCCTGTTACTGTTTGATTGTGTCATTTGAAAATCATATAGCAAAGTTTTTTGCATTTATCTCTTGATCCTTCATTTTAAGCCATCTCATCTCATCATCGTTTTTCATATATTTCTAAATTGAAATGAATGTGGGTGGGAGGATGGATGATGTTTCGTTATATTTCTTTTTTCAAAATTTTTTCTCTGCCGCATACTATTTTGTTGTTTTTAAAGTTTAAATATTTACATAAGTTATAAAATTCTTAATAAAATACATACACAAAAACACAAAAATGTTGATTTATGCCAAAAACTTTATCATGTAGTAGATATAGAATTACAAATTTTTATACATATGTTTCATTTCTTAGAAATAGGGACAGGAACTTCATGCACTAAAAAAGAATGCTTTAGGCGCCTATAAAATGCACGAAAAATCTTAAAATATGCAATAAAAACTAAAAAAATATGCACTTAAGTATTTTCATTTTTTTAAGCAATTTTAGTCTAATTTTCAAGTTAATTTGTATTGTTTATTACACTGCGTTGCAAAACTATAATTACACATTAGTCTCACTAAAGGTCGTAAGCTAAAAAAAAAGTACAAGAGTTTTTTAAATGTAAAACCAATGGAAATGTTATTTATTTAACCAAAATAACCAAAAAAAAAAACAATTCATTTAGTTTTTATTTCACTATTTAAAAAGGAATAACAGAATTAGTGCTTCATAGCTATAAATCATAGTTGGGAATAGTTAATTGCATGTACCAATTAAATGACGGTTTAATTGGCATTGATTGATGTCAATGGTAATTAAATTTGTTGGTATTAATTGCAATTGCTTAAAAAAAATTAAACTTTTATAAGTTTAATATAATTTTTATTTAAAATAAAAATTATGTTATATTGACCTTTAATTGTGCAATGAAAATGAAAAATTTTTCAAGTTTGAGGCTATACTCTATTTTTCTTTATTAGGATATTGTCCTAAGAAATAATCTACAGAGTTTTTGTTTTCAAATTTATTATATATATTTATTTCTGCAAAAACTTGATAAGCCACATTGACTTAATAAAATGGTTTTTACTGTCTTATAGTCTTCCGAAGAAGGTCATGTAATATAAGACACATTTTGGGACTTTTTACAAGTATCAGGTATCAAGAAAGACCATCTACTTTGCTACCATTTTTCAGACTATGAACTTCTTTACTTATCTTTGTGCAATAACTTGATAAGCCACACTTTATTTTTTTTTGTAAAAAAGCAGTTTCCGATGGATTACTATCATCCATGAACGGGTATGTGATGGGAGCCTTCCTTAAGTATCTATTATGTATGCTTACAGTCTGGTTTAGTTAAAGCCTTATTTTCGACATTATTTTTAAACTTTAAAGGCGATTATTTCATTATTTTAATTTTGTGGCTTATAAAGTTTTTGCACTAAGCCCTTCATATGTATTTAAAGCAAAGTAAGTAAAAAGTGCAATATAAAATATGTATTTAAAGCGAAATATGGTACAATATGCATTTTTAGCAAGATATATGCACTAACACAAAACACAATTAAAACCCATTTCAATTACAAAAATTCAACCGATTCAATAACTTTAATTGTTGAAATTCCGCTAACAACGAAAATTGTTAATTCAATTAGAAATTGATAGCTCTTTAATTGAATTATTTTTCAATTAAATAATAACTCATTTGATTAAAAAGTGATCAACGCAAAAACAAAGAAAAAAGAAATTGTTGTTGCCATACCAAATGCTTTTTTACAGCTTAAATTTTTTAACATTGAATTTAAATCGGCATTAAATTCTCATTTAGTTAGCAGGTTTATTTATACTTAATGCGAACAATTTCACACAGAAATTAGTTTTTTCTTTCTATTGAAGCGTGGGGGTTATGGCAAAATTTTTTTTTGGTTTTTTTCCTTTAGCCCTTTTGTTGAAATCAGAGTATTTTTTTTTTTTTTTTTTTTTTGTTTAAAATAATTTTTTTTTTTATTTTTTTGCATTTTCTTTTGTTTTAAATTTTAAATTTTTATTAAACGAAATTAAACTTTAAAAATTACATTATCAATTTTATGATAATGTTTTAGAATAAAAAATATTCAGAATTAAAAAACTGAAACTAAATTATTTAACTTAATAAAGTAATAAATCTAATAGCTATTAATATGTTATCTAACTGAAACCAATTTAAAATAAAGGGTCCGCCATCCAACGTTTTTTTTTCAACTAGTGCTTATTTCGTGAATGGTAACACTTAGCTCATGTCTGATTTGACAGATAATTAGTTTTATCCTTCCGCTGAATGAATATGGTCCGTATGTTAGTTATCTTGTGAAAAAAGTGAAAGAAACTGGCATCCTCATTGATAAACCAAAGCGTGAAAAGCCAAAAACAGTGCGTACACCTGAGAATATTGCTGCTGTGGCAGAAAGTGTGCGTGAAGCGCCATCAACTTCAATTCACCGTCGTTCTCAGCAATTGAACATTTCGGAGACATCATTGAGACGAATTTTGCATAAAGACCTTGGTATGACGCCATACAAAGTCCAATTGGTTCAGGAGTTCAAAAAAAAAAGTTATTTGCGGACCCTTTATTTATTACTAATACCACTAAACATAAACGTTTATAAAAAAACAACAACATAAATATTACAAAAAACAACAAGAATGTGCTGATGGTTGCTTTTGAGCAATATAATATAAAAACATGTCAAACAAGTTTTGAATTTCAGCAACTATTTAATTGATTCAATTAATTTTTAATTGACAGCTTTTAAAATTTACAACAAACCGATTTAATTGAAAAAAGTAAGAGATATTTTTCTGTTTAACAAATCGATGACATGTTAACGCAAAATATTTGCTTCGCAAATATATTAAGTTTATCCTGTTCTCAGGAAAGCACATGCCTTTCCATGAACTTCCGGTCCCTGCTTATGAAGATTATAAAGTTTTTAGTTTTAGTAAAGTTTTACATAGTCACCGTCATAGTTGTTTTTTGACTATGTGCACTGTATCTTTATCTTGTCACTTACAGTTAAAAATTTACAAGTTATTTTTTTTTTTACAAAAAGAAAAAGCAAAATGTCTTACAAGGGAGGTATCCGCACACGAACTCGCGGCTTTTAATGAAATTTGGATATGTTTTAAATGAGCAAAAAAAAAGGGGGACACGTGATTCATTTCATATAAAATCATTAAAAATAAGCAATTATCTACCTCTGTCCCCTTCAATTTTAACCAAACTTGGTATGAAAGTTAAGTGTCATATACTCTTATATATGTCATCGTACAAATTTTGGGTTGTTAGCTCTAATGGTAGTGGAAATATCGCATTTCAATATATGATAAAAAAAAATCCACAATTTAACAAACGTAGTCGTACCTAATCGTCCATATCGCACACCTAGTTTAAAAGTGACTCAACTCAAAACTTAAATTTTTCGGGTTTATAAACTACCCGGGTTTATAAACTACCCAGCAAAACCACATATTACCAAATCATGGGTAAAGTAATGTATCGCCATAGGGCTTCATGCATTACACGTTACTTCACTGATGAATTTTACAGGCGATGAGCCTCAAAGGAACTCATTACCTTGTAATGGGTAAAGTAACTGGTTACTTATATGGTTACATGGTGGGAAAAATTAATGTGTCTATAAATAGATTTTCATAAAAAAAAATGCATAAAATTTTTTTTTACAGATATTTTTTTTTAATTATATAAATAACTTTTTTTTATTAAATAAATAACTCGGTCATGCTGGGATTCGAACCTGGGGTCTCTGGTATTTAACAATTAGTTATGCGAGAACTCTACCAACTGAGCTATCGATACATACAATATTTTATTGCTTAAAATGTAGATGAGTTGTTATGCTTCGTGTTTTCGTTCGTGATATCAAAAATATACAGCTTACCATTATGCTTACAAAAAATCACAAAGTAATGTGTCTATAAATAGATTTTTAAAAATATATATTAATAATTACTTTACGTTTATAATTCATGCATTATGTAATTGATGAACGGTAAGTCATTATTTTATATTTTGAAGTAATGTAAAATGTAACGAGGGGTTATTACAAAGTAATCCATGAGTGTTCAATTATCGGTAACTCATTACTTCTTGTTGGAAAATAATGATACAGGTAAGGAGTACACATTACAAGGTAATGCATTACTTTATCGCACCCATTACCAAAGTTTTGCTGGGTATGTACAATAAACTTGTTTATCTTTAAAAAAAATATCAGTGTATTTTGTTGTTGCTAAAACACAGTTATGCCTTTGTTTATGTTTCAATTGGTATAAAGTTGCAACTATTTTTTTTTGATTTCTGAAAAATGAAAAATTTTGAGTTGAGACACTTTTGAAATAGGTGTGCGATATGCTTTCAAACGTTAAAGCTACGTGTTAAAACCACGGGTTAAAGCCACTGCTGTCGTGCTTTAAATAAAATATGCAAAACAAAATTTTTTTTTAAGTAAAATGCATTTTATTTCAAAATCCGCTGTTTAAACCGCTGTATTTTAAAAAACTGTTTTTATTTATTTAATTTTGGAAAAAGTACATGTTAATTATAATGTATTCCACTTTGCCCTTGCCAAATTAATATGTGAAGCTCTCACGTGCTTCAAAGTTATGGATAAAAATCTAAAAAAATATTCTAAATATGGTAGAAAAAATGATTCACATAAAAAAAGTAGTTCATTACAAAAAGTTAAAATAAAATTTTTCCAAAAGTAGTAGCACATAATTGCCCATATCCTTTTACCGGTTTAAGCTACAAGAGTCATTGATATCTCATTTTAATGGTACTTAAATCACGGTTTTACTCGTTCACAAAAAAAATTTACTTTTTGACGGTAAATTGATTTTTTTCTTAATCTGTGATTAAAACTGCTGTATTTCAAAGAACTGGTTTTGCTAAAATTTTTAAAAAAATGTATAGTATTAAACTTGTTTCTAAATTATCGGCGTTTTAGTTAAATTTTTTCACATTTTTACTCATAACTCAGGATACCGCAAGAGCTCTACAGCAGATATGAAAGCCGTAGTCAAACGTCGGCACAGGCGGTTCGAAGCAAAAGCACTCGGCGTCTTTAGTCGCCAACATATGGTCAGTCTCGGCTAGTAGGGGAAAAGTTTCGGCGGCGGCTGATAATCGGTTTGAAAATTAAATTTCATAAGAACTTTGTATGTTACAGCAGGTATAACATCAACATTTTATCAAAACAACAAAACACATGCACAGAAAAAAGCAAAATAAATTTATTTTTGGGTTGCAAACACTGCAGCGAACTTCTATTCAAGAAAAGTAGCTGAATATATCTCAAAAAATCGCTAGAAATAGGTAATTTTTTTTTTTAGCTAGAAAAGTGAAAAAATGCTAGCTAAATTTTATAAAAACCCGCTAAAACTTGAAAACCATTTTGCGGTTTTAAAATCAGTTAGTATTATTTAATAAATATAATCTTGCCGAAAATTTGTCCCAAAATGCAAAAAGACCAAATGAAAATCAATTTTTAGTTAACTTGTAGTAAGATGAATTTTAAGGAAATATGTAATATATTTTTTATAAAAATTTGAAAATTTGAAAATGCAATACAATTTTTTAATCATTTTTTATATATTTTGTTGCTGGACTCGAAACTTTGACTAAAAATTGGAGATGGATAGTATTTAGCGATTTTGCGCAGTTTTTTCAGAATTGACAATTTTGTCCTTGATCAAAAGCTTACAAGAAAAATCTTTCTATACGTCGACAACCGTTATTCGAGAACTGTTATGGTATTATTTAAGAACATAACTAATTGTTTAAAAAAAAAAAACTTAAACTAAAGGGTCCGCCATCTAACGTTTTTTTTTTCAACTAGTGCTTATTTCGTGAATGGTAACACTTAGCTCATGTCTGATTTGACAGATAATTAGTTTTATCCTTCCGCTAAACGAATATGGTCCGTATGTTCGTTATCTTGTGAAAAAAGTAAAAGAAACTGACATCGATAAACCAAAGCGTGAACAGCCAAAAACAGTGCGTACACCCGAGAATATTGCTGCTGTGGCAGAAAGTGTGCATTAAGCGCCATCAACATCAATTCACCGTCCTTCTCTACAATTGAACATTTCGGAGACATCATTGAGACAAATTTTGCATAAAGACCTTGGTATGACGCCATACAAAGTCCAATTGGTTCAGGAGTTCAAAAAAAAAAGTTGTTTGGCGGACCCTTTATAACTTCGCGTCTTCACATGCAATAAAATAATAGCAAGCAGCACAAAAATTTCACGTGAAGACTCTTAATTTTATTTTTTAATGATATTATTAAGATATCCTTGAAATGCAATCGAATTTTATAATGATGTCTGAAATCAAATCAAATCACACTTTCAGTTTTCATTTGAACTTAGCAATCAATAATTACAAAATTTTTAGTAAATAAAATCGCGGGAAAATATTATATGTGGACAGAAACTAATTTTGTGTTAAATTTTATTTAGTTTTTTATTTTACTTTTTTTATTATTTTAAATGTGTTTCATTTAAATTATTTAGATTATGTGTACATTAGGGTCGTCTTTCGTTGTATGGGCGAAAAATAAAAATGAGATTTTTTTTAGGGCATTTTGATTATCGGGGATTTCAAGTTTTTTTTTTTATTTTTATACATTTTTACTTTAAAACAAGGTTTTAATAATATTTCATCAATATTATTGTACATGCTTTTTATATGATTGTAATAACTTTATTTTAAAATACTATATTTTCTGTTGATAGTTAACCCATGTTAACCTGGGGTCAAATATGACCCACGTAAGAAAAATGCAGCTTTGTGGCAAAATGTATAAATAAAATAAAAAAGGAATAATTCAATTTATATTTATTCAAAAAAAATTTCGTTACCCGTTTCTAGTCTTCGAGTAGGTCAATTTAGTAAAAATTAGAACTTTAAACTTTTCCATAATAATAATTTTGAGGGGAAAAAAAATTACACTATTAAATTAAAAATACGTTTTTCGAAAATACTCCTGAATATGTACAAAAAAATCAATTTTAATATGAATACAAATATCTGAATTTATACTAAATAATTAATTTTAATTAATTTTAAAATGTATATAAACTACAATTAGAAACATAAACAAAAATTTATTTTGTCATCTTTGTGATTTTTGACTCTTTAAAATACGAGGGTCAATTGTGACCCCATGAAAACACAGGTTAACTATGAACACGAAAAATTATACTTTATAATAAAGTTATTACAATTATATAAAATAGCATACACAATAACATTGATGAAGTATTACAAAAATTGTGTTAAAAAAAGTCTATACAAATTTAAAAAAACGTTGAAGTCCGCTAGAATCAAAATGCTCTAACAAAAATTTTTGCCTACGGATATCCGTAATACTTGGCTTATTTAATACTTGAGATGTGTTTAATAAAATACTTGACAGCAAACACCAAGTTTTTGATTTTTGTTGAATAAAATTTTCAAAATACAAAAAAGTCACTTTGAGGTACACCCAAAATATTTATTATTTTTTTTGACACAAAGTTAGAGTAAGTTAGCGATTTTCTAGGAAAGTAAATTTTTTTATCTGAGTAGTTATGATTAAACCCAATACAAAAATTATTTTATATTTTTTAATTTTGAAGAAAAAAAATTTGTATTTTTTTTTTAAATTATGCCCATTTTTCCAAGGGGCCCGATTTTCAAGGGTGATGCGGGACATCTTCCCGATATGCTAGAACTCTAATTTTTTGCATGGTGAATTTTTGTACCCAAAAAATATTTTAAGAGGGGGACAGCCCCAAAAATCGCAAGTTGAAAAATAAGGACAACCCTAGTGTACATTTTAGAAACAATCATGGTGATTCATATTCGCACTTTCACCATTCGCCTCAGATTTTGAACATCAATTTACCCCAAATATTTTTATTTGTATTACTGTGCATTATTTTTAGCTTACGATAATACAACTACAATTCCTTAATAGAACGTCAGATTTAATGTTACTCAAAATACATTTTTTTTTAATAACAAAAATACTTAAAGGTTTTAGACCTAATTTGTACAGCAGTAAATGTGTCTCCAAAAACCTTTTAATTGGTAGCAAATTTTTCTATACTTCAAATAGTACGAAAAATGGATTAACTTTTGACCCCACTTAGTAACCCCTAAACATGAAATCGGACATCTATAAAAAGCGCGGGCCCCTTAAATTGTTATTCTCTACAACATACAATAAATATATTCGACCCGGGTGGGAATACTTCCCATGATAATACAGCTATGCAGTGAAGGTATGCTAGAAGATGTACCTACTATAGAAAGTGCATATAAATATTAAAAGTATTTTCGTAACTAAAGGGTGTCACAAGAAGAGCGCAATTTTTAAATTTTAAATAAAACACAGATATTTAAAAAAAAATCGTGACTCTTTATTATATCGTAAAGTAGACGGAATGAGGTTATGTATGGAACAATATATCGTGCAGATGGCCGCCGCGGCTTTGCTGGCATGCACGCGATCTTTTAATGAAATTTTCAATGACCGTTTTGCATGAATGCTGCGGTATTTCATTAATGCAGCGTCCAATTTCCTCTTTTAAGGCTTGAGTCGTCGTCGGCTTATTCGCGTAAACCATCGACTTCAAAAAACCCCAAAGAAAAAAAACTAGTGGTGTTAAATCGCACGATCTAGGCGGCCAATTCTGATCTCCAAAACGCGAAATAACACGACCGGGAAATGACTGATGCAGCAATTGAATTGTTTCTCTGGCTGTATGACATGTGGCGCCGTCTTGTTGGAACCACATGCCCTCCACATTCATTTCTTCAATTCTAGGCAAGAAAAAACTAGTTATCATTTCACGATACCGAACACCATTGACTGTTTGCGCTTGACCTGCCTCATTTTCATAAAAAAAGGTCCAATGATTCCTCCAGCCCAAAAACCACACCACACAGTGACACGTTGAGGATGCATTTGCTTCTCGTGAATCACTCGAGGATTTTCCTCACCTCAAATGCGACAATTCTGCCTATTGACGAAGCCATCAAGATGAAAATGGGCCTCGTCACTGAAGATGATTTTATCGGCAAAATCAGCATTTTAATGTTGTCTCTCCAATACCCAATTGACGAACTCCCTTCGCTGTCCATGGTCAGCTGGCTCCATTTTTACTAACCTCGTACCTTCTACTAGCAAACAATAACAATTGTTCAAATGTCAAACAATGACACTTCGAATGTTGCTAGATTTAAAAATTGCGTTCTTCTTGGGACACCCTTTATAAATATTGTTAAATTCTTTTGTTAAATAAATATATTTAAACACTGAAACTTTTTACCAAGCATTGGGTTTCATCAACGGATGGGGTAAAACATTACACTTCTTAACGGCCAAAAAAAAAGAAGTGCGTTTGAAACTAATATTTTTAATAGACCTATGTACGCTGAATCCAAAATTTTTCTTATTAGCAGTTTTTTATCTTGCTTATTTGTTTTCGAAATTCTATCGCAAAATCATAAATTTAGCAGAATATTTGCAGAATATATACAAAATTATCTTAAATTTAATTATAATCATGTTCGGTATTTGCATCAGGATAGACTAGGATGGAAACTAGACTTGAAAATATATTCTATTAAAATTGAGCTCGTTTTTTTAAATAAAAAAAAAAACCAGAAAATAATCGTTTCTTAAGGCTTTGTCCGTTAAATATTGAAGTTTGTTTTTAAGAATTCTGTTGTTTTTACTACTTTTATGGGTTATTTAAACAATGTTTAAAAATAAATATAAAAATGGTTTGAATACACTGGAGTCGTTTTTTTAATTGTGTTTTCAATTAATTTACTTGGTGACTGAAAACAGCCTCATCCACCGTTTCTGATTTCAACCAAACTTAGCATAGAAGATGAACATCTTATAACCACAAACTCATCCAAATGAAATACAGCTAATCCCAGCGGATCTTGAAATATCGAGTTTCAAAATATGAAGAATATTCGAAAATTTTAAAAAAGTGGTCGTACATAATCCACCAAATCTTTTTAACGGCCTAAGCTACGACAGTCATTGATATCTCATTTTAAAGCTACTGGTATACACAAGTTTATTCACTTCGTAAACGTACAACGCATTGTTTTCAAAAATTGCGGTTAAAAAAACTGAATTTAAAAATAGGTTTTTTTTTTATTTTTTTTTTTTATTTTTTTTAATTTTAAAAAAGTATGTGTTAATTAAAAATTACTTTCCTTTACCGTGTCTAATCCCTGTAGAGAGCACTTACGGTATTACGAGTTATGAAAAAAAAAATGTAAACAAATTTAACTAAAAAAAACCGATAATTCAGGAACATGAAAGAGTACCATTTAGGGAACTGGCAACGGTATAGAAGAATAATTAATAACTAACATATATTATTTTAAAAAGTTTAGTAAACCAGGTTTTCGAAGCGGTTTGAACCATGGATTTCAAAAAAACTTCATTTTGAGGTCAAGAAGAGAGTAATCTTTGCGTACTATTAAAATCAAAGTAGCTTTTAAATGTGGTATCAATGACTCTCGTAGCTCAAGCCGTTAAATAGATATGGACAATTATGTGCAACTACATTTCTAAAACTTTTATTTTCTTCAATAAAATATTTGATCGTATCTGGTTATTGGTGCGCTGCCATCAACTTGGTAGTAATATAAAATTTCACCATTTTTCAAATACTGTTCTCAAAACTCAATTTCATTAAACGGCGTAAAACCCCGATAGAAAGAACTGCGAAAGTTTAAAAATCGGAAAGTTTTGGTTTCACTTGCACACCAGAATACAACTCTTCACTAAACAACGATATGGAAATTACTTTTTAGGTGAATGTTTCTTCCAGGTCTAGTGAGTCCATTTTGTATTGGTTTGAATCTGCAAAGTTAAATGCTATGAGCACAAAAATTTAAGTATTTTTTTTGGTGAAGACGTTTCAACGTGAAACTTTTCAGGTCATAGCTTTTAAGTACACTCAAAAAATTAAGGTAGTACAATGGTTTGTAAAACGCCTTGTAAATCAAGTAAACTGTTTTGAACTAATGTTTTACTGAAATTTCAATAATGTTTTACTAATTTATTTCGGTGACAAATTGTGCTAATAAGCTCAATTGTGTGGACTACAGGAGAAGAGGAATATGATACCAAAAAGTACAACACTTGTAAGACTTATAAAAATCAAATATCTGTTTTTTATATATAAAACAAAATTGCGGATTAAAACCAGGCTTGACAGATACTTGATTTCTTTATCCCCAAATAAATCAAAAAATAGTTAGTACTGAAAATTAGTCAAATTCAGAACAATTTTTCGTACATCTCTTCATAATACTCTAAACTTTAAAAGTTTGCAAGGAAAACCTTCAACTTTTATTACTTCTATCAAAAGACTATTTAACTTAAAGGACATTAAATTTTTCCTAAAAATTTTTGGTGAATACTTCGTAAAATCTTGAGATTATACGTATTTTCCCTACAATTAATAGCCAACTTTTT
Source organism: Delia radicum (assembly GCA_021234595.1). Classification (NCBI taxonomy): domain Eukaryota; kingdom Metazoa; phylum Arthropoda; class Insecta; order Diptera; family Anthomyiidae; genus Delia; species Delia radicum. Next base: position 33,833,399 of record CM037853.1, read on the forward strand.
ATTTAATAAAGGGTCCGCCATCTAACGTTTTTTTTCAACTAGTGCTTATTTCGTGAATGGTAACACTTAGCTCATGTCTGATTTGACAGATAATTAGTTTTATCCTACCGCTGAACGAATATGGTTGTGTATACGCTTGAAAAACGCTGGGAAATATTGCGACATTACATTGAAAATCATGGTAATGTTGCAGAATGTGTGCGAAAATTGCCCTGTTTTTGAAGATCAGCCGCAGAGCTGATGTCGTTTGGCCACCTCGGAGCTGCGATTTGGCACCATTGGACTATTATTTGTGGGGTGCCGTCAAAGATAAGTGTTACGCCAACAAGCCAGAGACAATTGACGCTTTAAAGGACAATATTCGTGAAGCCATTGGTGAAATACAGCTGCACACGATCGATAATGTGCTTAAAAATTGGACCGATCGTGTAGGCTACTGCATGGCCAGCCGAGGCAGCCATTTGAATGAAATTATTTTCTATTATTAACCGGAAGGATTGTACTTTCAAATAAAGAAAGAAATTTGAGAAAATATTCAGTAGTTTTTTTTATAGCATTTTCAAAAAAAAAAGTTATTTGGCGGACCCTTTACATACAACAACTATCTGAATTGAATAATGAGTTAAAGCCAAGCGAATTTTGTTAAAATTTCTGAGACATTTATTCTAGAAGTCGTGAAAATGTGTTCATATTTGAAGCAGTTTATCTAAAAAATAGCTCAGAAATGATTAAAAAAGGTTACAAGATTTGAAAATTGTTTAAAAAGTCTTAAAAAATATAATTTTTGAGTGTATAAATTTTTTTTTTACTTTTATTTTTGAGTAGTATTTTTTTGTTTTTTTTTTGTATAAAACCCCTGGTAAAGTTGCTTGGAAAAAGCATGTGGCATATAGGTTTTAACTTGATAGATTTTATTCTTAATCTATTTTATATTAAAGCATTTGTCAAAAAATTGTAATATCCCCAACATATTTTCGAAATACCCAACAAAATCCTCCGTCCCCAATTGAAAATTTCTGTTCCCAAGACCAACAAAAAATCCTCAAAGTTGGGGATACATTTTGTGTTGTCACCGCATTGTGAAAGTAACTGTCTGTTAATTAAACTAAAGACAAAATAAAATATTTAAATCTAATATGCATTAAAGATGTATTTGTAAACTAAATGTTTATAATGATTATTAATGTAGTGTGGTCAAATTGGCAATTTGAAACTGCAAACAAATATTCGTTCAGGTAGACAGACTAAAGCGAAACATAAGTACACACATCTTAGGTAATTTTTTAGGGTTTCTTTTTATTATGGGGAAAAACAAAAGGGTTTTATATGTCATATTTTGTTATTTTTCGTTTGGTTTCTAGAATTATCTACAGCATTTGTCTTTTTTTTAAAAAGATGCCGCTATTTAGACAACCATTGATGTAAGTAGTTAAAAGATAATTTTGTTTAAGTTATATACAATTGTTTCCTATATATTTTCAGATATTACATTAACTCATGTCTTCAATGTGAGAGTATGAACGTTTTTATATTTTGCAACTTATTGTAAATGTAAATTATTTTTAAAAGAATCACAACCAAATTTCTAAGATTTTCAGCAAATATGTAAACTAAAGTAAAGGGTGTCCCAAGAAGAACGCAATTTTTAAATCTGGCAACATTCGAAGTGTCATTATTTGACATTTGAACAATTGTTATTGTTTGCTAGTAGAAGGTACGAGGTTAGTAAAAATGGAGCGCTACACGAATGAACAACGCATTCTCATTGTGAAATTGTTTTACCAAAATGGTGAAAGTTTTGCGGCTACAGTTTGCAAATTGCGATCAATTTGGGGTCACAATAATGCTCCAAAAGAGTCAACTGTAAAGAGATTAATGGATAAATTTGCCGAAACTGGGTCTGTTAGTGATGTAAAGACAACAACGCGCCATCGACCAGGTCGATCGACCGAAAATGTCGCAGCTGTACGTGATGATGTCGCTCAAAATCCATCCACCTCAATTCGACACCGAGCTCAGCAAAGTTGGTGTCAATGGTGTTCGGTATCGTGAAATGATAACCAGTTTTTTCTTGCCTAGAATTGAAGAAATGAATGTGGAGGGCATGTGGTTCCAACAAGACGGCGCCACATGTCATACAGCCAGAGAAACAATTCAATTGCTGCATCAGTCATTTCCCGGTCGTGTTATTTCGCGTTTTGGAGATCAGAATTGGCGGCCTAGATCGTGCGATTTAACACCACTAGATTTTTTTCTTTGGGGTTTTTTGAAGTCGATGGTTTACGCGAATAAGCCGACGACGACTCAAGCCTTAAAAGAGGAAATTGGACGCTGCATTAATGAAATACCGCAGCATTCATGCAAAACGGTCATTGAAAATTTCATTAAAAGATCGCGTGCATGCCAGCAAAGCCGCGGCGGCCATCTGCACGACATATTGTTCCATACATAACCTCATTCTGTCTACTTACGATATAATAAAGTTTCACGATTTTTTTTTTAAATATCTGTGTTTTATTTAAAATTTAAAAATTGCGCTCTTCTTGGGACACCCTTTATAAATTTTGTAAAAATTTTTGAGATGGTAACAATTAATGCATACCCACATTTAAAGCAGGTGACAATTATAGAACTTGAAGTGCCAAATGTTAGCATTACAAAATACATTAATTTTGCATATCAAAACATAAATTTCTTTGATAATCGCAATAGTAAAGAAAAGATAAAAAATATGTATTTTTTTTATTGACATACCCTCTATCATTATTATGTCTAAATGTTCGAGTTTGTAGCTGATATAAAAACTGTTTTTATAATAAAGTACACTCAGGGAATAAAGTTTCATTTCGTATTGAGGATATTGTTTCATAAATCGTTTGTCATCAATTATTCATCATATTTATGAAGTTTTCATAAATATAAAGAAGAGTTTCATAAAAATTTATGACACATGTTTCTTAGACCATCATGATTTCATACAAAGATTCATAAACTCTGTGAAAATAAATTTTCCCTATTTAGAGAAAAATAATGAAATTTAGATATAATAAATTTATATTTGTAATTTTCATTTAAAGTATAGAAAATATCATTTGCAATTATTTTTTTAAAAACTCAAAGTCTACGAGAAATTATTTAAAATTCTATAACATCAATTGAATATTATTAGAATTTTTGTTAGTTTAAAATATAATTTGAAAATGAAAAGGTAGAAAAAAACATAATTTTTATTTTTAATAAAAATTATATCAAACTTCTATAAAAGACAAAGTACGGTCTTGTCTACTCCTCCCCCTTTGCATCTTGTTTTAAAACAAACAAGTGTACAAATAAAAAGAAAAAAAAAAACAAAAAACGTGTATTGAATATCTACCAAAGGTAGACCTTACTCACAAAAAAAAAAAAATTCAATTATTTTTTCATCAATGGTAATAATCTTTAACTTCGAGCTTATATATTAGTTCTCATTAAGTGACAAAACTAGTTTATATGAATGTTTGATGTTTTGCATGGGACTGTCACTTCTTTTAAAACGTGTTCTGATGATGGGAACCTAGAAAATTCCCGAAATAGATCTGTCAACACATTCCTGAAAGTGGTCAATTAATAAATTCGAAAACAAAAACTCGATAGATTATTTGTTAGGACAATATCTTAATAAATAAATATAAAGTATGGCCTTGAACTTAAATTATTTTCATTTTCATTGCAAAATTAATAAAACTTGTATAATTTTTTTACATAATTTAAACTGAAGGAATTTTAATTGATGTTTTTCAAATTGAAAATTATATTTTTAATTTCAAATGGTAAATATGAAATTTTAGATTGTTTTATTAAAGAAGAAGTTGTTATAAAGTTATAAGTTGCATAGTTTTAATGAACCTTTTTCAGTAGGCGTATGAAAATTCATTGTTCATTAAATTTTATGAAAAACTGCATTAACTTAATGAAAAGTTTCAATGGACGAGTTCCAGTGACAAAAAATCCTTGATATCAGTGTATGAAAAACATATTTAAAAATCTTCCATGGGTGATTTTGTGTATGTATTACAAGTGTTGTACTTTTCAGTATCATTTTCCATCTTGACATGTAGCGACATCTACTTCATTCTGCATATATTTTTCAATCTGGTTGTCGTGCACACTATTAATGCACTTATCAGCACATTTTTTTTTTTTTAACAAAATAAATTTGTAAAATATTAGTAAAACATTAGTTCAGAAACAGTAAGGTGTTGAATAAGTATAACTATAATTTTAGCTAAAAAACATAATTTATGCAAAAAACTTGTTGATAAATGGTGAACATGATTTACAAGAATTTTTACTAACTTTCCTACTAAAAGACAGATGCAATGTTAATATATGGTATTTTTATTATATATACAAAGCTGTATTGTAGTTGTATTATTATTTATACACTTACAATATTTTTTCCATAAATCAGTTAAAACAGGACTACGTCATTTTTCGTTTAAAACTGTAGAGGCGGAGGAGATTAGAAAAATAAACAAAAATCTAAAAATAGAATATTTGTGTTTGTTAGTGTTTGTCACTTCTGAGTATCATATGCAATAAAAGAAAAGCTAATAGGAAAGAAAACTGCAATTTACCTGTATTAGTTTCGAGGTCATACTTGGGTGTGATCGATAAACGGTCATGACTTGGTGTTGTTACGTTTGTAATGTAAGAGGAGTGCAGGTTTGATTCTTACAGCGGCAGGTTTTTGAACAAATTTATCATATAGAGACAATCTGACAATTATAAATACACAAATAATAATACAATTTAAAAACGGAAAATCACTGATGACGCCTGTCCATAAAAAGGCAGAAACTAGTCTAGTCTGATTTAAAAAATTAATAGTGTTTATGATTTTTAGAGAAAAACATTTAATCATCTTCTTAACCTCAAAATTTCTAAAGTAGAACTATTGTATTTTTTAGTTTATTTTAAACTGTTGAAAATTTAATTGATAAAATCGATAAAAAAAACAATAGATTGTGTTCGTTTATTTCAATACTCAATATAATATAACAACTTTTTGTTTTCAATAGAAAATTTTAACTGAATATCTTAAACTATTACCGAAGTCCGTTTGTTTGTTATTTTGTTTATTGACTAACAGACAGAAAGCTAAAAAAATATATTTCTTTGGCAATTTAACTGTATATTCCATTGAAACAACTTTACGGATTAAATTTTTAAATAACTGTTAAACTTTTATGGAAAAGTTTTTGTGAGTGTAATAAATTTTTTTATGAATGTATGGCGCCTAGTTTTCAAGGCGCTTAGTTTTCATAATTTAACTAAAATTTAGCAGATTTTACAGTTTTTTCTTTTTTTTTGCTGTTTTAATTTTACTAATAGTACGCAAAAAGCTTCTGCTAATTTTCAACTTTTTGCTGCAATGTAATTTTTAACTAATTTTCTAGTAACGTTTTTTGTTGCTATTTTTACAGACTTATTGGTATGAGTTTAATAAAATTTTATGAAAACTTACATTAATTTAATAAGAAGTTTCGAACAAAAAAGTTCTAGCGTAACTTCATTGCTTGTATGCAAAAATTCCTATAATATCATGCAAATAATTCTCTGAGTGTATGCTTTTAAATACAATGTTATACTTACTTTTCTTATCATAAACACATTTAGATTTTTCTATTTAATGTATCCTAAGTATATATTGAACGTGTTTAAACATGTCCAGTGTCCATTTCGTTGTCTTTTTTAACCTCGAAATAATGATAACCTTTCTTTACATATTTCATTCTTTTTTCTTATAACTAACATTCGTTTTTCCCCGCTTCTTTATTTTTAGGATATACCGGAAACTAATTCAACAAATTCAAGTGGCACAAATGCTGTTGTTGTCTGTGTCGATAATGGCGTTAATGGGCGTACAAAAGTTTTTACCGAAAATGAAGCCCAAGAAACATTATTAAGCAAAAGTAATGAAACATGCATTTAGGCTGGAAGGAAAAAAGTTACAGCGGCAAATATATTAATGTATTAAATACAAAGTCATGCACACACATTAATAACTACTATAAGAAGGTATGCCAGGTTGGTTTTTTTTTTGTGATGGGAGGGGGTGGGCTTATATTGAAACTTGCATAGAATTTACAATTTGGGGGGGGGGGGGGTTATTCTTTTAGAAAAGTTAAAGCAATACTTATTGTACAAGAACATGTCTACGAATATGATATTTTTAAAGACGTCTGGCAGAGAAATTCTCCAAGATGTGAATTCCGATTATTTGTGATAAAGGAGCCACAACGAAGGGATTTGTATTTTTTTCATACGGGTCCGATATTGAATTTTTGAGATAAAAGGGATGGGAAAAGTTTTCATACATCTCATAATCTAAGAAATTTTGTACAGAAAAATTAATAATATACAAATAATATGACAGCAGAACTAACGAAAAAGTCCACTAGTCTTTTAGAAACTTCAAAACTTTGACTATTTTTGTTGTAGTCAAAATGGGCAAAAAGCTTAAGGTCCTCAAAATTAAAGGTTTCTAAACTACTCCCTCCATTAGTTGTCTTAAAATTTGTTTATCACACTTAGGCCCGTAATATCTAGTAATAGATACTAGGGTGTCCCCTAAAAATTGATTTGTCATTATTGCTCCAAATGGTAGAAATCGATTTTTATGGAAAACGTTAGCCCGTGCCGAATTTCGACAAAAAAAACCATTTAGGGAAAAATTAAACTTTTCACTTCTTTAATTCATTTAATAAACTCAAAATTATTTATATAGGGGAAGGGGCCACAAGGTGGACATGGTTTTAAAATAATGCGCTAGAGCCCAAATGAAATAAGACATCTTAAAGTTTCATAATAGGTTGGGTATCTTATGGCCACAGAGATAAATTTTTATTTTGGACATAACAATTTTTTAAACCATATTTTGAAATTGTTCAAAATTCTGATTTTAAAAAAATTAGGGGGATTATTCTCTTAAAAAGTTAAAGTAATACTTATTGTACAAGAACTTGTCTAAGAATTTGATATTTCAAAATTCTCCAAGATGTGAATTCCGATTATTTGCGATAAAGGAGCCACAACGAATGGATTTGTATTTTTTTTTTCATACGGGTCCGATATTGAATTTATGAGATAAAAGGGATGGGAAAAGTTTTCATACATCTCATAATCTAAAAAATTTTGTACAGAAAAATTAATAAACTACAAATAATATGACAGCAGAACTACCGCAAAATAGTTTTTTAGAAACTTCAAAACTTTGACTATTTTTGTTAGTCTAAATTGTCAAAAATCTTAAGGTCTTCAAAATTAAAGCATTCAAAACTACTTCCTTCATTAGTGGACTTCAAATTTGCTTATCACATTTATGCCTGTAGTTTCTAGTAATAGATACTAGGGTGTCCCCTTAAAATTGATTTGTCATTACACCATCAAGTTAGTTTTACACAGTTGTAGTAAAAAGCCTAATAAAAAATTTATAAAAAAAAATAATATATTTTACTAGTAATTTGTAAAACTAACTTGAAACTTATGCAGTTGTTTAATTAATAAGCACTTCGATAATATTCCCAAAGTTTTTTTCTGCGTGTAAAAAGTAATAGGTTTATAACGAACATCGTTTATAGCAAACTTTTTATATAACGAACTAATTTTTTTGACCATTTTACGAATTTTTATAAAAATTTTTACGTTTACATTAAAAATCACAAAAGTTTTATGAAAAATGTTCTTCAAATTTTTAAACTTAAGTTTTTCACTTAAAACTTTACTAAAAAGAACTACAAACTGTATGAAACGCAATTAAATGGTGAAATTGTTTAAATATTAAAAACAAAAATTTAAAAGTTAAGAGAATCTAAGACAAAAACCTGAAATTTTATTAATTTTTTTATTAAAAACGCTTATAGCGCTATAGCTTTATATATATTTATAACGCTTATAGCGAAACTACGCTTATAACGAACAAAATGGTCCGGTCCCTAAGAGTTCGTTATAAACCGTGCTCCACTGTATTGATAATTATATTTTTACAGAGGAATATTATATAAATTTCATGGAGAATCGTCTAAAACACATTTCGGGCATATATATATAAGGGACCGATGTTTTCGGCTCATTTTAAGTGATCTTATCTCTTACACTCGTGGACCGCAATCATATAGAATTTGGTGGACTTTGCTGATGTCGTTTTAGACAAATTATAGAAAATTTTAATATTCGTTTGAAGACGTTATATGATTATCTGTCGACTTAAATTTTTTTTTTTTTAAATACTTTCACTACATTGGTTGTTCTTTTTATTTGGTTGTTGCACTTTTTGACCTGAGACTTTGACTGTTTTTTACCTTTCGAATCTGCAATAAATTCCGACCTATGTTAGTATTAATTTGTTCTTATCTTTAATTTTAGTTTTTTTTCTAATTCAAATCTAACTTAAACTTCTAACACCAATGAAAAAAATACATGACCCTATTATGTATTTGAAGTCATTTTTTGAAAGATACTAAAAATTAGTTCAAACACAAGATATTAATAGAATCTTTTGAGAGTATCGTTATGCGATTAATAAATATATATACAGCCATATATACCTATGCACTATCGCAAATTTAGATAACTTCAAATACTCAAAAAAATATGTAAACCCCAACATTGACAGCAACAATTTTATACGCAATGTCCAATCATTAACCATTTTAGCCTGGAATCAAAAATGAACCACGAATTATTAAAAATGCAAAAACGTGTTTTTTAAATTAATTTTAAAGATTTAAAAATCCACGTACATACATGATTCATATGTGTTCATAAATGTTTCATATATTTTCATATGAGGTATCAAATATGTTCATTTGAGTGCATTAGCAAAAAGAGAGGTAATATTTACATCCCAGCAAAAAATAATTCTTACTCAGAAGCCCTTCTGGAAGGCATTCTATAATAACAAAGCGTTTCCAAAGCAAATCCAGAAGGCATGATTTTTGATCGCGATGTCCCACTTGGAATGTATCTTTTAAGCTGGTGAAAAGTGCTTCCTTCATGTGTTCTTAGAATTCATGCCTTCTTAGGTAATTAGAAATGCTTTCTGCATTCTTTATTGCTTCATTGTAAGCATTATACACTGCTTCAAAGAAGGCATTTTGGGAAGCACAATGCCTTCCCAAAATGCTTTATTATATGCAAGGAGGTGAAGTGCTATTTTGGAAGCATTTAAATGTAGTTACTGCTTACAAGATCCAGGTTATATTTTGCTGGAATACATAATCATACATGTCCATACATTTCTATACATTGAGGTAATATTTACATGTATTATCACAAAAAAACTTATATGAGCATATATGAATATATGGTAGTATATGGACATGTATGACCTCATATACGAGCATGAGTGAGTTCATACATGTCCGTAAATGGATGCTATATGTTGATTTTTCACCCGGATGCCTAATTTGGACATAAAAATTTGAATGTTTTCATCAGCATTTTTATAATTTTCGAAATACTAACACTTAAATTTGATTATAAAAAGTTTTACTTTTATTTAAAAATCTTTAACCGTTATTAGCCCGTTGAAAAAGATGATATATAAATTGTAATTTTTTTTATGACTACAATAGTGTAAAGCATTTAAATCGACTTGACACAAATAATTATTTTACAGAATTTGATCTATATAGGGTTAATATTTTCACGTGTCACTAAAAAAATGACCCACAAGGAAATTTACAAAATGACTTCTTACAGATTTTGATTAAATTTTGGATATGTGATTAAGGGTACTAAACTAACTAACAAGCTCAATTCCTTATCTTACCAATCTTACTCCTAATGGTTAAAAAGGTGGGTTCAAAAATTGCTCCAATTAACTTTTATTTCAACTATTTATTCCAACGAAACCATACAAAAATGGCTATCAAAGTAAAGATATTTTAAAAATCTATGTAACGATTAACCAACAAACAAATATTAAAGCTGTATATTAGGGTTATAACTTTTGACTATTTTTTTGCAAGTATCAAATTTTACCTAACCTGGGCGTTTAGTCCATAAAAAAATAAAAAGAAACGAATTTGTAGCAATAATTTTGCTCCAATAATGAAACTTAAATGCTAAAAATGTGATAAAAATGCATTTTTAGAAAATGCACTTTACGTGCGAGGTTTTTGTTTCAAAATTACTAGAAAATGCGATTTTTGTTATTATTACAATATTTCACATCACGTTGTAATAGGTACAAATTTTACAAAAAAAAAAAAATAGTTATAACCCTATATGTTCATTGTTATTATAAGGTCATTGTTATTCCTTTGGCCATTTTGGACAACAACCTTGTCAAACTTTTGACCTTGACAACACTTTTAACAAATTAATCAATTGGCACAAAATGCTCTGTGGAAAGAAGTCACTCCACACACAAACACGAATTACACACCTCGACAAGCTTCCTTAGTTTAAATGCCGATATTTCATTTTTGTAATCTTTGATTCACTGATTTGGAGAAAACTTCGGTTAAAGTTAACAATTTATTACACGACTGTCGGTCGCTTTCTAATGATATAAAATAAACATATATATTTAGAATACACTTTACTCTTAAAGATACCGCGATATGAGCCAAAAAGTAATGGGTGCGCTCAGTACCTAGTAAGGGGAAACTGGTTACTTTATATGGTAAGCAAAAATAGATACTCTATTAATAGATATTCGTAAAAAAAAGATATAAAAAAAATTGTTACAAATATTTTTTTTTTGTAATTAAACAAATAATGTGGTCTCGCTGAGCTTCGAATCTGTGTTCTCTGGTTGTTAGGCGAGCACTCTACCAACTAAGCTATCGTCACATATAATAATGGGTTGCTTAAAATGTAAATGAATTGTTGTGCTACGAGTTTTAGTTTGTGATGTTAAAAATACATACAGCTTACCCTCAAGCTTACAAAAAATGACAAAGTAATGTGTCTAAATATAGATTTTCAAACAAATATTTTTAATATTACTTTACGTTTAAATATCGTGCATTATGTAATTGATGATCTATAAGTCATTACTTTATGTTTTAAAATAATGTGAAAGGTAAAGATGTAACATTAAAAGGTAACCCGTTAGTGCCCACTTATTGGTAACTCTTTACTTTATATATTGAAATAATGATAAAGCTAAACAGTATTAATTACAAAGTAATGCATTATGTAACCCATTATTGTAAACTCATTACTTGTTGTTGAAAAATAATGATGCAGGTAAGGGGTATACATTACAAGGTAATGTATTACTTTATCGCACCCAATAATAAAGTTTTCCTGGGTGATGCCAGTTTTGACGTTTTTTATAAAAAAAAAAAACAGACTAATTTGCTTACAAAAGTTTTTATTTTTTTTTTCATGGGAAACTTTAATTTTTTCTACATTTTTATAATTTTTAAGATTTAATATTATTATAATAATACTCTATAGAGTAAAAAAAAATTGTTGTTCTATAAAAAATGTCTTGCGAATGAATGTCTTGCAAGACATTCCTGATACTCGTTACTAATAAACACTCATAAGTATATATTGCTTGAAACTACGGTCATTAGAATACCTTCCCTGAGTTATAGACTGTAACATTTAAGGTAAACTTTTGCTGATTGCTTTCTTCTTTATTTTATATAAAATACGAATAATAACAAATTTGTTGAAAAGGAAGTTATGTCCAGTTGCTAATACACTATGGCTCTTCCAAAATGAAAAAAGTCTGTTTAAATTTATTATTAGTTTAATATAAAGTTGTTTTTTATTATTTAAATCTTAAGAAAAAAAAAAAATGTATTAGAAAAAAGCAAAATAATGTGCTCATTTTTTGGGTATTTTAAATGCCTAATAAAATTTTAGTATAATGTAAGAAAAAACCAAAAAAAAACTAAGAGTAATTTAATTTAATGGTGATAATTTAAATTTTGTAAATACATACTAAATAAAACTTAAAGTACACTTTACTTGATGTAAACAATGAAATTTAAGATAATTTATGTTTAATTACATCATTGTGATTAATTGTGATCCTACTCTCTGTATTTTTGATGGATTTTACAACATTTTGAAATAAAAACTTAAATACATTAAATTAAGTTCATTAAGTTCATTAAGTGTATGCTACTGCTACTGTTGCAAATTCGATATGAGTTAAATATTTTTATAACTCTACCAAATAATTGATTGTATAATTGTAATGTATTTCCAACTCTACTTATTGATGTAAATATAAAATGTAAATAATATTGTTTAAATGTAATTTAATGTGTTTTATGTATATGAATATATTTAACGAAAAAAAAATTGAAAAAAAATGATTAAGTTTTATTAAATGTTGAATAAATAATTAAAATAAAAAGTGCTGTTAAAAATATATTATTATTTAAGCAGGAAAAACAACATAAATAAAGGTAAGTTGTAGTTGAAAAGCTATTTAGTACTGAATTACACAGCGCTACAAAATATAAATAAATAAATAAATATTTCGGACACGCTGATTTTACTGACGTACCCAGTTTCTTCACTAATGGCATAGAGTAAGTACAGTGCGGAAGATGTCACTGGTATGGTCACGTGACTAGAAATTTGTGTGTGAACCTTTCCTAGTTTCGGTTCTGCTACATGTAAGTGACCGGTACTCTTAACCTAATTTTAGGAGGTGGCAATTTCCACCTTTTGAGCGCATTAAGATATGTTAAAGAACTTGTCGACTATAACATATCACCGAACTGGTTTAAGCGAACACGCAACAAAACGAGTTGGAAGTACCCTATGGGGAATGGGACCGGTTCTGAGCGTGCCACAGGATCGGTGCCTTCGTGCCATAGACTGGTCCTCTGCTAAACCCTACCCTATGTAAACCGTTGGCAACTTTAACATTGGCTTGTCATAGGAGGGGGTCATTTGTCCTGCTTTAAACCACATAGTGGCATACCACAGGACTAACCAAGATGGGCATTAGGGTGGGTCAATTTTTTTTGCCTACTAAGCGTATAGCAAAATCGTAATCTACGGAAAATTCTAAGAACTTTCCCCAAAGAAACCATGGTTCTAAAATCAAAATCGAGCTTCCGGTTTTTTAAAAGAAAATTTGGTTCTCAGGAAATCAGAAAATAATGCTATTTTTTTGGAAATATTCATTGCAATTCATTGCAATTGGTGAATAGTTGACCTGTAACGCTGGAAGAGGGCTTATTTTAAAGGAAATTTTCTCAGCTTTCTATATATGTCCTCATTTATAGAAAATTATTTACCCAAATAATGGTTTTGGAGGTTTATGTTAAAATAACAATAGTCAAACTGTTAAAAACCTAAAACTGTTACAATTTTTCTACCTAAAACTTAAAAAAAAAAAAAATTTAACTAAATTGGTATTCAAAATTGAATTAAAAAAGTAATTGAACTTAAAATTGGTTAAAAGAAAATTTATTTAACAAAACCTAAGTCAAAACTGGAAACGAAAAAATTAAAAAAAAATATAATTTTTTTTAAAACTAACTTTTTTATTTAAAAAGCTTTTTATTTAAAAAACTTAAAAAAACATAAATCAAAAAATAATACTGATAAATGTATTAAAAAAATGTATACATCGGCCAAACCGGGAATCGAACCCTGGGATCCTGTGTCACAAATCACGACATAACCACTACACAACAGCACTTGTTAACTAATGCGTGCCGGCTGCCTAGGTTCGAATCCTGGCAATGCCCATCAATTGATTTATTTTTTTTGTTTGCTTTTTTTTTAATTTAATTAAAAAAAAATATATGAAAATATTATTTTCATCGTTTTTATGTTAAAATGTAATTAAAAAAAAAAATTGTAAATAAAACAAAAAAGATTAAAATATTTTTTTTTCTTATTTTATAAACAATTAATTAACTTTTTATTTAAAAATTATTAAACTAAATAAAATATTAAAAAAAAATATTGGCCAAACCGGGGTAACTAATTTTAGCTTCTACCTATAGCGGCGATTTACATACAAGATCTTTTTTGCTATCCACTCGTGGTATTCTTTTGCGGCTTTCAATAGTAACTGCCAAAATATCATCGCGATTACTTTCTATTGCACGCCAGGAAACATTGGTAAGCAACTGTACAAATCGCTCAGTTCCCAGAATATGTGACGGTATTCCTAGATCAGAAAGCGGTGGATCATCGAATTCAATGTATTCCAACAAATGTTCGTAGGGGATATTTGTAGTAAAATGGGGGGCTCAGGCAAAATACTATCGTCATCTAAGGCAATCATATCAACATAGTCTGAGCAATCAAAATTTATTTTAGGTTTTTCGTAAGCTCTAAGTGTTGACGGATCCCAAAGATTGTTACGAAAATGCAAAATTTTCTTAATGCATCTCTCACGCACGGATTTTCTGTCGTCGAAAATCATTGTCAATAAAACATTTTACGGGTGAGCAAAGTATCCATTGTTTTGCACAACCTTAACAACCTTATTAACAATCTCTCTATGACTTGGCGGTAAATATTGCGTCGACCGTAAAAACTTAAATAAAAGTGCACTCCCGTAGATGACTGAGCTATAGAATTTCACATTAAAGTACATTGGCACATAAACTCTCATAATAAATTCTGTTAGTATTTTCAGGTTTTCCGATGGTGATTTAGTTGTTACATATAATTGCAAAATTCTGCTGGCGTTTGTTAACCATCGAGAGTGGACTATTGGTCCCGGCTTTATGTTGGCTAAATCTTCGGGGCAGAAACCACCTGCAACTGCATTAGATATGCGATATAAATACTTTACGTCCGTCGAAAGTGTATGTTTAACTTCAGTTTCTAATGGTGGTGGCATGCTTCCCAAAGAAATTGGTTGAAAATCTGTAACAACCTACGACAATTTTTTATTTTTTTTTTAATAAATTGAAATTTATACAACGATTTTATAAAAGTCTAGCTAAAATATATATTTGCCTACCTTATGCTGCTCGCAAGTTTCTATCAGCTTAGTCAAAATACCACTGGAAGTTCTAGGCCCGCTTGTGGTTTATTGCTCTAGCGAGGAGAACAAATGTCGAAATGGTAACTCATTAAAATGTAGCAAACAGACAAACCAATGTAATATTCTATTTAACATCGTCTCGAACCTTCGAAGTATTCCATTTTGACTTCCAATATTAGTGACTTCACCATCGCAGCAAATCCCGATCAAATAAGAAAATGATGAGTTCTTTTCCACAAAGAAGTCGTAAATATGCTTCTGCTTGGTCTCAGCGTTTTCAGCATTAACTTTTATGTGACCTAACAATTTTGTTTCTGGCTCCTGAACAATGACTATATGTGGCTCTTTGACTAGGTTTGTATGATACTTGTCTCCAATATTAACCCTTGATAAGGAATTAAAAATAAAAAGCTTTTTAAATAAAAAAGTGAGTTTTAAAAAAAAATTATATTTTTTTTTTAATTTTTTCGTTTTCAGTTTTGACTTAGGTTTTGCTAAATAAATTTTCTTTTAACCAATTTTAAGTTCAATTACTTTTTTTAATTCAATTTTGAATACCAATTTAGTTAAATAATTTTTTTTTTAAGTTTTAGGTAGAAAAAATCGTAATAGTTTTAGGTTTTTAACAGTTTGACTATTGTTATTTTAACATAAACCTCCAAAACCATTATTTGGGTAAATAATTTTCTATAAATGAGGACAGATATAGAAAGCTGAGAAAATTTCCTTTAAAATAAGCCCTCTTCCAGCGTTACAGGTCAACTATTCACCAATTGCAATGAATATTTCCAAAAAAAATAGCATTATTTTCGGATTTCCTGAGCACCAAATTTTCTCTTAAAAACCGGAAGCTCGTATTTGATTTTAGAACCATGGTTTCTTTGGGGAAAGTTCTTAGAATTTTCTATAGATTACGACCTTGCTATACGCTTTGTCATGTTTTTCGGTCCCGAACAAATTGACCCACCCTAATGGGCATACCACAAGACTGTCGCAAAAGGGCCATTTCGTATAAAATAACCCTGCGGGAAATGGATCAGTCACTGGTATGGTCATGTGACTAGAACTTTGTGTGTATGAACCTGTCCTAATTTCGGTTCTGTTATATGAAAGTGACCGGTACTTTTAACATGGGCTTGTCATTGGAGGTGACAATTTGCTAACTATGGAGCACTGTGTGACGTATCGAATAACTTGACCAAGGTAACCTATCACCATACAGACTGAAATGTATATACTACGGGATTAGTTAGATAAGGTAGTATCAAAGTATGACCATTTTAGGATTTATGTGATATGCAACAGAACCAGTGGCGAAAAATTATCACGTGACTGGTGTAGGTATACGTATCTTAGAACTGGAAAACAATTTTTGAAGGAAAACTAGTCACATATTAAGCGCAATGTGTTCTGTAACAGGGGTAATAGGACAGGGACTGAAATAGTTTTGAGACGTACCACTGCACTGGTCTAAGGGGTACATGTCGCCGGGAATGCGAAAAGTAATTAGCAAGTAACCTGTCAGTTTTCATTCAGCGTATGTCATATTATGCACGAGTTGCTAAATAGCCCGTCCGGAACCAATCACTGCACTTTTCCAAAACAGCGTGTCTTACCCCCTGTTCAAAAAAACCTTAAAAAAGGCACAACAAAAATCAATTTTATAATTAGCTAATTTTGTCTGTACCCAACAAAGTAAGCATAAGTTTAAGTCGGTACAGATAAAATTCCTTCAGTGTTACGTCTGCTGTGTTGCAGTCAAGGGACTGATTCCTTTGGCACTAATTGTCATCTTTCCATCCACTGCTAACGGCTTTGAACCAGTTCAATGACCAGTAATAACTTCAACTGCAACGGCCCTAGTTGCTTCAGTACACTTTGATGTTATGTTACTTTTTCTCCAGTTACATGATATACCTGGTAGCAACCAGTTAATGTTCTGTCACCATAACTATAATCACGTGATTGGTCATTTCACAAAAATTAACACTTTTTGGTGCACCACAATTTTGGGTTCACCAGTTTCGTGACGTGCCCTCAAATCATATATCACAGATTTGTCACTTTAGATCAATCGACTATCAACTAAACAGCTTCCAATGGGTAAAATTTTGGCCAACTGGCTTTTTCTTGTTAAAAGGCATTCTGGTTAAGTGGTATGTCCTCCCCTTTACCAGTCACAAGATTGGTAATTTTAGGAAAATTGACACTGCTTAACCCACTTCGGTATTAAATTATAGCAGTTCCGTGATAAGACCTTCTTTAACCAGTCACTGTTAGGATAATTGACTCCTCATTCCCCATAGGGTATCTACTATGCATCAAGTCTCATGTTAGGCTGTATTTGATATGCAGCAGGACCAGTTCGAAATGAAATAATACGTGACTGGTTTAAGCGTGCAAAACACTACCATCAAAAATAAAATTATAACACAGTATAACACATGATTTTGGGACTCAATTCTGAGAATTGCACCTGAAAGTAGCCCCAAAAATAAAAACTTCTGCATCATGCGTTCTGTCAAGTATAATAATAATGGCCATATGATTTGTAGCACTTTTTCTATATTTTAACACGGGTATAATATCATCTGCTCACTAATATCATCAACTCACTTACAATGTCACACCTACTAACCTGTTACAATGACAAAGATCTCTCAAAAAGCCTGCTGGATTATACAGGGTGTCCGTCAGGAAGGTATACTACTTTGTTTGTTTATAATTTTTGATTAAATGAAAGAGAATGGATCTTATGTTGATAAATGTTTTATTTAATGTCGGCAATTATGTATGGAATACAATATCAGATAAATGTCCGCCACTATTAGCCTCATAAATGCGAGCCCTTTTGAGCACATTTTACAATACATTCTCACGCATTTCACGCGGATTTCATTAATTTCATCACGAATATTTTGTTTGAGTTGCTCAAGCGTTTCTGGTTTGTTTTCATAAACCTTGCTTTTCAGATATCCTCACAATAAGAAGTCCGGAGCAGTCAAATCAGGCGACCATTTCTTGAAATAACTTGAAATAACACGTAACTTTCTCATAGTCACAGTAATCGATGATTGATTTTGTTAAAATGTTTTAACGATTAAAACACGTTGATTTATCGAATATTTTTCCATAATAAATTTAACACGTGTCTACTTCACGACTGTCAGATATGAACTGTCAAGACTAATGTTTACCAAAATGGCGACAAAACAAAGTAGTATACCTTCCCGGTGGACACCCTGTACTTCTATCAAACAACACCTACCTATCGAAATATTAAATCATGTTTCATTATTTCAACTATTATAGAATGAGAATATTTTTTCTTGCCATGTAAATATTACTTTTAGTAAGGACGAAGGACTCTGTAGCCAGTTCCTCCACTTTGTATTATTAATCAGTAAATTTAATTTACCATTAATAAATAAAAATAAATAAATTAACACGGTATACCGTACGGAATATCTCTTTTGTGTCTGAAGCAAAGTTGTAGATATTGAATAGGAGAAAAAAAATAAGGAACAATTCTACACGAAAAAAAAGCATCCGGAGCCGTTTAAAATCGCAAAATGTTGAATATCTTATTTTTGGGGCTACTTTCACGTGCAATTCCAGAATTAAGTCCCAAAGTCATGTGTTCAAAAATGTTGTACTGTATAATGAGTCTAAAAATAGATTTTTCATAAAATTGTTGTATCATTATATATTGCTGGAAGTAATATGATGAATAACGTATTGTAGTTTACCAATTATTTTTTGTATTATTTAAATATTTAAAATAATGCAAAAGGTAGAAGGTACTCATTACAAAGTAATGTATAAAATAATAAGTAGTCATTGCAATGTTTATTCTGGGTTTAGCATGTTTTAACGAAGTTTTTGTATACCTAAAGTTCTTACCAACAAATTCTAACCAAGTTATAAATGTGATCCAAATTTTCAATATTGCATAACTTTGCTGAATTTAGCATATTTTTTTTTTGCTGATAGTTGCAATTTTTCTGCAAGAATACTCCCTGCAAAAATGTTGCTGACTCTGGAAGATGACAAAGCCAATTGTGATAATATTTTGTTGTTGCCTTTTTTTTTCTTTGATATTTTAAATTTTGAATTACGCTCCTAGATGAGGACAAGAAATTCTCATTGAGTTTGTGATTTAACAAATATATAACAAATATCTCTAGAAATTCTAACAAAAAGTCCCCTGAAGATTTCTTTGGGCAGGAATGAAATCCGGATAGGGACAAGCCTACAGCAAATTGTTTTCACAATTTGTTAAATAAGTTTTGGGACTTTAGCACATTTAATTACTATAGATGCTCTACTGATTATTTTTTTGAGTGTAAGCATGTTTTTTTTTTGTTTTGTTCATATTTTGTAGTTGAATAATAATATGGTACAATCTTGAAGATCGGATCACATTTTAGCATTGGTTAGCTTTAATAGTTTTGGTAGACACGATGTGAGTCACTTTGGGGCCCTATGGCGCAGCTCCGGATGCGTTGCTTTTAATCTAAGAGATTTGCAATGGCACACTCAAATCGCTGATGGCAATAATAGAGTAAATATAAAAATCGTAAATGTTTATTAAGTTTTACCAACAGCTACGAAGTCGCAAAAAATGTTAAGGATTATAGAGTATATGGGGCTTTCAGTATTTTATTGATCTAAATTAGTTTCACTTAATAAAGTCTACACTTTGTAAAGAATATTAGTTTCATAAATACGCTTTCCCATCAATTTGGTCGTGCTCATTTCGATTTTGCAATCAAAAATTGATTATATGCTAAAAATTTCGCGAAAATTGCGATTTTTATTGAAAAAATATCGATTTTTCAAAAGGACATACAACACGAAGTTGACCTATCGAGGAATTCGGTAAAAGCTTTAAATGAAGATTTGGATAAGTTTTTGAGCGAATTAAACCAAAAACGATACCACTTTTCCGAAAACGATTAAAATTTATGTTGGAAAAGTACACTCACAAGAATTCCAACAGTTATTTCAAAAGTTAATCCGAAAAGTTGTTTCAATTGAATATGTAGTTAAATTACTAACGAAATATATTTTTAACTTTTACGTGTGCTATTCAATAAACAAAAAAAACGGAATACCCGACAATAAAATAAAATTTTTTTTTAATTATTGTTTTTTCATAACAAAATTTTAAGTTTTCTAATTTCCAGACAAATTTCAAACTGAGAGGAGCACCAAACGCAAGGCCAAAACAAACAGGCCTATCTATGCCAATGTTATTTGGATATTAATGATTTTAATGAATATCGGCAACAACTTTTGAAATTTACCTCCAATTGCAATTTTGACAATTTTATTTTAGTTTTCAACTTTAAACCGCTATAACTTACGCGGTCCTAGCTTAAATTAATACACGCGAATGTATTTAAATCTATTATATCTGGTGTTTCAAGTGGACAAAGCGTCATTAATGTGCCATCAACAAATTTTTAATTTTTTTATCCCAAATATTAAAAATATGACATTCAAACAATTTTAATTCTTAAACCAATTGAGGTATTTCCCTCAAATAAACTGCAGCAAATTTTGCATCTTTCACAAAAAATAATATATATTTCTACATTATTTTAGAATTTTTGTGACCTTTTTTATTTTCAGAAATTGATAATTAACCCTCTAACTGGCAAACGATGTTTTGCAACGAAATTCATGCCATGTGCTCCACTCGAAAAACAAATAATAAGTTCTTCAACAAAATTGTTTATCGTTGCCTAATTTAGGCGATATGGGCCAATATATTTTAGGGTGCATTTTGGAAAGTAAAGCATATAAAAGAGAAGTTTTGGACAAAAATATTTCTCTTATTAAGATAAAACCACGCTCGAAAAACAATTTTTTTATGCTCCTATTGAAGAAGATATCGAGATTTTCGCTTTTTGGAAAAAGCGAAATTGGGCGAAAAAGTATCTAAACTTCAATGTTTATTGTTCAAACTTCAACGCTTTGCTATTAATACTTATTGTCTTCTTTCTGCAAAATTTCATAAAAATCCGTTTATTAGTTTATAAGTTAAGACGATGTCTTTTAGAGGAATCCTGATAAAAATCCTGTGAGTCCTTGGACTAAAGTAAGGACTTACTATTAAAGATAAAGCTTCAGTCATACTTACATTTTATAAAGAGTTTTTAGTCAACTTAAATTGGTTTTTTAGATTTTTGAAAACTATAGTTTTTTTTAAATAATTAGTTTTTGAAATTTTACAAAATTTTGATTTTGAAGCTTTCTCGCTTCCAAACCGTGGACGGTTTGGAAATTTAGTTTTCTATCGGAATATATTAATTTCCAAGTATAAAACGCTCATTTGACGCATTTGTGGTAAATTTTATAATGACTGCCCTGAGGCAGCCTTACCCGTTAGAGGGTTAAGGTATAAAAAAAACTTTGTATTCTATTATTTCTTTTTACACTTAAGCAATAATTCAGAAATATAAACGCAGATTTTTAGACACTGATGATTGTAATGCATATCTGCAAAAACTTTTGAAAATTTTCAACAGTTATAATTTTGACAATTTTTTTAGATTTTGAAATTTAAACCGCTATAACTTTTGCGGACCTCGCTCAAATTGATGCACGAGAAGAAATTTAAGTTCATATTATCTAGTATTTAAAGTCTATAAAGCGTGATTGATGTGACATTAAAAAATTTTTAAGTTTTTTTTACCCCAAAAATCAAAAAAATTTGAAAAATGTTCATATACTAAACAAAAAGCTCATCCTTTTTTAACATCTTTGTCTAATTTGTAATACCAAACCTACTCAAAATAATTATAATAACCCTTAATACCAAAAACTCATAATGAGGGTGACATCGCAAATATAAGCCATACTTGGGAGTTTTTGATATAAAATTGAAATTTGGTTGGCATTACTTGTAGTCAATGCCAAAAAGTTTTATTACCATTTCCATGCCAATAAAAAATGTTTAATTGGCATTGATTAACATGGTAATTAAATGACACCAATGCACCAATAGAAAAAATTCGTAAAACTGTATCAGCAAAACCACACATTACCAAATAATGGGTAAAGTAATGTATCACCATAGGGCTCAACACATTATAATTCTTCACTGATGAATTTTACAGGCGATGAGCCTGAAAGTAATGTGTGGACTCATTGCCCAGTAGGGGATAAAGTAACTGGTAAATGTGTCTATTGCCGTAATTTCAAGCAATAGATACCTACCGGTGCCTAGATACGTACAGTGTGCACGAATAAAATCCAGTAATTAAGTTTCTAAGCACCGTTAGATATCTATTGATTGAAATTATTGGCATATAAATAGATTTACAAAAAAAAAAAATTTTTAAAAAAAAATATTTACAAATATTTTGTTATAATTGTTATTTAAAAATAAATAAAAATTATGTTTTTTCGACCTAAATAATAAATTTTCATTTTCACATTTACAAATATTTTTTTAATTAAATGAATACCGTGGTCATGCTGGAGTCTCTGATTGTTAGGAGAGCACTCTATCGTCACATATATACTGACAATAATCCATGCATAAAAATATCAATAAATGTCCAAATAACAAAAACTTTCGTAAAATAAACCAATATTTGATCATTTTACGAAAGTTTTTGTTGTTTTGACATTATTTTCGTATTTTTAGCTTGGATTATTATGACTGTAATAATGTGTTGCTTAAAATGTAAATGAATTGTTGAGCTTCGAGTTTTCGTTTGTGATGTTAAAAATATATACCCTCATGCTTACAATAAGTCACATAGTAATGTGTCTAAATAAAGATTTTCAAAAAAATATTTTTTTTTTACTTACGTTTATATTTCATGCATTATGTAATTGATGATCAGTAAGTCATTATTTTACAATATATTTTGAAATAATGTAAATGGTAATGATGTACCATTACAAGGTAAACCAATTATTGGTAAATCATAATTTTTTGTCCCCTGACTGTCCGAATAGGGAAAAATATTTACTGATGAGACAGCGCTCTCTTCCGAGACCTAATAATACTCGTAGGATAAATTTTCCTTCTAATAGAAATTACACTCAGAACAAACCTGTTCAATATGATGTAAGTTTTCCTAATACCTTGAACCAAATACCACACAAAATGCTGGCAATTTGAATACACAAGCGAATTCCAACAACAATAATAACTTATTTTCGATACAAGAAATAAAGAACCTCACAATGGAGTTAATTACAAGTCTAAAAAACTGTAAAACTCGAGCAGATCAATTTGAGGTCATAACGGGCCTCGCTTGCAAATTCCTCTACTAATGACTAACCTCAATATTATATCATGGAACGCTAGGAGCATACGGCATAAAAAAGACGAGCTATTTTATTTTTTAATAAATAACAACATCCATATTTGCCTTTTATCAGAAACATGGCTTAAGAAAACTATCTCAATCAGGCACCAAGATTATTACTGTTACAGATACGATCGTGAAAATAGAGGAGGTGGAGGTGTCGCTATTCTTATCAGAAAAAATATACCTCATACTCTTTTACCAATACTAAACACTAATATTATAGAAAATATTGGAATTAAACTTTATTTGGATAACAATGAGTTTATTCATATTTATTCTTGCTATTTTGCTGGCGGTAACGCAGGTGAGGATAACAGCAGAAAACAACTATTTACATCGGACCTACGAATACTTTCTCGCTCCAATTACAAATATATCCTTGGTGGGGATTTTAATTGTCGTCATAATTTGTGGGGGTGTCAAAGAGCTAATTGTTGGGGCAACCTGTTATACGAACAAATGGATGCTGAAAATTTACAGATAATATACCCCAATAAATCTATAAGATTGAAATATTTTGGTAGTACTACATTATCAGATATTGAAATTATTCGAGTTCTAAATGGTGGTGAAAACACGAATTGGCTAAGCCTATATAACTATTTAAAGAATGCTCTCACATATAGAAATTTGTTAGTAAACGAATTTAATTATTAAAGATATATATATTTTTCAATTTTATTAGTGAATTTAATACTCTGATTATTAATTAAAAGAAAATGTAAAATCAAATTTTGTAAATTATAAACCAATTTCTGGCAGACGGGTTTAAACCATGCTGTATAATCTTTATTGAACGTATCAGTTATTATAATAAGAAACATTTTGTAATTATTTAAATCTGAAATAATAAAGAACTTACTACTACTACTACTACTATACCCCAATGATCACACGTAATTGCCTTCAAATCCGAGAAGACAATCCTCTACTTTAGATTTTTTCTTAACAAACATTAGCTACAATATGTCACCAGCAAGAGTTATAAACGATCTATCCTCCGATCACCTCCCCATTAAATTGTTGTAAATACAAATTATAATGTAATTCATAATTAGGTTTATGATTTAAAAAACGCTAATTGGCCACTCTTCGAACGTTGTGTAAATGGAGGACTTACAATGGTTGATGTAAATACAATAACTGATACAGCACAAATAGATTCGTTAATTTGTTCTTTTAATGATACAATAAAAGTTGCATTAAATCAAAGTGTACCTGAAACTGAGTTTAAAACTAAACAAAAAAATACTCCCACCGCGAATAATACATTTAATACAGATGAGAAATTTTATAGGCGAAACTGGAAACGCTACAGAAATTACATAGACTTTTTGCAACTTCATTGAATAACATTGTTACCAACGAGTTACAAGAATTTAGAAACAGATCATGGAATTCTATGCTCTCTACATTGGACAAAGGCTCTTCACCTTTTTTGAATGTTTCAAAAATTTTAAAGAAGAAGTATACACTACCCAACAGAAAAAATGCGAAATATTGGCTCAAACTTTTAATTTGAATCATACAATTTCTGCAAATCTCAGTGATCCTGTAACAAATTCTGAGGTAGAATATGTTGCAAGTAATCTCTGCTTGTCTAACCCAAATCCAGTAAATATTCCGTTAGTCTCTTACGATAAAGTTAAAGTCATAATTAAAAGACTTAAAGCCAAAAAATCTCCTGGCACAGACGGAATAAATAACAAATGTTTAAAATCTCTGCCAATAAAAGGTATAAAATATTTAACTCTGATAATAAATGCCTGTCTTCGATTCTGTTACTCTCCTAAATCATGGAAAAATTCAAACGTAGTACCGATATTAAAGCCAAGTAAACCATCTGATGACCCTGGTTCGTACAGGCCAATAAGCTTACTTTCATCTGTAAGCAAAGTTTTCGAAAAGTCATTAAGGATAATTTAACCGATTTTATAAACACAAACAACATACTGCCAACCTATCAATTCGGCTTCAGGAAAGAGCATAATACTGTTCAACCACTTTTAAGAATAAGGAATATGATACAGACAAACTTTAAAGAAGGCAAATCAAACGGAATGATATTGCATGATATTAAGGCGGCCTTCGACTCGGTGTGGCACAACGGTCTCATTTTTAAAATGTCAAGGTTAAATTTTCCAATTGAAATTATTAAAATTACTCAAAGCTTTCTCTCCGACAGATATTTTAAGGTCTTCATAGGTTCTACCTTCTCTCAGCAAAGAAGTAAATCAGCAGGATGTCCTCAGGGCTCATGTTTATCGCCTATTTTGTATAATATATTTACTTCAGACTTCCCAGTTTGAAATGAATGCAAAACATCGATCTTTGCAGACGATACTGCTATATTGTTCTCGGACATTTTCGCATCTGATGTCGTTATAAAACTTCAGGAAGCATTAAAGGATGTACACGACTACTTTACTAAGGGGAAAATTATGGTAAATACTCAGAAAACACAAGCCTTATACTTTTCTATGAGACGCAAACCGTGTTTCTTACCACAAAATTCATTGATCTTTAATAACAATAACATTACTTGGGAAAAAAGTGTCAAATATTTAGCAGTCATACTTGACTAGAAGCTAAAATTTAAAGATCATATTCCATACATAATTGATAAAATAAACAAACTCACAAGAATTTTATATCCCCTGATAAATAGAAATTCAAAGCTAAATATCAACAATAAGATTCTAATCCTTAAAGCTGTTTTCACGCCATTATGTACTACGCTGCTCCAGTATGGGCTACGTCTGCCCAATGGCACATTAAAAAATTACAAACCGCTCAAAATAAACTACTTAAAATGGTATATAATTTACCCTGGCATTTTTCTACGCAACGACTACATTCTCTCGCGAATACTGATCTCGTTAGGGACAAAATCGACAGACTGACTTCTAATTTCAATAGAAGATGCCAAGCATCAGAATACAGTCATATAAATGAGTTAACCTCAGCGTAATTTTATTCTTTTTATCTTACACTAAAAATGGTTCAAAAAGGTTTTTTTTGTAAATTTTTCCTCCCTTGCTAAGTATATTACTCATTTTGGTGCTCATATTAATAGTAATCTAGTAATAACAAAGTAGAAAAGGAATATACTCCTAAACTCTTTAGCATTTAAGTTAAATTTAAGCATGACAGGTAATATCATATATTTAATAAAACTGAAATTGAATTGAATAATTTTTTGTTTTAAAATAATGTTGAAGGTAAGGAGTATACATTACAACGTAATGCATTATGTGACAACTATAGGTAACTCATTACTCTATGACTCGAAATAAAGCTGAAGGTAAGTAGTATTCGTTAGAATGCAATGCATTACATATTTAACACATTATCGATAACTCATTATTTTTTGTTGGAAAATACTGATACAGGTAAGGAGTATACATTACTAGGTATAAAACTACTAAAAACTTATCAAAAATTACGTTGCAGATAAACTTCTGAAATTAACAGAATTTTTTTGCTAAATATTAGTAAGATAAGAATCGCAAAAATAAATCTGTTTAATATACAAATATTTACTACTATTTGAGTTTAATTTTAGTTAATTGAAAGTAACAAATTAATCTACTAAATTTAGTTAATAATTTGCTAAATATAAGTAGACAATATGTCATAAAAAAATATGAAATTTTTTTAATGCAAATGCAAATCTGCAGTTCCAATCTTAAATATTTTAGCAAAAACATCTGTTGATTTTAGCAAAATATACTATTACTTGCATTCAAAAAATATGAATTGTCATTATTTTTAAACACTTGTAATACCAAAAAATTTCATTACCATTATCTGGTAACATTGTGAAATAGAGACGGAGGAGATTAGAAAAATAAACAAAAAGTCTAAAAATATAATATTTGTGTTGTTAGTGTTGTCACTTATGAGTATAATATACAATAACAGAAAAAGCTAATAGGAAAGAAAACTGCAATTTAGCTGCATTAGATTCGAGGCCATACTTGGGTGTGATCGCTAAACGGTCATGACTTGGAATTGTTACGTTTGTAATGTAAGAAGAGCGCAGGTTTGATTCTTACAGCGGCATGTTGTTGAACAAATTTATCATATATAGAGAATCTGACAATTATAAGACACAAATTATAATACAATTTAAATGGAAAATCACTGATGAGCCTGTCCATAAAAAGACAGAAACTAATATAGTCTGAGTTAAAAATTAATAGTGTTTATAATTTTTAAAGAAAAACGTTTATTCTTCTTCTTAACCTCAACATTTCTAAATTATTATTTTTGTTTGTCATTATTATATTTTCATTATTTTGAAACACCAAAAAATTGCCAAAAAATTTCATTACCATTACTATCAAATATTGTCAATTAAATCGTCCATTCAATTAACTAGCCCCATGTATGATATGAACTATAAAATTATTCTCATAAACTCTTCCAATCTGCCATAATAAACAAAGTGTTTGAAAAGTGTGGGGTATTTACATCCTTCATTTAATATTTACAAAACCTACTCAAACTAAAACGCTTTTGTTTTTTTAATTGGACTATCGTATACAAATTTATGGTCCGATTACTGAATGTCATTATAATATTAAACAAACTGTTAAATCAGTTTGTTGTGGAAAACAGCAACGAATGTGTTAGTTAAAGTCCTAGTTAATAGTTAAACGGAAATTGTGTAAAATCGCCTTAAAGTTTTTGTATTTGTGAATTTATGTACTCTAGATAAAAATTTAGGTGTTTTTGAGAGTCCTTTATAATAAATAAATAAGCTTAAGGGTTATATATTTATTTTAAAATTGTTAGTTTAATTTGTATTAAAATCTTCTTTCAAGGACATAAACTTATTATTACAGGACGAAAATAAAAAAAAAAAAAAAACATTTAAATTAGAGTGTTATGAAAGCAACCCCCTAATTTGCAAGTCAAAGTATACCCGCAAAGAAAAAACATGGTTGCGTTAACCATATTCGAAGAGCATCATACATTTTTGGATCTCTGATTGCAACAACAATGTTATTATGGTGGTCACAATCATACGTTAAAATTTTTCTTAATCATAATATGATAATTAGATTACCATATTATGTTTCAAGATTGATCCCAATATTATCATATTATGGTCCTAGAAATATTTATGAATTATCATAATATGATCCCTGTAGTGAATTGTATTGTTTAAAGTTTTAATTCAAATTCCCTATATTCGATTATAATAATTTTTTTGGAGACACAGTTTTACACCCAAATAAATATTTCCTGGGGGTAGACCGGTCAACAACTCGAAATTAGCTTTCCTTCATACAAGCTTGCAGCATAGAGTGCATTAGTAAAACATTTGTGTGAGTGTGAGTGATTTGAATTATACTGTTTTTTAAATCTATACTAATATTATAAAGAGGTAATGTTTGTATGTTTGTTTGTTTGTTTGTTTGTAGAAAGTAATCTCCGTAACTAATCATACGATTTCTAATTTTTTTTTACCAATATTTAATTTGGTCCTAAAGGACATAGGCTATATATCGTTCCGAATTTTTTTTTTTTTTTAAGTTATGAGCGGAAAAATAAAAATAATCTATATATATAAAATACAATGTTTGTATGTTTGTCCTATATAGACTCTAAAACTATTCAACCGATTTGGCCCAAACCGGTTTCATTTGAAAGGTTATAGTCCAAATTAGGTTTTCGGCTATATATATTTCAAGTGGGCGTGGCACCTCCCACATAAATTGAATAACATCATATATCTTGACTATTGTGATAGCAAGAGTTTTGAAACATTGCAGTATCCCATATGTTACTGATTTGAATAATCAGGAAAAAAACGGGCGGGATCGGACCAGCAGCTCCCATACAAAGTAAATATTTAATATCATATATCTACAGTACTATAATAGCCATAGTCTTAGAAATTTGTGCACGTTAATTATTTGTAAATGTGAATAGTCATGGGAAAAATGGGCGTGATCAGACCAGTGGGCGTGTCAGCTCCCATACAAAGTAAATATTTAATATCATATATCTACAGTTCTATAATAGCCAGAATCTTAGAAATTTGTGCACGTTTATTATATTATGAATAGTCATGGGAAAATTGGGCGGGATCATACCAGTGGGCGTGGCAGCTCCCATACAAAGTGATTATTTAGCTCATATACAAAATTAATATTAATATTGATTATCTAGGGTTCTATATAAGCTATATAGCCTTCAAATTTTGTACGAGTCCATCAATTACAAATATTAGTAGTCGAACTGAAAATGGGCGTGGTACCAAAAGCAAAAAACAAATAAGCATTAAAATAAATTATTACATTCAAGACTTTTTGCAAGCTTATTTAATAATGTTGTTCAAAAATTGTTTTAGCGTTCCTCATAGTCCAAGAATAAATAAAAAAGGTAAAGAAGTAAACAATAAATTTTATGATATGGTTTTAAGTAACAATTCATGTTTAACATGTACACTTAACATAAAAAATATATTATTATTATATTATTATTTGCGTAAAAGAAATTTCTTGATTTAAAGAATTAATTACAATTAAAATTTGAAGGCAAAACAACGTTTGCCTGGTCAGCTAGAAATAAATATTTTCCATATTTTCGCCGAATTCATATTCACGGATTTGTTAAATATAAAATAAAATCGCAAAATTTTATAATCATAGAAATTTATAGTTTAACACTCAAAATTTTTATGCATTTTTCTCCACAAAGATTTTATTGTGTCTATCACGCGTGAGTGTAAATAAAATAATTTGTGGTGAAAACATTTTTGAGACCAAACACCATTTATATAGTAAAAATTTGTCTATGGTGGAAAAAATGTTTGAGGTGAAAATAAAATATTATTCACCTGCAGGTGTTTGGTAAAAAAAAAAATATGACACAATATTTGTAAATCACCAAATGCCTAGAGGTAAATTGTTACAAAATTACACTAATTTATATGAAAAATTAAGATGCTCCTTTATGCTTTTACTTATAACTAGGGCAACCAAAAATCACGAAATACTGTAAAATAAGCCATTTAAATATAAAGCCAAGCCGTTAAGTTTGAAAAAACAACCCGTTAATTTAAAATCGTTACCACAAATAAATTCAAAAAATCTATTTTTAAAGAAAAAAGATGAAATAAGCTTAATTTTTAAATAAAATTCAGAAAGTATCTAATATTTAAAATAAAGCTAAAATAAGCTAATTTTAAAAAAATAAACTAAAAAAGATCTAACAACTATAGCTTAAAATTTTCATAATTTCATAATCAGAACTTGTATTTAGTCTTGATAGTTCTAGACTTTCAAGTAAAAGTCAAGCTTAAGCTTATTTATGGTTGCCCTACTCATAACTTTTTAACCGCTAGACGAATTTTGCTCAATTTCAATACCAAAATGTTCGAAAGAATGTCCATTTATTTATGTAAAATTGAATAAAACCGCTTGTGTCTTTGTGCCGCGGTTGGAATCATCAATGATATTAAGGGGTTTACCAGATTTAGATATCAATAAAAACAACAATATCACTGTGTGTAATTTTTTAAGTCATGGCAAAATAACCATATACGGACACCACTACGTGATAAAAGACTAAAAAAAAAGACCCGTGTCTCCCAATTTTTCCCAATGTCATATCCTCTTTTGTTTATGGGCCGCCAAAGATTTGGGGCCTCGGTATCATTTTCGCAAAAAAGTGATCATTTTCTCAGGCTCATATCTTGCAAACCGTTCAGAATTTCGATTTACTCTCTATGGCAAAGTTGTAGCTCTTGTCATAAAGAACAAAATCAAAAAAACTTCACCTTCCAGATCAAAATCGCAAAAAACTTAAAAAAAATTCGATTTTTTTTTTTACCTTTTTCCCGTGTTCAGGTCCATAGGTAGCAAACCGTTCAAAATTCAAGGAAAGAATCAACTACAAAAATTTACCTAAGATCTCAATAAACAAATTTCTAGAACATATAAACTTCCTAGAGATGATTCTTAACACTGTTTAGGTAGCGCGCAAAAGTGAAAAATTTTTTAATTTCATTTTTTTTTTCCTTTTTTCTCCTGTTCAGGTGCATAGGTAGCAAACCCAATTCCCAGGAAGTTTATATGTTCTAGAAATTTGTTTATTGAGATCTTAGGTAAATTTTTGTAGTTGATTGTTTCCTTGAATTTTGAACGGTTTGCTACCTATGGACCTGAACACGGGAAAAAAGGTAAAAAAAAAATCGAATTTTTTTAAGTTTTTTGCGATTTTGATCTGGAAGGTGAAGTTTTTTTGATTTTATATGTTCGCAATTTTTGTTCTTTATGACAAGAGCTACAACTTTGCCATAGAGAGTAAATCGAAATTCTGAACGGTTTGCAAGATATGAGCCTGAGAAAATGATCACTTTTTTGCGAAAATGATACCGAGGCCCATAAACAAAAGAGGATATGACATTGGGAAAAATTGGGAGACACGGGTCTTTTTTTTTTTAGTCTTTTATCACGTAGTGGTGTCCGTATATGGTTATTTTTTTTCGTGTTGCACTGTGTATTTAAAGAATCTCAAAAAAATAATTACATAGTTTATTCAAAATATTTTTTTTTTCACTAGAAAAACACAATATTACACAGTACAACATTTTTCAGCTGTTCAATTCGGGTTTCAATTCTGATAATTTTTTGTGAAAGTAGCCCCAAAAATAAGTACTTCTGCATCATTCGTTTGGTCAAGTTACATCAAATGAAATTTTAATAATTTTTTGAAGTTAGTAAGTATCGTATAGGGAAATATGTCACGTTTTAGGCTCTTTTGTTTGACATGACTCGAGAACCACTAGTCGGATTTTGCTGAAACAAATTTAACATGAGCACTCATAAATGTGGGTGCAATTTCTGTAAAAAAATCATGCAGGTAACTAATGGACAAAACCCAAATAATTAAAAAAGTGCACTTTCCTTTTCTCATTTTAATTGTCCACGCACATTTATTAGCGTTTATTACTTTGCTACCGCAATCATAAAAATCAAATAACCTTTTATAGTAATTATTTAACAAATTGTGAAAAGCAATCTGATGTAGGCGTGTCCCTATCCGGATTTCATTCCTGCCCAAGGAAATCTTCAGGGGACTTTGTTATTAGAATTTCTAGAGATATTTGTTATGTTAAATCACAAACTCAATGAGAATTTCTTGTCCTCGTCTAGGAGCGAGATTCAAAATTTAAAATATCAAAGAAAAAACAAAAACAACAACAAAAAATTGTCACAATTGGCTTTGTCATCTTCCAAATACTACTCTGTTTTTTTGACAGACCTAGCAATGTAGTGACGTTTATTCAAGTAAATCAACAATAGAAAATCATATGTTTTCTATTAGTGTCAGTTACATTTAAATTTGCACAAGCACCTGCATATTTGTTATTTAAATTTATTTTCATCGGGATAAACATTAATTGCATTTATAGTAATTAAATGTGCTAAAGTCCCAAAACTTATTTAACAAATTGTGAAAAGCAATCTGATGTAGGCGTGTCCCTATCCGGATTTCATTCCTGCCCAAGGAAATCTTCAGGTGACTTTGTTATTAGGATTTCTAGAGATATTTGTTATGTTAAATCACAAACTCAATGAGAATTTCTTGTCCTCGTCTAGGAGCGAGATTCAAAATTTAAAATATCAAAGAATTCCTTTATTTATTCCTTTTTTTTAATTCTGAGAACCATAAAAAAGTCATCAATGTTTTTTCCAAAGAATTTGGTGCATATCTCGAGCAAATTTTTGAAATTCTCACCTTCACTTAGTTGTGAATAAAAGTGAAACGCGTTCATCGATTTTCATGATTTATGTCTCATTTTGTTCATAGGTTATGTGACTTTACGTGAAAGTAATAGGACTTGAAACTTTTTACCGTTTCAGATTTTTTATGAATTAAAATAAAAAATAAAAAATTTTTGGGCAAAATATATTTTTTTTCTTCATACATTTATTTATAACTGCGAAACTGTTGATTATGTAGCGAAACGTTACATGAACAGATGATAGTAAACTCTTGATTTTTCTAAATTTGTTTCAGCAAAATCCGCCTAGTGGTTCTCGAGTTATGTCAAACAAAAGAGCCTAAAACGTGACAAATTCCCCTATACGATACTTACTAACTTCAAAAAATTATCAAAATTTTATTTGATGTAACTTGACCAAACGAATGCTGCTGAAGTTCTTATTTTTGGGGCTACTTTCACAAATAATTATCAGAATTGAGTCCCGAAATCATGTGTTGTACTGTGTTATATTTTATTCTGAAAAGAATTATTTAGAATTCGAACTACCATGGCAACCTAGGTAACTATTTCATTATCGACTCTTTTTTAAAGGCAAAATCGGGTGCCATTGCCCTGGGTACTCATCTGAAAAAAAAAATTAATTTTTTTTCATACACGAATAAATTGTTTAGTCCCTTACGTAGCCGGATTTTTAAATTTTTGATTTGCATTAAAATGCTACGAAGGTAAACTCAAAAATTAAAAAAAACCCTCCAAAAGCCGTTTTTTTTTTGTAAATACTACGGAAAAAAAATTAGGGACTTCATTTTTTAGTCATCTGTTAAGGCTGCACAGTGGCATCCGTTAATGCTGCATAGTGACACCCGATTTTCAACATTTGAGAAAAAAGCATTTAAAGTAAATATTGTTTATGTAAAATATAGGGCAATTAGTTTGTTTAACAAGCTGTAACTTTTTTTCTGCGATATTTTCCCCAAAACTTTCATAGCATATAGATAAAAGCTCAAACTTTTGAAATATGAAAAAACATTTTAAAATTTAAAGCTACTAAACCCCTTAAATGATCAAATTTTTCAAATAGCATTTGCGATATTTTTGGAACACATGTAGACATTTTTAAATAAGTACAAATATTTAAAAAATATTTTGAAAGTTTTTAATTTTAAAGTCATTTTCAATGGAATTCATACGTTAGGGCGATAAACTGAAAACGCAGTTTTACTACATGTGGTCTCTAATTACGCGGCTACATTGATTTTTTTTTATGTGTGAGAAAATACATTGCAATTTGTTGCAGTGTGTAATTATGTATATTGTAATAAAAGGTTTAATTCATAAAAAAAATCGATTTTTTCAATATTATTCCAAAGTTATGCCTAAAATATGTACTGTTTCTCAGTAAATATTCATTTGTG
Source organism: Delia radicum (assembly GCA_021234595.1). NCBI lineage: Eukaryota > Metazoa > Arthropoda > Insecta > Diptera > Anthomyiidae > Delia > Delia radicum. Next base: position 33,867,875 of record CM037853.1, read on the forward strand.
TACATAAAATAATGTAATATTTTTTTTTTTTCACACATAATTTATCATAAACACTTACTACTACACCATCAATTACAGATTTGAAAACAGGGGCGTAGTTGAAAAAAAAATATCTGAATATAATATTTAATATCGATTTAAACATAAGTTTTACATTCATGCACCACAAGTTTTAACATTAATAATTTTGTATTAAAAGTTATGTTTAATTTTTTGCTTTAAATCATCCCGGTGCCCAGTGTGAAAACGGCAATGATATACCATTGTTTTTTGGACTACCAGCAATGACCCCAGCTTACTCTTTGCTTTGCTTTAATACCAATATTAATAATAACATACCAGTAAATATTTATGTGTCCCATTATTTCAATACAAACAATAATGCGTTACCCGTAAGTACTTAATTTGATTACTTTAAATATAAAGTAATGATCTAAAAATTTTAGACACATTATTTTTTCAACTCTAGTAAGTACAGTGGCGGACAAAAGTATTCACACAGCAGCAAACTTTATTTTTAATCTTTTATATTTTTAAAATGAAACCCACTAGCCGGATATGGTATTCAACAAAATTGTTTATTAACTTATAAATTATTAAAATACAACAAAAAAACTTATTCTTAATATGTTATTTTATAAGAAAAAATTAAATGTGTAATTCAAAGTATTATTTTAGGCGGACAAAAGTATTTACACAGCTTCAAATGTTTGTATAAAAAATAAAATTTCACATGATCTAATACTTTGTGGAGTAGCTTTTCTTTGCTATGACTTCTTTTAGTCTTCTTGGCATAGAATGGTCCAATTTCTTCGTAACATCAGCTCCAATATTTTTTAATTTTTTTTTTTTAAATACAACATGCTTTGTGTTAGTTTTTTGTTGTATTTAAATTATTAATAAGTTAATAAACAATTTTGTTGAATACCTTATACGGCTAATAGCTTTCATTTTAAAAATATAAAAGATTTAAAATAAAGTTCGTTGCTGTGTGAATACTTTTGTCCGCCACTGTATATATAAGTATATATACTCTGCGGTACCAGTCATTGGCATGGTCACGTGTCTACAACTTTGTGTATATGAACCTGACCTAGTGTCGGTTCTGTTATATGAAAGTGACCGATACTTTTAACATGGGCTTGTCATAGGACGTGACAATTTCACCTTTTGAGCAAATTAAGACATGTCTTATATCGCCGAACTGGTTTAAGGGCAACAGAACAAGTTGAAAGTATCTACCCAGGTAGACTGTTGGTTATTCGTTGGCAGAACGTGGGATTACCAATCTTGACAGTATTGTCCTGTTAAAAGATTGATAACAGTGACCAACCAACCGTTGGTTTAAGCGAACTTGTCACCGTTGGCATAACATTGGTAATTCAAACAATTTGGTGCTTTTAAAATACCTTAAATTTAATTAATTTTGAGAAATATGTACAACAAAACATATTTAAAAACCTGCAATAAAGGTCAGTCTAAGTAATTTACCTCATATTTAAATGTGTGAAGTATAATAAAATACAAAAATTATAATGCTTCTAATTGGTTGTCATATTGGTAAAAACAATATTGGTAAAGAATATTGCGAGTGGTACTGTTTAAACACATGATTGGCAAACAAATAGTGTTTTTCGAGTACAATATTAGTTGTTGTTTTTTTTGTAATTTTTAGCACGATGGGTTTTACAAAAATAGCAGTGGTTTGCCAGTACTACTTTTTTTTAGTACGGTTGTCAATTTCTACCTGATTAGTCTCATGTTAGACATTATTTGATATGTAGCAGGACCAATTCGAAATAAAATATTACGTGACTGGTTTAAGCGTACAAATCATAGTAGTGAAGAAAAATATTTATTAAAATACTAGTTACAGATTAATCGCAATGCCTGTTGTTACGGACTTGTACAAAATGAATAATTTCGTAACATATCATTAAACTGCAATTAGCGAACATGTTACAGGACAAATTAAAAATAATTGGCATGTTACCTGTTACTTTTTATTCCGCATGTGCCATATTATGTACGGGTTACTAAAAGAATCCGGACGAAACCAGTTCTGAGCCACAGTTATCTAAAAAAATATTGTAATATTGAGCTAAAAAAAAGTTTTTTTTTAATAACATTCAAACATGAATTGTCCAAATGCTGTTTTTATGCCGAACTCTTTTGTCGGACTCAATAATTTTATAATTTTTCAGACTCTACCCTACGTGAAATTAAGACGAAGTTAAACCGACAACTTTATAACTGAACCATGTGACACGTCACAGACCTAACGTGGGACTTGTCGCCGAACGTGGTATTTTAGAATAGTTTTGTGAGATGGACTTTTGTAAAAATTGTTTCCTTATTTACAAAATGCCATATTAAAATGTTTTACTGAATTTAAAAAATATAAATTTAAGCACTTTTAGAACTCGAGAAAGTTACGACAAAATTGTAGGAAAATTATGCGACCACAGGAAGTTATACTCTAATGTGCAAGAAAAATAAAAAATAAAGAGTAGAAGAAACCCGAAGACCTAAATCAAAGTTTCAAAGTCTACAATTAGAAGAGCTTTTTAGATATCTGGAAGCCTAAAACTATAAGATTTTATTACAATACCTAAGTTATTAATTCGTCAATAAACTCGTAAGTTCGTGTTCAGTTTTGACAAAAAATTTACAAACAATATTAAATAAGGTTATTTAATAAACCAAAAATCTTGTATCAACTTTGCGCCAGTAGCAACCCTATGTGGAATGAGGAGTCAATTGACCTTTAAGTGACTGGTTAAAGAAGCACTTACCGCAGGACCGGTATAATTTAATACTGAAGTCGGTTAAGCAGTGTCAATTGTCCTAAAATTACCAATCATGTGACTGGTAAAAGGAGGATATACCACTTAACCAGAATGCTTATTAACACGCAAAAGCCAGTTGGCCAGAATTTTACCCATTGGAAGCTGTTTAGTTTTCGTTTATTTTATATGACATGGGCCTTTTGCGACAGTCTTGTGGTATGCCCATCTTTGGTTAGTCCTGTGGCATGCCACTATGTGGTTTAAAGCAGGACAAATGACCCCCTTCTATGTCAAGCCAATGTTAAAGTTCCCAGTTGTTTACATATGGTGGGGTTTAGAAGAGGACCGGTCTCTGGCACGAAAGGACCGATCCTGTGGCACACGCAGAACCGGTCCCATTCCCCATAGGGAAGAGCAATTAAAATATGTGATAATTTCTATAGTCAAAAAGTCGATTCAGTTTGAATCATTTCAGTATTAGGTCCGCTGTGTTACAGTCAAGGGACTGGTTGTTTCTGCATCAATTGCCATTTTTATATACTGCTAAGGATTTTGCAGCAGCTTAAAGTGAATCCACTACTGTTCTACTGTTACGGCCCAAGTTACTTTGGTCCGCTTTAGTGTCTCGACTTTCATGATATATTAAGAATAAACCAGCCAACGTTTTGCCATCATTTAAATAATCACGTGATTGGAAATTTTGCTTCAATTTCCACTCTTTAATATACCGAAGTCTTAGTTTATACCAGTTTTGCGATCTATCACAGATTCGGATCAATCGACCCTTCATTTCACGTAGGGTAACTACTTATTTTTAATTTTTTGTAAGCTAAACGGTAAGGACATTTTGTGCAAGCAAGGCATTTATGTTTTTCTTTATTACCCAGCAAAATCTCAGTAATGAGCTCTCATTACCAGTATTTAAATAACAAGCTGTAGAATTAAATTAGGGCCAACTGCATATTATTCCGCGTCAGAACTCATTATTCTTGTTCGACGAGGTCGTTTTTATAAGTAGTTTTACATATTTGATTCATGACAAAACGCACAATATTTTCACACTCTCTTACCCGCTGCATTACAGCAAAAAAAAAAAAGTGATTACCAAAATAATTAGTTATTCGTATGCTTATAAGCAACTAAAAAAATATGTGGTTTCAAGTTTGTAATTTTTTTTTTTTAATTAAATGTCCTCACACCGGAGTCGAACCTTGGACTCTAGGTTGTCAGTCAAACGCTCCACCTTTTGAGCTATCTCGTTATGTTATTTTTGATAGATAAAAACATAAATTATTTGCTGCGCAAAATATCATTACTTTCCAGCTTACAAAGTACCATAAGTAGTTGTATATGTACTTACGAAAGTTGAAAAACATGAGTCTTCAAATAGATTTCCAAAAAATTGTTAGATCATTAATTTATAGAAACGCATTATTTATTGTATTGAAATAATGGGAAAATTAACTAATTATTACTACTTATTATTTGTATTAAAGTTATGTGGGCTCTGTGGTGTAATGGTTAGTGCGTTGGACTGTTACCCAGATGGTCCCGGGTTCACTTCCGGTGACGGCAATATCAATTTAGAAAAATAATATGTATGAGTTTCTATCCCTCACATGTCTCGCAGCTCACACCTTCGGTGTTCCCATAGCACTTAACAACACCAAAGTAAAATAATGAATCAGGGCTATGAACCAAAAAGCTTCAATAAGTTTGCCAACTCTCCATCAGGTGGCGAGCAACACTTGTTCTAAGACTTATCATTTCGCGCAATTGCAGTGTTGCCATGTTTGAAGCCCTTCATCTTTCAGCTCTCCACTATCCCCTTGCCAAAGGAAGCAACACATTAATAAATAGGAAGAATTTCCTGAGTGTTGCTTCTCTTTAAGAAAAAAAAAACACTAAAAAAAGTAATGCTTAGAGTAATCTGGTGCTATTACTGGTAGTTAAAAAAATAGTTATATGCCATTACCGTTTCTACACTGGGATGTATAAATTGTATCCTGTCCATGATAACTCATTAAGTATTCAATACATAATTTTTATGAAATTTTCTTTGGCCCTCTAAAAATCATACAACCATAAAGTAAATAGACATTGATTTTGTTTGCCTTTTGAGATTTGGTTCGTAGTTTTTGTTTTTTTTTTTGTAGATATTTCCAAAATAAAGAATTGGGGAAGAAATCTCAGTCAATGTATGAAATTTACTAAAACTAGCAATAAATCATTTGTAAGAATTTGTGTTATTTTTGTGTTATATCGATAAAGGTCAAAAGTGTAGCGTAAAAAATGATAAAAATTATTTTATTTTTCCTAAAGGAAAAAGTTAAAGAAAAACAAAGTCCTTAAGATATATAAATAGAAAATTGCCCTAAAATCAAAAAACAAAACCTATAAAAAGCATACATATGTTGTATGTATGTATGTCGTTTATTGTTGACATGTTAGAAATATGAAAAGTAAAAAAAACATAATTTAACACCACAGTAACTATGAGCCAGGATCAAGAATATAATAAGAAAATACTGAATTGGTTTTTTCTTTTTTTCAAATGGCGATAGTTTAAACATTTTGCTGACATAGAGACATAAAAAAATAATGTTTTTTTCGTGTTTTTTAAATTTTTTAGTTTACCCTTGTAACATTTTAATGCAAATCAAACATTTAAAATACCAGCTACGTTATGGACTAAAATATTTTTTTGTCTATAAACAAAGAGTATATACAAATAGAGAGACTACACTTCCCATGCCGCTCAGCAACAAAATAACGAACGCGGGCAAACAAATGAAAACATTTTGTTTACATTAAAAAATAATTGCAACATGTTGATAAAAAATTGTTGTTTAAAACACTCACTTTTATTTTTCTTATATTTTGGTATTTTCTAATAAAATTGAATATTTTATTGAATATTATTCAAAGGTATTTCAGTGATTTCTGTAACCGATTTTTAGCGATAACGGTATTTTACATATTTCGGTAATGGTATTTTAGGGTTAACGGTATTTCATTTATTTCGGTAACTTTATTTTAAGGATAACGATTTTTCTGTTATTTCGGCAACGGTATTTTAAGGGTACCGTTATTTTAGGTTGCTGTTATTTATTTGATTTTAATCCTGAGGTTAACATATTGTGGGTATTACAGGGTATGAAATTTTAGTTAGGTATGTTACATAACGTCGGAAATGTTAATTTGTCTAGTTTCTCAATATGCTGAAAAAAATTGAAAACCCTTTGTCTTGAGTTACAAAACTTTTATTTTGATAGATATCCCACTAACGGACCAAAAAGCTCTTAAAGGAAAAGCCATAAGCTTTCTTTTGAGCAAAAACAAAAAAATGGGCATATTTTGAAAAAAAAGTCAAAAAAGTTTTAGATTTTGAAAAAAATAGTCAAAAAAAAAATTTTTTTTTTCCCGAAAAATTGGGTAAATAACTATGTAAACTATTTAGTACAACTTTTGCTAAGAACAATAGGTAATAAGTTACATGGATGAGAAAAACACCTGTTTGGCCAAAATGTCAAACTTTGACCCCCTCTAACTCAGAGAGTTCTTGACCAATCTTGTTGACAAATTGTGTCTAAACTAATATCCAATAGGACTAACTTACAAATTTCATCCCGATCGGAAGACATCGTTTTCAAAAGTTGGGTCACTTGAGATGAAACGTCCCATATATATATATATATATATATATATATATGTTTATACGATTATCGAGCCCATGTGAAGCGATTATCAAAAATATTTAAAATTTCCAAAATTTTTTCAACTTTGGAGCCTTTTATTTCTAATATTTTATTCCTTTTATTCAAAGTATATTTTCACTGTGACACTCTGTAATTTATGAATATGGAAATTATTAATGGGCACGTGAGACTTATTTCACGTGATTCACATATATAATGCGAATATTAATTTTCTCACGGAAGTGAGGGTGTGTGATTAAAATTTTAGCACTTAATAAATATTTAAATCCGTTTTTGAAATATACAATTTTGAATTTTTCATTCTCTTAGTATTTTAATTCTTACTGCATGATTTTATTTTGTAAATTTGCATGATCCCGTGCGTGTAGTAGAGTGACGTGAATTTTAATCTCGTGAGTGTGAGTCAAAATTTTTATTCGCGTGTCCATCACAATTAAAAATATATTCAAATGATAAATATTTATAAAAATTTAAAAGTAATACTTGAAATCAAATTTATTTTTCTACCATTCTTCCCATATTTAAATATGCTTCAACATGCAAATATTTGCCCAACAATACGAAATAAAAGTAGGAAGTCCATGTAAAATTGTTACCCAGGCAGAAAAATACAATCGGCACAGTGTTGGCAAAGCGTCGGCCACGGTCAGTTATGCTTTAGCAGACCTTGGGATTAACAATCTTGACAGTAGTGCCTTGTTATCCGATTGGTAACAGTGGCCAACCGTTGGTTTGAACGAACTTGCCACCGTTGTCATAACGTTGGTAATTCAAAAAATGTGGTGCTTAAATTATATTAATTTCGAGAAATATGTTTAATACAACACATTTAAAAAACAGCAATACAGTTCGGTCTTAGTCTCTTATACATTATATTTAAATGTGTGAAATATAATAAAATATTTCAACAAAAAAATGCTTCTAATATTGATAAAAAGTAATCAATAGTGGCGGGTGGTAGTGGCAAAACGCATGCTTTGCAATTAAAATTGTTTTTCCCTACTACAATTCAAGTTGTACCCTTGGTAATTTTCACAAAAATGGCAGTAGTATGCCATTTTTTTTATTTTGGTACGGTTGGCAATTTTTATCTGGGTATATGTGCTATGGGAGCAATATTTAGTTATAAATAGTTTTTGACTTGTCATATAATTTATTTGCCATAATATATTTTATTAAAACTTAACTTAACTAAAACAAGTATTTTATATGGAAAATTTAACTTTTTATACAAAATTTTTAAATTTTTATTACACCATTATTTATAAACATATGAAGTTAATGTGTAACATTTACATAATACACATTTTCTTGCACATAGTTTTTGGTGAAAAACATTTCCTTCCATAAAAGCGAACATGGAAAAATTAACACCTTAAATAACCTTTTCTGGTATATAATTTAATGGACTACTTTACTATAAACGATGTTAAATGGCAGCAATTACCATGACTTAAGTTTAAACCTCAGATGCGAAAGTTGAACAGTAATTTGCTTTTAAGTTCCCAGTAAAAGAGTAAAATCCACTTAACTGGTTGCAGAACAGCTTATACTGTATAATAACAGGTAAAACCCGTTCTAGAACCAGTTACAGAACTGGTTCTGTGACACCTTTCATTTGAACTCCCAGGAACCTGTTTTAGAACCGGTTCCATGTAAACGTTGGTAATATAAGTTGTTTTAGAACAAGTTCAAAGGTAATCTGTTCTAAAAAATTTTGCTGGGTTGTTTACCAGTTTAAGAAAAAAAAAACTTATATGAAGCTTTAAATTGTTTTATCTAATTTAATATGACTTCACACACAATTATTTAGATAAAATTTTAGCCGATTTAATTGTATCACATCACATCTGTTTGTATCTAATTTGATTTACTTTAAAACAATTAGACATTTCTTGAATTATTTATACCATATTCAAGATAAGCTGTTAAATATTGGTTGCTAAAATATCGAAGGCAATTCTGATCAACCATGCTGGAATGGTTTTATCAAATACAGTTTCAATCGAATTTTGCCCTCATCCAATTTGACCAAGTTATTCTCTACACCATAAGATAATATCGAATTTAATATAATAGGATCTAATATGGTCAATATATGATTTTATATATAGAACTATGGTATGGATTCTTCTTTAATAATAATAACACTAGCCGTATTCATTAATACTGGCATATAACCCTGCGGGAAATGAAGGGTCGATTGATCCAAAGTGATGATTTTGTGATATATGATTGGGTGGCGCGTCACGAAACTTTTGAAACCGAAATTGTGGTGTACCAAAAAGTGTTAATTTGTGTGAAATGACCAATCACATGACTATAGTAATGGTGACAAAACATTGACAAGTTGGTATCATGTATATCATGTAACTGGAGAAAAAGTAACATAACATCATAGTGTACTGAAGCAACTAGGGCAGATGCAGTTGAACTTCTTACTGGTCATTGAACAGGTTCCCGTAAGCAGTTGATGAAAACATGGCAATTAGTGCCACAGGATTTAGTCCATTGACTGTGCCTTTTAGTTGTGCCTTTTTGAAGGTTTTGTGAATACTGTTTTGGGTAAGTTTAGTTACTGGTTCCGGACGGTCAATTTAGCAACTCATATATAATATGACGCACGGTGAATAAAAAGTAAAAGGTCATTTGCTAATTAATTTTCGCATGCATGCGCAAGGCATGCCCGGCGACATGTACTTCCTAGACCAGTGCAGTGGTACTTCACAAGTCGAATCCATTCAAATACATTCATACCACAGTAAGAGCACACATTGCGCTTAATATGTGACTAGCTTTCCATCAAAAACTGTTCTCCAGTTCTACGAAACGTACTCATACACCAATCACGTTATAATTATTTTCCCACTGGTCCTGTTGCATGTCACATAAATCCTAAAATGATCCTACTTTAACACTGGCTACTTCTAACTTGTCCTGTAGCTTATTAATTTCAATCGGTACGGTGGTAGGTAACCTTCGTCAAGTTATTCCCCACGTCACAAGGTGCTTTAAAGGTAGCAATTGCCACCTCCTATGACAAGCCCATGTTAAAAGTACAGGTCACTTTCATATAACAGAACCGAAACTAGGACAGGTTCATACACACAAAGCTCTAGTCACGTGACCATACCAGTGACTGGTTTATTTCCCGCAGGGAACTTGTAAACATGGTAAAACTAGTACTTTTTTGTAAAAAAAATAAAATTTATTACAGAAATTTTTGACTTCTGAATTTTCTTAATTTAAAACAAATAATTAGTCTTCAAAGTTTAGTAGCGCCATAATGCTTATTAGGAAAGGACCCTAGGCCACATGTTCGATTGCTAAGAAGACAATAATGGAGCAAAATTTATGATTACCCAGCAAAATTTTTTAGAATAGATTACCATTGAACATGTTCTAGAACAGCTTCTTTTACCACCGGTTACATGGAACCGGTTCTATAACAGATTCCTGGCAGTTAAAATGTAAGGATTCACTGTTCCAGAACCGGTTCTATAACTGGTTTTATAACCGGTTCTAAAGCAACCTATTCTAGTTTGGAGGTAAAGAACCTATGGCAAATAGGACAAACTCCATATAAAAAGAATCGGTTGCACAGAAATTAGAACCTTTGCTAATACACTATAAGTTGTTCTGCAACCGGTGATTTGGATTTTACTATTTTACTAGGTATTAGGTTTTTTGTTCGATTTGTAAATGCATATTTTGCTTGATATTCATATAGTTATAGCATATTTTGACGCATTTTTCATTGAATGTATTTGTTGGATTTGTTTGTTTTATTTGTTAATTTGTTGTTGGATTTGTTAATGCATATTTTGTTATAAATGCATATTTTGCTTGAAATGCATTTATTTATAGCATATTTTTACGAATTTTGCATTGAATGTATATTTTTAATGTATTTTTTTTTATTTTTTTTTTTTGCATAAAATGCATATTTTTATTTCGACGTAATTTCTTTATTATCCCGGGTGATGCCACTCCGGTTTCAAACTGTTTGAATATGGAATACATTGTTGTACTTGGTAATGATGTACGACTTCGTTGTTCGGATACCGCGCAAGCATGTCATAGACATTTTCTCTTAAACTGTTTTTTCAACCTCTTTAATTTTTAATTTTTTCACTTTTGAACATTAACAAAAATGCTTATAATATAAGATTTTATCTGTTTTTTAGTATCGAGAATACTCTGCATGATATTAATGAATTTTTGCTTTAGTTCTATAAAGTTCACTGGTATTTTCCCATTGAAACTTTTAAATGAATAAATCCAGTTTATCATAAATTTTATGAACAATTTCATTTTATTTTTTATAAATTTCATACTCCTAACAAACAAGTTTCATTAAAAATAGTTTCATAGAAATTATAATGCTTTTTTATAAAATTTAAGAAATGTTTCATTTTCTTTGTGAAGAAACATACATAAGTTTAGTAAACAATTTCTTTAAAAACTCGTCCAAGAAAATACTCTCTGTGTAGAGCCAGTTATAGAAAATGTTGAGAACCAATGTAAAATAATACTCTAGTGTGAATCAATTTTGAAAAATGTGATTAAATTTCCATTTTATCCTAAGAGGGTTAACACTTCGCTACCATATTATGTTTGATTTTATCATTTGTAAAACAGCTTTTGCTGAATACACGCCCAAATGAGTGTAACTAACTACTTATTTTACTACAGTTTGGTTGTTTGCTTTTAACCAACTATTTATGGCTTAAATTGATTGTTGTTTGAAAACCCTAAAAGGTAAGTAAACTTTTGGACAATTTTTTCATGTTCGTATATAGTTTCATGGTAAAGGACATACAAATATGTATGCAGTGGCGGCTTCAGCTCTAGCCTTTGGTGCGGGGGATAAACTCTGAAAAAAATTCAATTTTTTTTTTTTTTTTTTTTTTTTTTTTAAAAAGAGAGGCAACACTCAGGAAATACTTCCTATATTTAGTGTGTTGCTTTCTTTGGAAAGGGATAGTATAGAGATGAAAGGTGGGGAAAGATGAAGGGCTTCAGACATGGCAACACTGTAATTGCGCGAGATGATAAGTCTTAGAACAGTTGTTGCTCGCCACCTGATGGAGAGTAGGCGAACTTATTGAAGCTTTTTGGTTCATAGCCCTGATTCATTATTTTACTTCGGTGGGGTTAATTGCTATGGGAACACCGAAGGTGGACATTGCGATACGTATGAGGGATAGAAAAAACTCATACATATTATTTTGATGTTGCCGGCACCGGGGATCGAACCCGGGACCTTCTGTGTAAAAGTCCAACGCGCTAACCATTACACCACAACGCCCAGCATTGTTGCTGAATACAAAATTTCATTTTCCTCGGTGTTCTCATAACTCTTACACCCAATAAATAACGAAATTGCGAATTTAGCAAGTGGTAAATGCTGGACAAATTTAAAGAACTGATTTGTAATCTGGAGATCAACGTTTTTTATAAGACCAAAATAACACTTTTATGTGTTGGATTTCCTTTTTTTTTTTTTTAATAATTTCCACCACAATAATTGAGTAAAAATTTCAGCGATCTTTAAAATTTTAACAAATAAATTTTGTGCAGTGAGTATAAGCCATATAATACTACACTCATAGAAATAAACATGTAAAAATAGCAAACAAAGCTACCCCAGCAAAAAATAGTGCTTACCCAGTAGCGCTTCCGGAAGGCATTATTTGATAACGAAGAGCTTCCAAAGCAAATAAATAATGCATGATTTTTGTTATTTGATAACGAAGAGCTTCTAAAGCAAATAAAGAAGGCATGATTTTTGTTCGCGATGTCCCACTTGGTATGTCTCTTTTAATGCACTTCTTTCATGTGCTCTTAGAAGCAACAAATTCATGCCTTCATTGGCACTAAGAAGAGCTTTTTTGTAAACATTAGTGCTTCATGGTATGCATACTTTATTGCTTCATTGTAAGCATTATTAACTGCTTCAAAGAAGGCATTCTGGGAAGCACGACAGAATGCCTTCCGTAATTTCTTTATAGTATGCAAGGCGGCGAAGCGCTATTTTGGAAGCATAGTTACTGCTTACCAAATCCAGGTTATTTTTTGCTGGAACTAAAAATTAGTTAAAAATAACGTTGCAGAAAAAACTGTTAAAATTAGCGTATATTTTCACTAAATATTAGTGAATATAAGAATAGCAAAAATAATTCTATTGAATTGGCAATTATTATGTTATGTTTGAGCTAAATTTTAGTTAATTGAAAGTAGCATAATTTGCTAAAATCCGCAAAATCATTTACTAAGCATTAGTAAACAAATCATTAAAAATGTAAAATTTTAATACATTTTTTTTAAAGCAAATAAGAGTCTGCCCTTATGAAATGAGCAATCTACAATTTTTTAGTAAAAATTGCTGTTGATTTTAGCAAAATAAACTGTTAAATGCATTCTACTAAATTTGAGGTAAATATAGCAAAAATTTTGGTAATATTAAAGTTTTTGTTTGCTATTTTGGGTCTACAAGTATTGAGTAAAAGCTTTTGCTAAGTTCACTGAGTAAAATCCGATTTGCAATTGACTAAATTTCACATCGAATATAATTAAAATTTTGTAAATTTAACAGAAATATTTTTGCTGTTCTTATTTTATTAATATTTAATATTTTCTTTTTTTGGTAAATGGACTCATACCACTTTATATACAAGTGGTTAATTTTCATCAAATTGTTACATCCCAAAAAATGTGAATCAACTTTTACCCGATCCGGACCGAAATTTCGTATGCTCAACCAAGGACAAACACTCAACAAGCTTATTAAATGTTTTACTTTTAAATTTTAAAAAATTAAAAACCAAAACGATCGAAAAATAAACTTTCGGGTTTAAGTTTTTTAAAATTTAAAAGTAAAACATTAAAAAAATTGCAGAGAACGACAAAACTGATTTATGGTCCTAATACTATAGTCAGAAAGTGTTGTTGTTTATTTAATAAGCGATAAAAACACAGTGCATTCCCTGCAGGAAATGAAGGTTCGATTGATCCAAAGTGACGATTTTGTGATATATGATTGGGGGGAAGGTCACGAAACTGGTGAAACCAAAATTTGTGGTGTACCAAAAAGGGTTAATTCGTGTGAAATGACCAATCACTTGATTATGGTAATGGTGATAAAATATTGACATGTTAGTACCAGGTATATCATGTGGCTGAAGAAAAAGTAACATGACATCATAGTGTACTGAAGCAACTAGGATTGAAGTTGTTACTGGTCATTGAACTGGTTCAATACCGTTAGCAGTGGATGAAAACATGGCAATTAGTGCCAAAGGATTCAGTCCCTTGACTGCTACAAAGCGGACATAACACTGAAATAAACTTATTTTAAAATTGATTTTTGTTGTGCCTTTTTGAAGGTTTTGAACAGGTGCTGTGACACACTCTTTTAGTGAAGTTCAGTGACTGGTTCCGGACGGGCAATTTAGCAACTCGTATATAACATAACACACGGTGAATAAAAAGTAACAGGTTATTTGCTAATAACTTTTCGCATACACGGCTACATGTACTCCTTAGACCAGTGCAGCGTTACTTCAAAAAGCTATTCCATTCAAACTACCCCTGTAACAGCACAGATTGCGCTTATTATGTGACTAGTTTTAAATCAAAAATTGATCTCCAGTTCTACGTACGTACACCTACACCAGTTACGTGATAATTATTTTCCCACTGGTCTTGTTGCATGTCACATAAATCCTAAAATGATCCTACTTTAACACTGCCTACTTCAAACCTGTTCCGTAGCTTATTCATTTCAGTCGGTACGGTGATTGGTAACCTTCGTCAGGTTACTCGCCACGTGACAAGATGCTTCAAAGGTAGCAATTGTCACCTCCTATGACAAGCACATGTTAAAAGTATCGGTCCCTTTCATATAACAGTACCGAAACTAGAACAGGGGTATGCACACGAAGTTCTAGTCACGTTACCATACCAGTGACTGCTCCATTTCCCGTAGGGTTATGACTAGAGATTCTAGCCTATACACGAACAATGTTTATTTGATTTGAATTAGTTCAATTCTTTCAGTTTTGTTTTAACTTCTCATCGGGTAAATAAAACAATATGGGTAAAGCGTTGATCTTTTTCCTTCAAAATATTCTACCCCTTCTACATTGGTTCTCTGATGATTTTCGGTGACGCGAAATGAAACATGTAAGGACCTGTCAGTAGATAAAGTCTGCTATAAGTTAGCGGGCAAAAACTTTTGGGAGTAATAAATAAACATTGCACGGTTTTTTGTTTAACAAAAAACAAATGATCTTGATCTTGAATAATCTTGCTCACATCAAAACTTATTAAATTTTATTAATAAGTTTGGAATCAAAATAACCACAAAACTTGATTAATTTGTGCTATAAGCACATAAACCACAGCAGGCTACAGAGCTACACTACTACAAATGCCGTTCACTGCAATCGTCGTCGTGTGGTCAGCTACTTATTATTTTGGAAACGACAGCAACATAGCAAACAGCTGTTTTTGTATACAAATGAAATTTTATTCCAGTAGTGCTGGGAGGATTCTTGCAGGAAATTTGATAATATATGCACAAAAGTTGCTAAATTCAGCAAAATTAAAATTAAAAAAAAAATAGAATTGGCAGTATATCTTTCAAAAATTAAAATTTTGCAAAACTGTTCAAATTGATTTGTAATTGTTTCACTTTTCTCAACTGAAAAATATATTTGTTCCAAAAAAGCTTGACACTTTTAAAATCGTGGACTTTTAGTTTTTTTACGCTATTATAAAAACAAGCGCGGTATTGGCGTTGAAATTTCCTTATTTAAATAAAATTTCCACATTTATTTAATACTTTGAAATCAACAATGTCTGGGAATAAAACGCAATTTTAGAAAAAATTTTTTTTTTTTTATAAAATAGCTGTATTATTAATGTTACACTAATAATAAAATTGTTGCTAACACTAGTTAAAATGTGTTCAAAGTGACGTGCCAGCACAAAAAGTTGAAATTAGCTAAATTTTTTTTGCTAAAAATTAGAACAAAAGAATAGCAAAAAAAATCTGTTTATTCTACAAAAATTTAGTTATATTTAAGCTAAATTAAATAATGATGTGAGCAAGATTATTCAAGTTCAAGATCATTGGTTTAATGATAAACAAAAAAAAAATGTCCAATGTTTATTTATTATTAAAAAAAAAAAAAGTTTCTGTCCGCTAACTTAAAGCAGACTTATCTACTGACATTTCGCGTCACCGAAAATCTTCAGAAAACCAATGTAGAAGTAAAAAACAAAATTAGAAGAATTGAACTAATTCAAATCAAAAATAAAATCTTTTTAACAATTTAACTCATCGGGTAAATAAAACATTACGGGTAAAGCGTTGATCTTTTTTCTATAAAATTTGGGTAAAAAGCTTCTACCCCTTCCACATTGGTTCTCTGAAGATTTTCGATGACTCGAAATGAAACATGTAAGTTAGCGGACGGAAAATTTTTTAATTAATAAATAAACATTGCACGGTTTTTTTGTTTAACAAAAAACAAATGATCTTGAACTTAAATAATTTTGCTAACATCATAATTTATGATAAAGATCAAAAAATAAACTTTTGGTTTTAATTTTTTAAAATTTAAAAGCAAAACATTTGAAATTAAATATAATTTAAAGCAAAAAATTTGTCTGCTAAAATCAGCAAAAAAAAAAATAATTAAATATTAGTAGACAATAAAAATCACCATAAATTTAAAAATTGTTGATTTGCTTAGATTTTGTTTATGCTAAGAAAAAAATTTGCCCATCTGAAATCAGCAGTCTACAATTTTTTAGCAAATATTTTTGTTGATTTTATCAAAATATTGTGTTTTTTTCATTCAACTTAATTTAAGGAAAATACAGCAAAAGTTTTGTTGATATTACAGTTTTTGTTTGCTGTTTCTAGTTTACAAATATTTAGCAAAATTGTTTGCTAATTTTAGCAGAGTCAATTTCTATTTCCAATTAACTTTTTTATTAATTCTTCTGGCTATATTTAACTCGAATATTACTAAAATTTTGTAAGATTAACAGTTTTATTTTGCTGGGCAGGATAATTTTAGCAGTTTTTTCTGAAACGTCGTTTTAACTAATTTTTTGTAGCTTTTGTGTTAATTTTAGAGATCTATTTATAGTAAATCAGCGGTAGTAATTAATGGGGCTTTGGTACCAAGAGAGGCGAATACACTTAACTGATCAGAACTAAGACCAATAAAATGATATTGGTCACTGATAAAAAGAATTATGATAAACAGAAAACAAGTCGCCAAAGACGCTAAGACTTTTAAAATCAAATCATCATTTCACAGCAAGAAAGTCACTGAAGAAACAATAAAAGCCATAATGGCTGAAATTTCTGAAAAAGTAAAAATATTAATAAAAAACAAATCATTTTTTAATGATGTTTAAAAAATATCAATTTGTATAAAATCTCATTTAATAAAATGTTATATTAATTAAAATTTATTGATAAGATCAAAAGTTGTATTAATTTATTCGTCCTTTAGTTTGACTGATTGATCTCACTCCTTATTTTTTTTTTCACTTTTTATTATTTCCAAACAACAGATGTCGAAATCGAACAGCTGTTCAAAATCGAATAAGAATTTATTCAAAGAATTTGTTTATTAAAATAGGAATCTAATTAAAATAAAAACACACGTGTTTGCTGATTAAAAACTAATTTTTATTTTCATTTGCCTCACCCTTTTTTCTCTTCTGTTCCCCCCCTTTCACACTTTTTTCCATCATTTCATTTTGTTTTTCCTTTTGCTTTCCTTTATCCCCTTTTTCGATATTGTTGAGGGGAGGGAGTTTCTGTATAACACCCCCCACTAACCCCCCTTGGAGCCACTCATGATGTATTCGTTGTATGTATAGCATAAATAGGTAATGTAAGTGAATATGTAGTTAAAGTTCAAGTGTTGAGAATATATAATTTCAGTCATAAAATATTGCATAATGCTAAAAGTAGACGTATAGAAAGCGCTACCACTTGTTTGTTAACTTTATTTAACTTTTAGCCCTGATATTCCACAGATTCATTCAACTTTAAAATTTCTTCGAATTTCTGGGTGAATCGATCAAATTTTATATCATGTAATTTGATTGGAAAATAGACGAAAAGCCAAAAGATGTTTAAATTTAAGTAAAACAATAGGTAAAGTACACGATTTTATGCTGTAATTTAAATAACTATCAGAAGTTCAATGAACAATTTCAACTACATAGAGTTAATACTTAGCTAGTAAAGCATTAAATAAAATGTAGCATAAAATGTATGAATTATTTTCACCAGATTTCCTGAAGGAAAAAGGGGTTAGTTCAACTGGTCCGAAGAAACTATCCAGCGATCGTTGGAAGAAGTAATTACTCTGTCATTGAATATTGAAAATAGGACCTGTCTGTGCTCTGGAAATTTATTAATGGCCCGCTTAAGCCTTACCACATAGGCGAACACAACACGCAAAGTAAAAAACATGGTTGGGTGAACCATATTCGAAGAGCATCATTTTTGGATTTATGATTACGACAGCCATGTTACTATGGTTTTGGCAACCATACTCTTATCTGCATCTGTATCATAATATTTAGTTATATTACCACATTATGGTTGCAAACAGATCCCAATATTATCATATTATGGTTCTGGAAATTTTTATAATTTATCATAATATGAGCCTTACAGAGTTCTCCCAGCATTCTTTTGAATTTCACAATACATTCATAATAATTAAACCAGGTTTGCAGCAATCATAACAATTGCATTATAGCCATAGTATAGTCCTAGTTATCGTAGTATGATCTTGTACAAGAATTTCGTCATTATGTATTACCATATTATGTTAATTGCAAACATATTATGATTATTTCGTACTCCAGACTTAAAAACACTTTCACTTTATATAAATTTTTCTTTCATATTTATTTCTTTAACAATATTTTTTGCGTAATTACAAACAATTAAAAAATAACGCACTCTTTTTATCAATTTATACTTAATTTGTATTACTTTTAAGTCCATATAATTAAAATAACTTAATTTACGGGGTGCGCGACAATTGAACTTTTGCCTATACTTCCAGGGTAGAACGGGTTGAGCTTACAAACTTATTCCTTCTTCCGTAAAACAAATAAGCATTGCAATTAACAACACTACATGTTTGTCTATTTTTAATGTATTTTTCTTTAATATTACTCGTATTTAAATATTGTGGCTGACTGATTCTCACAACTTCTTTTCACAAAATCTCAAACAAGAATGAAACTAATAGAGCGAAGACGCTCATAAAAACCCCGACTGATCGTCTTATTGTTGTCGCAACTATAATATAGCTGTAGGAATATGATAACAAATACTATATTATGATTGTAGACAATACAATAAAATGATAACGGAAAAGAAATAGAAATTTTTACTAGGACATGAAAGCAACCATATTATTGGTGGAATATGATTGATACAACAATAATTTAATTGAAACAATAGTGCTCTTTTTAGAAAGAACATTTTTTAGTACTCAGTAATAAACAGTTAAAATACACATATTTTGTGTGCTTTAAAAAGAGCTACAAAAAACACACTTTCTTTTAAGAGTTCTATCATCTTTGAAATAATACTTTAAGAAGTAATATTTTTTCCAAAGAGCTCTTTAAGATTACCTTTTTCCGAAAGTCGTAATTCTTAAAGATAGGTAATTTTGTTTCAGTATTTTTTTTTGTTTTTAAGGAGTATTCGTTTAGTAATCTTTTAAAGAAATGATACAAGTTTATAATTATTAAAACAAGTTTTTCAATCAAATTGTAATAATTGTGCCCTGAAGAAGTCACCTAATGTGGAGACGAAATATTGGAAATAAATAATTATAATTAATAAATAAATCATCTTAAGCTCGATTAAAATAAGAAGAATTGTTTTATTAATTAGTGAAAAATTACAATTTAACAAAAACTGAAATTTTAACCTTCCTAATAGAATTTTCCAATTATTTCTTCTAACAATAGTGCTACTAATTGGCATTCTTTTTGAAAACGTCGTAATCTGCATTTAATTTTCTTTCCAAAGCTGTCATTGGCATCAATGACAATGAACTAGTCCCAAGTATGAAGCAAACTATATTTAAAAGATATTCAATATTTTTATAGAAAAGCTCTCAGATTTTTAGAAAATTCTGTATTAGAATCTTTAGATTATGGAAAAAATCACTACTTTAAATTCTTTATTTAGAAATTGTTCAATCTAAGAGAAGCAAATTAAAAACATGATTTATTAGATAGATTTTCTTTATTATTATTAATATTATAAACATGATTTATATATTTTAAAAATTGGAAAATTAGTCATCATACATCGTTTATAGCTTATTATATAAAAATATATTTTAAATTTTATTAAATTGAAAATATTTAATATGGTACCTAAGTTAGAATATAGAACACATTAAGTTTAAATTATTCAACAAGTTTATATAAAATAATAAAAGTAAATAATATAATTTTTATTTTCAAATTTAATTCCAATTACTTAGCAACTGATTTGAAGGCACCAATCTCAAAGGTGCTGGAGGGCGAGATAGAAATGGTGGTGGAGGTAAGACTTGAATACTTTGTGATGAACCAGCATATCTCAAATTAGATTTTCTAAAAAAAAAGAAGAATTAGAAAAAAACAATTTTAACATTTTATTAACAAAATCGTTAAATTTTTCACTTTCAGGAATTTCAAAAGAATTTCTGAAAAATGTGAAATTAAAAGTATTTTAGATTAACTATATAAAATGTTTACCTAGCTCTCACTGGTTTGCGGCTGGAGCTGTTGGGGAAAAAAATACGATTTTATATAAATAAGTGTAGTACGTGCGGATATACCCCCCACAATATAATTGTGATAAATACATTAAATAATACTGCGTTACTCGAAAAATAAAAGATGAGTACCAAAAATTGATTCTAAATATTTCGGACGCGCTGTTTTTAATGGCGTCCGCCAGTTTTTTCACTTATGGGCCAGATTTTTTGGAAAATTGCATTAAAGTTTTGCATGTCTTAATGCAGTTTTCTATACATCAAATTTTTAAAATCAAACACTTTATGTTAAAAGAGCTTCATTAACATTCGAGTATCAAATTTGGTTAATGTGACCGAAATATTTAGGATCAGTAACTTGGCCAAATAATTTCAAATTAAAAAATAGTCGGTACTCTTGTTTTCGGTTTTAGAGGTCTATTTCGTAGCGCTGTGTAACATTTTTTTTTAACATGTTTTAATTAATTTTATAAATGTAATCAAAAGTTTCATTGTCTGAGTTTGGTTGTAAGCCGAACATAATATATTATTCGCCAAAAGCTTTAATAAAGCGTTTCTTCACAAAGTAAATGAAAAAAACTTTAACAATAACGAAAAGCTACATCATTTTTATGAAACTTATTCATGAAATTTTTTATAAAATGTATTAAAAGTTTGCTTAATTCCAAGATAGTTTGATTTTTTTTAATTCTAATGGAACTTTTTTCGATTTTATGCTAAAATTTCAATTATATTACGAAAATATTTCTCTAAGTGTAGGTATGACGAATATGTGAGTTAAAAATTGAAGCTCGGTTTTTTTATTGTTGGCTTTATATCGGATGATTTTCGTAATATTAACAGGTTTATGAACTCGATAAATTATACAATGAATAATTTCATTGAAGTAATGAAAATGTTCATTAAGTTGTTTATAAAATATCGTATATGAAAAATTTTTACATACTATGAAAATGTTTTAAAATGAAACTTTTCACTATTTTTAAAATTTGTTCATTTCGTAAAGTTTATGTCATTAATTTAATAATACACAGAGCGAATTTCATTGGACAAAAACTATTGAAAATGTTCAATAAACTAATGAAACTATTTTCATAAAGTGAACGAAAAATGCCTTCTAATAATTGAATATAGTTTTTTAATGAAACTTCTTAGTTGATTGTATGAAACGTTTAATAAATAAAATGTTATTAATAATGTTATGAAAACTTTCAATAACGAAATTTTGAATATTATTTGTGAAAAAAGGTTTCATCAAATTAGTTAAAATTTCACTGACTGAAATGTGACTGTGAATTTGAAAGGTAAGAGAAGTTGACAGTACAATAAGAGAACTTTGTCCTTGCTATAAATATATTATTGTTTTTCTAAACGATAAATTTTCGTTGTTGTTTGCCAATGCCACTTTACATTAAATTAACGAAAATGTTCATAGCTCTTTTTAGTTACACTTAGAGAATTGTCTTGATTACTTTATTATTGAATTTTTTCATATGATAAAAATTGTCACTAAAACCCCTCAATTGAAACTTTCCAAATGATCTATGAAGCAGGGTTTATTAAAGTCAACGTTTATTAAATACTTTGTATAATTAATAAAAGTCTTCATAAAACTAATGTATCATTCCGAATTTGAAACGTTCATAGAATTTATGAAACAGTGCCATAGAATTCTATAATGTTAAAAAGTTTCATTAAATTAATAAAACTTTACATAATTGTCCAGAAAAAATGCATTGGAATTACACTAATGAAACGCTTCATATAATTTGTAAAACAAGTACAAAGTCAAAAAGAGATTCATTGAATTCATAAAGCACTTTATGAGGTATCTTGAATTCTTTAAATTACATCTTAAAAATACAGTTTAACATTTTTGAAAATTAATGAAATTATGAAAATTTTGTATCTATGGATCTTTAACATTGCAATTCATTTTGAAAATTCAAAAGTTTAGTCTTTACAGCAATTTCATAGGTCTGAAGAAAGTTTTAATTAAACTTATGAAATCTAATGATTTTTTTTTTTTTTGAAAACATAAAAATTTATAAAAAATTATAAAACATTAATTGTGTATAATGAATTTATTCATTGAAATTACGAAACACAAATTGATGATATTCTTTTATTAATATCATGAGGAATAATTGTTTCAGTGCAAAAATGTTTAATTAAAAAATGATTTCATAAAATTTATTTAGGTCTTCATTATTGCTCAAAAGTAGTTTCATTATTTTAATGAAAAGTTTTATGGACTGGAATTTTGTGAAACAATCTGTCTTTGATATTAAAAAATTGTTTTATAAAATAAATATAGACTGCCTAGAACTCAAACAATGAATTATTTCA
Source organism: Delia radicum (assembly GCA_021234595.1). Classification (NCBI taxonomy): domain Eukaryota; kingdom Metazoa; phylum Arthropoda; class Insecta; order Diptera; family Anthomyiidae; genus Delia; species Delia radicum. Next base: position 33,890,567 of record CM037853.1, read on the forward strand.
TTAAACTTATAAAATGTTTCATAAAATTTCATATAAGTTTGTATTCATCCAAAGACACTTTACATCAAATTAACTGAAATTTTCACAGTTTTTTATTAAATTCTATATAAGACTTTATCAAAAATGTTTTATAAAAAAAAATGGTTTCAAAAAAATTATAAATCTTTCCATTGTTGTTAATAACCAATGAATTATTTCATTAAGTTAACGAAATTTTTCATCAAATTTAATATAAATTTTAACTCAGCCAATGATTCTTTACAAAAATTAATGAAAATGTTCACTTTTTTATATTTCGGATAAGAAAAATTTCATACATTATTTTATCAATAATGTTTCATAAGAAAAATTATTTCATAAAAATTATAAATCTTTCCATTATTGTTAATAATAGTGAAAATTATTATTGGTTGGAATTTTGTAAAACAATATTTCTGTGATATTTAGAAATTAGTTTAAAAAATTGATAAAGATGGATTGGAACTCATCCAATGAATTTTTCATTAAATTAGTAAAATTTCATAAAAATTTTGTTCAGAATTAATCCAATGAATCTATTAAAATAGAAATTTTTATTAAATTTCATAAAAGTTTTCATCAAACATAATTTTCAATAAATTTCATTAAAGTTAAGCATTGTTTCTTTAATTCCGTGAAAAACAAATTCATTAGTTTAAGGAAAGTTTAGTTTTTTGAAATACCACTTTGTCGCAACCCACAAGGTATAAACAATTTGATATATTAAATGAATTAAAAAATAGCAATAATACTTTTCATTAAATTAATGAAAATGTGTTTATGAATTGTTGAATGATAAAGTAATTTCATAATAAAACTCAGATTTTCATTAATATAAAAAAATTTAAGTTTTTTTTTTGCAAAAATTGTTCATTAATTAAATAAAAGGTTTCGTTCGGTTAAAACTCTTTCTATTTAGGGTACATTTGCATTATGTCCGAAATCCAGTTTAAACTTGATTTCCATCATACAATTTTGTATAAAATTATTCACGAACTATATTTCAAAATCTAGCTTAAACGTAATGCAAGCGCAACCTTTGGTTTTTTTTTTTAATCTTACCGTGGTTTTGATCTGGACTTCGATTTAGATCTAGATTTAGCTTTGGATTTTGACTTTGATCTTGACTTTTAGCTTTTTTTGCCGTCCTTGTGCGAGCTCTAGTTTTTTTGATAGCACGCGGAAGGAAAGGTACAACTTTTCTGCCGCCTACACCATATAAACCACGTGAAGACCATGGATGATAGACAGGATGAATAGGATAAGGGTTGATTGGTGCAGGTTCTGGTTCAGGCTCTGGTTCCGGTTCGGGGCTCTGGCTCTTCTTCCTCTTCCGGTTCTTCTTCGGGCTCTGGTTCCGGTTCGGGTTCAGGAGCTGGTTCTGGTGCTGGCTCTGGAGCAGCTGGAGGCGCTGGAGCTGTATACATGGCAGACAATTGGATGGGAACAAAAGCTGGCAAAGAAACGGTTAAAGGTACAGCTGGTGGTGGAGCGGGTGCTGGTTCGGGCTCAGGTTCAGGTTCTGGTTCAGGCTCTGGTTCAGGTTCTGGTTCAGGCTCCGGTTCTGGCTCTGGTTCCGGCTCTGGCTCGGGTTCTGGTTCAGGCTCTGCAGCTGCTTCCTTAGCCGCTTGCAATAAAGTAACTAATTCTTCTTTGCTTATATGTCCCAAGCCAATCGAATGATGATGTACAGGTGGTCCATGCCAGCCCCCATATAAGGAACGTTGTGGTCTATCAAGCTCTGATGGTGGTCCATATAACGACCGCTGAGGTCTATCTACTTCCGAAGGGGGTCCATTAAACGAATGTTGGTGTCTTTCTACCTCGGATGGTGGTCCATACAATGAACGTTGTGGTCTAGCCATTTCTGATGGTGGCGGTTGCGAATTTCTTAAATGTGGAGGAAGTTGAAAACTCATTGGTAATCCAGTAATGGCGGCATAGACCAATTCCGCTTTTATGCAGCTTAAAATACTGCACAGGGCTAAACAGCCAATCTATATGAAAATTAAATTTCATTATTAAATCACTTAATCATTCACTTTATTCTTTTCTGTATTCAAATCCTTTTACTCACTATAATATTTTGCACCATATTTTCTAAAAAAAATATCCTTTTATACGGATTTTCTGCCTTTAATTAACTTTTATTTTTATTGTATTTGTTTTCACTGTTTATTATAATTTCTTTTTCTCTGAAATGCCCACGAGCTGTTTGTAGGCAACTGCTGATGATTGCATGAAATGTCTTAGTTTTTATACAACTGTAACTAAGCCATCTGATCTAATAAAGGAATATAGCTAAAAAAAACTAAAGCGCCGCCAACCAGCCACCACAACTCGTACTACCCAAAAACTTACTTCATCACTTTAGTCCACGTGTCTTGAATCTGTTATTGGTTTATTACCATAAAAATCTTTTCTTCATGTTTGTATTTTTTTTATTTTTTGCTCTACTCTCTTTATTTTACCCACTTTTTGGTGCGTTAGTTGCAGTTAAGCTTCCTTTTGGCTTACTGTGATCCCCCATATAACTAGTCCATAAATATATTTCAGAAGAGATGATAGCGTGAATTGATTTCGATTTACCTTTAAACTAAAGGAATTATGTCTATAACATAACGCAACTAATTCATAAAATTGCTAAAGTTTTGTTAGAATTGAGTAATTGAAAATGTTCATTAAAATAATTAAACTGTTCATTAAAATGTTGAAACTTTTAATTAATATAATGTAATTTTTCATTGAATTGATAAAATGTATCAATAGAAAAATCAAACTTTTTATTTAAGTTATGAAACTTTATTAAAACTAAAAATCTTTTCTTTTAAAATAATAACGATTTTCTTTAAAATAATAAAACCTTTCGTTAAAATAGTAAAATATAAAATAAATATTTATGGGGACAGTTTTTGTTGAACGTGAGACTTCCTGCAATCCAAAATTGAGCTTGACGTACAGAGACACATTTCGGTGCATATCCCTACTTTCAAAAGTGGAGTGGCGCAATGTAGATTTAATATTGGTTTAGCCAGTATAGAGGCGCGAGTTGAGATACTACTTTCAGAGATGCTTCAACATATTTAAAGGACTGACAGAAAATCGACACACGGTGGGTCTTATTTTTAAATAAGATCCAAAATGGCGGGGGATTTAAAAAAGTTTCGGAATTTGCTTCAAAATTGTAGCTTAATAGTTTTTGGGAATGCTGATTACGAATCTGACATTAGATTTTAAAAATTCAAAATGTCAGATCCAATATGGCGGCTGATTTGTTTGTAATGTGATCGGTTTGATGTTAAATTTGAATCTGAAATTGCTTTCTCAAAATACAAGATGTCGGATGTTTTTTTTAAGTCATCGCATTTGTATCAAATCAAATGTTTGGAAAGTTTTAGAATTTTCTGATTCCGAGTCTGAAATCAGATTTTAAAATTTAAAAATGGCAGAGCTAATTTTTTCGTATTAAATATTTTCTTAGAACGCTGAATACAAAACTAAAATCAGATTTCAAATATTCAAAATGGTGGATCCACTATGTCATCACAAAGTATAATTTTTTACAAAATATTTCTGTGGTACTTAATTATTCGCCATTTTGAATTTTTGAAATCTGATTTCAAATTTGCTTTCAGCCACTTCTAAAACTTATAAAAAAAATATTTCCATATAATTCGATGGTTTTCTAAAAAATTTCATCCGCCATATTAAATCTGCCATTTTGAAATTCCAATTTCAAGTTCGTATTTAACTACACCCAAAACTTTACCTTTAATAATATACAATAAAACCGATCACATTTAAAAACGAATCATCCACCATATTGGATACAACGTTTTGAAATTTGAAAATCTACTGTCAGATTCATATTCAGCGATTGCAAAATCTATTAAGTGATAATTTTGAAGCAAATTGTTTGAATCATCCACCATACTGAATCTGTCATTGTTAATTTGAAAAATCTGATGCCAGATTCGACCTCTGCAATCCCAAAACCCTCAGTGTGACAAATTGATTAAATTCAAAAAAAAAAATGCAGAGAAAATTCGTTTTTTAGTCGAACGATTCGTATGTGGAACAAACTTCCCGCAGAAGTCTTCCCTGTTACTTACAATTTAGAAAATTTTAAATCAAATAGCCACACTACTTCCTCTTTCCTCCTTCCCATACCCTATTTTCCTGATCAATACAATGCACTCCCTGAGTATTGGTTAAATTAAAAAAAAAATAAAATAGATTTCGATTTGTGGCAAAGCTCTGTATCAATTCCGCCAAAACGTATATCGTTGAAAAGGCATCAACAAATTTTTGAAGACTATAAATTTTATATTCAAAAAGCATCCTTATATACAATTTTTAATTTTGCGAATTTCAAAGTATTTAATATTTCTTTCTGCTAACAAGTAGCTCTAAACCCAACTAAATATCTATCAATACACCGGAAAAAATGCGTGTTTTAAAAATAAATATGATTTTCTTCTTAAGTTCTAATATATCACAAAAAATGTTTTGAGTGTATTTTTATATTTTTTTTTTTTTGTTTAATTAAATCCTTGAAACTTCAAACCGCCATCATTTTTGCTCCATTAAAGATACATGATTTACGCGAATGAAGTTGGCATGCTGAAACATCGGCTAACATATAAACAATCCTCTATGAACAGATAGGACAGTGCACAAGGACACATTGGTTATATAGATGGATAACTACGAAAAATTGGTAAAGTATAGTAAAATTCTTCTGGATATTTATAGAAGACAACTCCGAATGATAATAAACCTTATTACTGGTCACAACACCTTACCTATGCATATGGTTAAGATTGGTGTCCAAAATTACGATACACGTAGATGGTGCAGGGAGGCTGTTGAAAACAGCTATCACTTTTTGTGTGAATAGTCTGCGCTTTCGTTTAAAAGATTTACCATATTGGGTTTTTATATCTTTCCGGATCTTCAAGATATTCGCGGAATGAACACCTGGATTTTGATGAACTATCAGAACTTCAAATTGGACTGCATGAGTGGGTGCATTGTTTTCGAAGAGTTATAAGGACAACGGAAATCATAATGAACCTTTTTGCGTCTCTATGGGCATTGGTTATAACATCATCACTGGCGCATCCCTTTAAACCGAACCTAACATATAAAAAAAATAAAAAAAAAAATTTAAATATTTTACCTTAAGTCTCTCAAATTTTTGAAATTCTTCATATATATGAAAAGTTTTATTAAAACTATTAAATGTAAAAATAATAAAATTTTTTTTGTTAGAAAGTGTTTTGCAACCGTCAGATAATGACAATCGTAATTAATTTTTTTATATTATTTACTGTAGAATATTTCTTTAGTTTGTCTCTTTACAGGAAGAAGAAGAAGAAAACATTTTTTTTGAAAAATTTTACGGACACAAGGGATACACCAGACTGCCGCAGTTTCGTCCCCCTCCTGGGACTCGTCAGTGGTTAATTTATGTGTCAATTGAACAAAGTATTTTATATTGTTAATTTTGCTAATTTTTTGTTAATTTTAAATTTTAAGAAATGAAAACCAAAAGTTTATTTTTCGATCTTTTGACATAAATTGTGATGTGATCAAGATTATACATGTTCAAGAACATTTGTTTTTTCTTAAACAAAAAACCGTGCAATGTTTATTTATTAATTACAAAATTTTTCCTCCAACCGCTAATTTATTTTATTTATTTTGATAGAAATTTTTCAAAGCTTTTTCAAATCAAGAAGCTTTTATTATTAAAATTATGTTTACAAAAAAAAACAAAACTTTTCATAAAACTTTGAAACTTTTTTAAAATAATGGAACTTTTTAAAAATTGTGAAACTATTCATTGAAATAATGAAACTTATCAGTAAAACAATGAAATTTTTATTAAAATTATGAAACTTTTCATTAAAGTTTTATAAAGTTTCGTTAAAATTAAGAAATTTTAATGAGATTAATGAAACTTTTCATTAGAATAACATAAGTAAATAATGCATAACAAAACTTTCATAAAATTTAAAAATAAAAGACCTTAAGTTTATTTAAAAATAAAACTTTATAAAAATTATTGATCGTTTCGTTAGTGCAAAGAAATGCTTGTTCCTTCTGTAAAAAAACATTAATCTAATGAGCATTTTTATTGGCTTTAGATTAATGAAAATTTGTATTAAAGTTATGAAATTTTTCAATAAAATAATATATGTTTCATGAAATTTATGAAATTTTACACTAAAATAATGCAACTTTCATAAAATACTAAAATATACGACCTTAAATATATTTGTATGAACAAATTATTGATCGTTTCGTTAATGTAAAGAAATTTTCGTTAGTTCTATATAGAAAACACATTAATCTAATGAAAATTTTTATTGTCTGGATTTTAGAAAAGTTTTTCTGTGTATTGTGTAGAATCAAAAATGTAAATTTAACTTAACTTATAACTTTGTAATTTACATCTTTCAAGTCATTCCAAATTTATCCAGATGTCTCATAAACTTTCATAATTTTTCATAAACTAAATTTAGGATTTACAGAATCACTTGTTTTTAGATCTTGTCACTCTTTCATCTCAATATTTTTTTCTCAAACTCAATCATTTGTTTAATTCATCATTGTTGCAGTCAACCAGCATGGCCATTATCAACTTTTTTCATATTTATACATCTTTGTTTGAGGAAGCTTTTCTTCTTGTGCAGTTTATGCTCTTCATATAGTAAAACTTTAGTAGCTGTTTGTTTTTCTTTGGCCAGAGTTGGTTATACTTTTATGGCTTTAAAGTTGTTTTGTTATGAATTATTTTATTTTATAATATTTGTTACCTGTATGTATGACTACATTAAATTCAATGTTGCAATGTTATACATTGTAAAATTTAAATTCTCCAAGGAATTGAAAATATTTTAAAGAATCTGTAAAATAAGGTTTTTCATTTCATAATGAAATACATCTTTTGGCAGAAGAATGTTGTAAGGAAATGGATAAAAAAAAAAAAATCTTAAATCATATACGTATCGCAACATGACATCAGTGTTGTTACTTAAAAATATACATTTCCAAAATGTTATAAAATATTATTTTAAAGCCCCGGTTGAAAATGAACATATCGCACACCCAGTTCAAAAGTGACTTAACTCAAAATTTTAATTTTTCGGTTTATATGCTTAAACTATGCACAATATACTTGTTTATCTATAAAAATAAAGTATCAGTGTATTTTGTTGTTGTTAACTGTTGCTAAAAAACAGTTATGTCTTTCTTTATGTTTCAATTGGTATAAAGTTGCAAATGTTTTTTTCGAATTCTGAAAAACTAAAAATTTTGAGTTTAGTCACTTTTGTACTAGGTGTGCGACATATGCATCGGTTTATGAACATGCATGAACTAATTTATGCTCATATATGAAGTTATTCGAGATCATACATGTCCATATACTGCAATATAGGATTAATATATGGTTATGAGACTGGCCCACGCTTGTATGGAAAAATAAATGTATATTCCGATTCTTTCTCCACATGTCGGACGAAATGTAGAGGCCGCTATGAATTTTGCGACTTTTGCGTTTCGTTTCTTATATTACGTGGAAATACTAGTGTTTCAGCGGTTTTGTATTTGATTATATATTTCTAACTGCACACTCATGCCTTACAGCGAATTTATATAATTACTAGTCGCAATCTTTTTTATGATCTTAACTAATTATAAATTCAAATAGACCCATCCCTCTCTGTAAATATACAATGTATTATAAAAGCAGAATTAAGAACAAAAATAATAAGTAAAAATATAGTTAATTTAAGTTAATCCGAATCAAAAGTCAAAAACGTTTCACCTTTCCGAGTTATGGACCATACTTTTTTTAACCCTCTTACCCCACCAAAAATGGTTTATTGGTCGACATTGCGGAGATGCCTACAAAATATTTTTAATTGATTATGGATTTGAGTCCTAAATAAATTTAACTCTCATTTGGTGGGTCACGAATTTCAAATTTTCGTTAATGCACACCCATTAACATATGATTCTTCATTATGAACACATATATGAATGCATATACACATATATGGATCCATACATGAACACACATGCTTCATACATGTCCATATGAATCCATACGTGATTCATATGTGTTCATAAACTATTATTATATGGTCATATTAGGAATCATAAATGTTCATCTGTGTGCATTGATGAAAATTGTGGTAATATTTACATATATAATCATACATATCTATGCATTTCCACACATGGTCATATATGTAGGTTAACGCAAACTGAGACAATATTTACATATATGATCACATATTCATCAAAGAACATATATGAATTCTATATGGTGGTATATGGACATGTATAACCTCAAAACACTTCATATGTCAGCATGAATGAGTTCATACATGTTCATAAATTGATGCATATATGTTGATTTTTAACCGGGCAGGTAAAAATTTTCATATATGGACCCATAAAGGATCAATGTATGTTTGAACATGCCCTACATGAATCTCCATACATGCTTCTATATATCTCCATACATGTGCACTAACGAAATTTGATATCTCCATACATGATCATACGTGCTCATGTATGTGTCGTAAAAAATGACTTTAGCAACAATTATTGTATTATAAAAATACCAATCGTCATCTTAAAATTAGGAATTTTAAAAAATCTTTGAAATTAATTTACAAAAAAGACGTTTTTACATGTTCATCAAACTCGTGGGTCATTTGGGTTTTTAGGCTAAAGTGGGTTAATAATATGCGATGAAGACAGAATTCCATATGTGAATAATTTGTAATATATTTAATAAATAAATAAAACAGAAAGTAAATTTTTTCGATATATTAAATTTTGGGAATTTTTAAAAATAATCCACTTTTTTCCAAAATGAGCCATCTTGAGGCACACGTTAACGGTTACCAAAAAAAAAACAATTTCTTCCCTTTGGAACCATTTGCAATAAAACTCGGCGGTGTAATGAGTGAAAATCGACAAATCTTTATTTTAAGAGGAATCCTAATATATAGTGTCTGACCGAACAGTTCTGTCAGAAAATATATTTAGGGTGAATTCGGTATTTCAAAGAATTTTGTGCATATTCGGCGAATATAAAAATATTTATTGGGCTGATTAGAAGCGATTTTGAGCGTCAAATATAAAGAAAAGTCTGTAGAAAGGCAATGTTCGGCCTCCAAATCAAAAATAGTTCGAAAATAGTTCGCCGGCCGAACTTTAAACTTTTTTATATCTAAACTTTGGCTTTTTCTTTAAATTCAACAATCATGTTTCCAATAACAAAATGTATCCATATTGCATCTAGATACCAAAAACCGACCAAATATAGTTTTTTGGCCGAACTGTTCGATCGGACACTTCTAAAATATATACCCTGCATGAAAGCGGACATAACACTGAAGGAATTATGTCTGTACCGACTATGTGACATAACTGTAGAAATGTAGACATAACACTCCACTGGTTTAAAAGAACTGAACACGGAACTGTTTAAACAGTGACCAGAGTTGCCAGATGTGGCGATTTTTCGTCAAACGTTGAGTTCTTAAAACTCATTTCGCAAGTCGAGTGAATGGCGATTTTAAACATAAAATAGCGCTACCAAAAAACTAGAAATATATCACCAGAATTATTATTTTTGCACAGCTCATTCAAAAAATTAAAATTGAAAAATTTCTATGGTTTTGAAATATCTTGTTAAGATACGAGTATTTTACAAGATTTTCGGTAACGACTTTTTATGTATAAGCATTTGGCGATTTGTAAGAATTTCTTTGGGTACAAAGTTGAAACTGAGTATATATATTGTTACTCTGCTTTATAAGTTATACACTTAATTTATGCTGAATTGTTGCAGCTCCTTCTTTTTATAAAGATATTATTGTGAACTAGAATTACAATGCAACATACAAAATTATAATGTTCATGAGAAATACTGGAACATAAAAATTCGTAGAAATTGTTTGATAATACCAATCAGCATCTACATTTTAAACATCCGGACTTTTTGTCTAGTTTATGTACTTTTCCAAATTTAAATGAATTTAATGTTACAGTTTTTTGTTGGGTATAGACCAAATAAACAAATTTTAAAATTGATGCTTTTTGAAGGTGATACAGGTGGTATGACACACTGTTTTGGATAAGTGCAGTGACTGGTTCCGAACGGGCTTTTTTGCAACCCGTACATAATACAGGTGAATAAAAAGTGACAGGTTACTTGCTTATTACTTTTCGAAAGCCCGGCGACATGTACCCTTTAGACCAGTGCAGTGGTAGGTCGCAAAACTATTCTAGTCAAACTACTACTACAGATCACATTGGGCTTAATATGTGAATAGTTTTACTTCAAAAATTTTTCTTCAGTTCTGCGATGCGTACTCCTACACCAGTCACATGATACATTTTTCCCACTGGTGCTGTTGCATTTCACATAAATAAATGGTCATACTTTAACACTACCTACTTCTTACTTGTCCCGTAGCATATTCATTTCATTCAAGTTATTCGCCACGTCACACATTGCTCCACAGGTAGTAATTGTCACCTCCTATTACAAGCCTATGTTAAAAGTAACGGTCACTTTCATATAACAGAACCGAAACTAGGACAAGTTCATACACACAAAGTTCTAGTCACGTGACCATACCAATGGCAGGTCCATTTCCCGCAGTGTATATACCTCTATAGTTATACCTATAACGCAACTCTTATATACATATGTATATATACATTTGATTTTCAAACCAGCGCTATCGAGGATAAACCGATTTTTAAAAATTCACAAATTTTAATTGAATATTTGTTTTGGATTTTTAGTGCATATATTTTTAGTTTTTAGTGCATATTTCTATTTAAGTGCATATTTTAAGTATATATTTTTAAGTGAATGGAAGTCGCTGTCCTGCTTAAAAGTATCTGCAAAGTTTGGCTGAAAAATATCCAGTAGATCTATGACGTGACATTATTGAGTAAAGAGAAAATGCTAAAACTGAAAAAATTAGTTTTTTTACCTTGAAGGACCTATCCAATGACCGATCACTACATCACTACACTTCAATTTTATTTTTTGTAGTGATGGAGTTGTTTTATTTTTTTTTTTCTTATTTTGTTTTTTTGCCTAAAATGGAAGAGCTGGACTTGGGTCGCCTACATCGTGCGATTTAACGCCTTTCAGCTAATTTTTGTGGGGCTATGTTAAGGCTCATGTCTATATGGACAAGCCCGCAATGGCTGACGCACTGGAAGCTAATATTGAAGAATTTATTCGTGATATACCGGCCGATATGTTAGAGAGAGTATGCCAAAATTGAACCCAGCATATGAACCACTTGAGGCGTAGCCGCGGTCAACATTTACATGAACTCATCTTTAAACATTGAATTATATAGATCGTTCTATCGACTCAAATAAAAATGTCATACATATCTCTAAATTTTATGCTTTTGTTTTAGTGTTGTTTAAATATTTTTCTATTATATTTAAACATACACGCAAAAAAATATTACTTTTTGTTAGCTAGTCAATATTCAAAGAACATAAGCTCAGATAGTCGAGCGTTTACCTTGTAAGCAGAACCTTTTGTGATCGAGCCCTACTGATGACTACTAGAGTTGACAAATACTTAGTTTTTTTCAATATATATTTGAAAATATATATTTATAGACACCGCCCAATATATCACAAGGTGTCAAAAAATTCCCCAATTAATCTCTTTCCATGATAACGCCATGCTAATGGTCCGTTTTCATAAAAAATTAGACTAAGACTGGTTTCTTGGGACCTGATTTTTCCCGCAGGTAGATTATTGTTGGCTGGAAAAAGTTAAATTTGTATTGAGTAATCGTTATTTCGATATTGAAATTTTTTTAACACAGAATTTTAGGTATTCATAAAAACATTTTTTTTTAAATTTTTTTCAATTTGAAAGTATATTTATTTCACATATTTTTTATTTAAATACAAAAAAATAAGATTTAATAAAGATGAGCTATAATTTTGGTTTCTACGGCGAATATTTGTGCAAATTTCTCGGCCACTGAAAATGTCCTTCCCGGTTCAATACTGGTGGGTGAGTACGAAATGGATTACCGTTTCTTGCTCACCCACCAGTATTTGGCTCTCTTGTAAGTATTTGGCCCTCTTGTTTGAAACTTCATATAAACTTAAGGCTCAATTAGTCTTGCCGTTCCGTGCCGTGACGAATCAGCTGTTTCATTTATGGTTTATGTGAGCTGCTTTTTTGAAAAACGCACTATACATAAACCAAAAACAAAACAGCTGATTCGTTACGGCACGGAACGGCAAGACTAATTGAGCCTTTAATTCCTGTTTAAAACTTAATTCATGTTTTCCTATGGAGTTAATATCATTACAGTCTTGAATGCCCGCAGTTTGTTTTCAATTTGCATTATAATCATATAATTTCAGTGCAAAGTCATTGCAATATTTTTAATATAATATCATGAATTTAAATCTTATTCGAAACCTTGAAAACATTTTTATCATAAGCAGGTTTATTAAAAGCTTTTCGCCAATGTAGATCGTTTAAAGATGAGCAAAAATACAATTTTTCCTCATATGAAAAATTGAAACTCATTATAAACTGTTACCAAAAAAAATGTTTTTGAAATTAATCCAACAAATTATCACAGTGAAAACAACTTGTATGCAGTACCGAAATCGGAGTAGGTTTAAAATCGGAATTTCGAATTTGACAAAATGGCTCCAATTTTGACATTTTCGGTATCACCGAATTCGGTATTGGGAAGCCTAGTCCACATGCTATCAAAATCGGAGATTAAAAAAAAATAAATTTTGTAATGATGATAAAGGATGATAACTAAAACGTCTTCTTAACACTACATTCCAACAACATATAATTGCTTTAGCTAAAGATTACTTGTTTGATAAATTGGACTAAAATCATTTAAATGAATAATAAAATATAGACTAAACAGAAGCAAATATAAAAACTTCATATATATATATTGCTGCTTCAACATGTTGATATAAGGCTTGCCAGATACTTTTTTTCGTTATCCCCAAACAAATGATAAATATCCCCAAAAAATCGAAAATAAAAAAAAAATCATTGAACAAAGAACACAGTGCAACAAATGAAGACTTTTGGAAAAATGCACGGACTCAACAGTATAGGTTCGATTGTACTACCAAAGTTTAGTAAAACCCTGTACTCGGTTTGGCCAGTTTGACTACCAATTTTTTTATGGACCTCAAAAGATTTTGAAAATCAGTGCACCACTCAAAAAAGGCGTCCTCAGTTTTAGGCCTGCAGCTAATTCAGACTTGATGATATTGCTTAACTATATTTCGCAATAATGTAGTGAAGAGTCTACTGAACAAATTTAACAACATTTTATGTGCAACACCATACAATCTGAATGTGTCTAGGTATCCGAAATAGCTAACAAAGACCACTTTGTACCTTATAAATAGTCGTTTTTGACTACACTACACTTTTATTGCATTTTTGTTTACTTTTTTTGTTATTGAAGAAAGTGACAAAAATGCAATAAAAGTGTAGTCTAGTCAAAAACGACTATTTATAAGGTACAAAGTGGTCTTTGTTAGCTAATTCGGATGCCTAGACACATTCAGATTGTATTGATATGTTGACACAAGTTGTTCAGATTTACAATCGCTACAATTTTGATATATATTGTTAGTGATAAATTATGAGTCCCTGTAAGTTATGCTGAAAAAAGCAAAAAAAAAAAATTATAAAATAATTATTTCCAAATATAATTAAGCAATATCATCAAATCTGAATTAGCTGTAGGCCAAAAACTGAGGACGCCTTTTTCTGAGTAGTGCACTGATTTTCAAAATCTTTTGAGGTCAATAAAAAAAAAATTGTAGTCAAACTGGCTAAACCGAGTACAGGGTTTTACTAAACTTTGGTAGTACAATCGAACCTATACTGCCGAGAATTAGAGCTAAAATACTTTATTTAATTTGCCCACATTTAAGGCTTCCCAAACAATTTTTATCGATATCAAATCAAAAAATATACCCAAAGAAAAAAGTTTATATATAGTTATATATAGCTTTATTATGTGTCCATTTGTAACGAGATATATTTAAATCTCATACTTATTTTTAAGAAAATTGTTAATATAACGCTATATATCATCATATACCATTATATCGTATGTTTTTTCAATTAAATTATTATTGTATTAATCATATTTCACCAATAATATGGTTGCTTTAATCATGTTATAGTAAAAATCAAATTTTTTCGGTTATCATGCTGTTCTCTTGTCTACAATAAGCAATGTATACAATAAACAAAAAGATATACAAATAGAAAAATAACACAGTGGAATTAATTGCAATGATGATATTTTTAGTGGAAGAAGGAACCCGATCTTACATAGGATCCTACGCAAAAGTTAAATTCACACGCATCCCTCAATGCACAAATGTTATAAAGTATAAAGTGATAAAAAAATTGATTTATTTTTCAATTTGTTGTACTCACGCAAAATAAATTTTTAACAAAAAAAGTGCTTTTAAGTCTCTAGTACGATATAATCATAATATATTTACAATAATCATAATATTCTTAACAATATTTTAATGCGTGTTTACGCCGTAATCATATGTTTGCATTATTTATTTTTCCTGACAAATTAAGATTTGTGCTAAAAAAGAGAAAGTTTATTTAGATACTAAAATAAAAAAATGTATCATACAATTTATATACATCGCATAGCGACAGAATAATGTTTTATGTAACTCCTTAATAACACAAATCTTATTCGTCAGCGCAAAAACAATATCATTACTTAAATTATTTTCAAATAAGTTTATATAACTGTGTAAATTATTAAATAAATAAATATACGTTTGTACTATTTAAAAAAAAATATGCATAACTTTTTAATCCAGCTTCAAGAGAATGCTGAGATAATAATGTAGGAATCATAATATAATAAATTGCAGACATTTCCATTATGCATAATATGATAATATTGAAAACAACTGGGAACCATCATATGGTAATCCAATTATCATATTATTATTAAGAAAAAGATAACAGTATTGTTGTCGCAAATAGAGCAACATTGTTCTCGCAATCATAAATCCAAAAATGTATGATGCTCTTCGAATATGGTTGCAGCAACCATGATTTTTCTGTGCATGTAAAGGGTGATTTTTTAGCAACACTGTTTTTGGCAGCCCAGCTGTTTTCGTGTAACATGTTACTGTTAAACATGTTCAGTTTGGTCTATTATATAACCTTGAATCGTCTTACAGACGAACAAAGCTTGCAGATTATTGAATTTTACTATCAAAATTCATGCTCGGTTAAGAAAGTGAATTTATGGTCAATTTGGGCGATCTTCTGAGGCTGCTATCCGGAATCTTGTGACTAAATTTCGCACCTAATTTACATTATTGGACATTAAACCATCAACATGCATACGTACAGTTCGGACAGAGGAAAATATCGCAGCTGTATCCGCCAGCGTTGTTGATGACCGTGAATTATCGATTCGGCGCCATTCGCAGCATTTTGCCTCTGTTACTCCACTACGTGGAAAATTTTGCGGAAGGATTTGGGTGTAATATAATATACAGCTAGTGCAAGAATTGAAGCCACACGACCTACCATAACGACTAACTTTTGGTGAATGTTGGAAGCTGGCAAAATTTGGAAGCTGGCAAAGACGAAGCTCATTTCTGGTTGAATGGATACGTGAACAAGCAAAATTGACGTATTTAGTATGAAGATCAGCCAGAATCATTGCAAGAACTGCCACAGCATTTAGAAAAATGTACTGTTTGGTGTGGATTACACAGGTCAACAGCAAAAAAAAGGCTTGACTAACCACTATATAGATTTGATGCATCATGGCTGCCTAAGTACAAAAATGGTAAAATTTTTCAATTCTATGGATAATTTTTTTTTAAAAAATTTTTTTTTTAAAATTGACAATATTTTGAGCCATTTCTCCACTTATGTTGTCATAACTCAAAAACAACTAGTCCGATTTTGTCAAATTAAATTTACAAAAATTAAGGTTTACAATATCTTTAAAGAACTGTACAAATTTTTTAATGCGTTCAATAGTTTCAAAGTTATGAAACAAATTGTTAGCAAAAAAAAAAAAAAATGCTAAAAAAAAAAAAAAATTTGAAAAACAAAAATCTGGAAAAAATCGAAAACTGCAAAAAATATTACTTTTTATTTTTTTGTAGTAAAGCTACATATCATGCGAATTAAACTAGATATGGATCATAAAAATCGATGCATGCTTTACATTTTTATTTACAATTAATTGAAGGTATCGCATATTTACAAGCACTGTAGAAAATTGTACCTACATAATGAAAATGCAGAACATAAAAACTCAGGTGCATTTTACGACACGCATTTTGGCAAAACCCCTTTGGGAAAAACCTCTATGACATTTTTATGATTCTAATAATTAAAAAAAAATAAGTAATAAACAAAAGATTGTTTAATTTTTACGATTGCGGTAGGATAGTAATAAAACGCTCATAAATGTGCGTGTACGCTGAAGTGCTCTTATTTTCCGTTAGCTACCTGTAACGGATGATTTTTTTTTTTTCATAAAAGTCCTTAATGTTTTTTAGGATTCTTGGGAATAATAAAAAATTTGCAGCACACACAAACTGTATCCACACAAAGGGTTATCCCAAATTATAGTATCAGTATTTATAAGATCTCCTTGACCCTTTTTATTTCATTCAAGAAGTGTTTGCGATAACGCAAACATCATTTAATACCTACACAAAAATTAGAGTCATACAGCTTAGAAGTTAAAAACAATTTTCAAATATTAATAAAAATGAGCCAGAAAGCCAGAACATTTTCATGTAAAAACGATCCAGATTTATTTTGTTATGTGTGCGGCCAATATATCACCGGGAAAAAACGGAAGTGGTTCTTAACTTCATTGCAAAAGTCATATCAAGATTGCTATAATATCTATCCGCACAATTTGAACCAGCATTGGACACCGAGTACTATATGCATTCCATGTCGATTGAATTTATCTATGAAGTCTTCTAACGTAAAGTAAGTATAAATTAATAGATTTGGAATATTTTATAATTACAATATTTCTTAATTAAAATTTGAATTCTTCATATTCCTGATTTCAATTTTTTTTTCATTTTACAGACGACACTTGGAAATTTTGAAGCCTATGCTATGGAGAGAAACAGCGAACCACGCATCCGAGTGTTATTTTTGTTTAAGTACAAAAAGCATATTTGATGGCCCACAAATTCGCAAATTGGTGAACGATACTGAATTTGGCAGTTCAATGTCAGAAATTGAGAAGAATGCATGGGATTCGTTTGTATGGGTTATTCAAAATTTCTTAGGAAATAACAAGGGTGATGATTACGTTGCGCACGTTGAAGAGATGTTAACTCACTTCCAGAATCTTGGATGCAACATGAGCATCAAATTACACTACCTGCACAGTCACTTAGATCGTTTTCCTGAAAATCTAGGAGACTTGAGTGAAGAACAGGGCGAACGATTCCACCAAGATATCCGGACAATGGAGGAACGATACCAGGGTCGCTGGGATGCACACATGATGGCTGATTTTTGCTGGAGTATTCAGAGTAACACTTCGTTATTCAACAATAGTAGAAAATCGACTAAAAGAAAATTTCAGAGTTTGTAGTTTATAATACATATTTATTTATTTATTTTCTTGTTTTATTTATTATAATAAATGTGAATAATAAAATATAAATTTTCTACTATTTAATTTATTTATTTATTTACATTTAAGCTCATCCAACACAAATGTCTTTCCGAAGAATAGAATCAGTATATTCTAGGTAGGGTTTTGCCAAAAAATACACGAATGTTACTATGTAATGCATTTTTGATGTGAAAATTTGTACATAGCATGGGGAAAATGTTTTCAAAATTCAATCAATCGAAAGAAGAACATTAACTACTCAATTTTATGTATATCAGACAGAAAACTAAAATTTGGTGAAAATGAGCGAATTCACTTAATTGTGAATAAATTCGAAAAAAATCAATCGATTTTTATGATCGATATCTCATTTTGTTCCTATTACATGTGGCTTTGCGATAAAGCAATAAATCTGAACGATTTTTGCCGTTTTCGATTTTTTATGATTTTTTTTAACCAAAAAAATTTGCTATTTTCACGTAAAAAAAATATTTTTTCCCTCAATTTTTTATTATAACTCCAAAACTACTGAGCCGATTGAAACGCAATATATTAACGGATTAAAGGCTATGTAAATTTCAGTTTTTCTAAATTTATTTGAATAATATCGGACTAATTTTTTTTAGTTATCATTAATTATGTGGAGACACGTCTAAAAAAATTTATAATTTTAATTAAAAATTTTTTAAAAAAAAACCTCTCCATAGAATTTCAAAATTGAACCATATTTGTACTACTGGGACCACAATACATCAAAATTGTATAGTGGTTTTCAAAGCCCCTAAAATTTTTTCAAAATTGTTGCCTTGTGTTATTGGCCGGTGGCATCACTGGACCGTTCTTTTCAAAAACGACGAAGGCAGGAACGTTACTGTTAATGGCGAGCGCTACCGTGCTATGATTAAAAAATTTTTTTTTTGCCCAAAATGGAGGAGCTGGACTTGGGTGACATGTGGTTTAACAAGACAGTGCCACATGAAACACAGCACGCGAAACAATGGCAAAATTGAGAGTCAAGTTCGGTGAACTGTTTATTTCACGTTTGGGGACGGTCTATTGGCCGCCTATATCGTGCGATTTAACGACTTTTAGCGTATTTTTGTGTGGCTATGTTAAGGCTCATGTCTGTATGGACAAGCCCGCAATGCTTGACGCACTAGAAGCTAATATTGAAGAATTTATTTGTGATATACCGGCCGATATGTTAGAGAGAGTATGCCAAAATTGAACCCAGCATATGAACCATTTGAGGCGTAGCCGTGGTCAACATTTACATGAACTCATATTTAAACATTGAATTGTATAGATCGTTCTATCGACTCAAATAAAGATTTCACACATTTGTCTAAATTTTATGTGTTTTTTTTTATCTATCCGAAAGCTCTTATAAAATCGCTCTTTAGTCCTTAATATCAGTAAAATTGAAAACAATTTTTGTAAACTTTTTCTCAATTCTAAAAACTTTTATAATTTTGCAAGGAAACCCTTAGACTTTTATATATTTTATTATCATTCAATTTAAAGGACTTTAAATCTCAAACGTCTTTTATTTAAAAAAAAGTCAGATTAATAAAACTATTAATCTGAAATATATTAGTCATAAAATCTTGAGATTATAGTCGAAAGAGTCCAATTTTCTTTAATACATACATAACAATCGAAATACAATTATTGATGGCTAAAACCCAAAAGAATTTCGATCAAATTTCTGAGGGTCCTTATTCTATGAGTCGTAAATAAGCGTTCATGATTGAAGAAAGTTTTCTAAAAAATTACACAGAAATCAATCAGAAAATTAAATAAATTTGAACATTTTGTGAATATGTATATAGATTTTTTTTATTACTTTTTAAGCAAAGAAAGTGTGCTTTTTGGATGAGCCACGTTCATACATTTGAATTTTAAACAAATTTATTCGTTTAAATCTGTATGACATCTCAGTTTTTCAAGCAACTTTATCAGGGGATTAACAGTTTTTTATATAAAAATCCAGAAGCTTGACCGATGTTATTCTAAATCCATATTCAATTAAAATATTTATCAAACATGTTTAATATCCCCAAAAAATCAAAAAAAAATTATTTTTTGAATACCCATAAAAGTCCCATGTACCCAATTGAAAATTTCTGTGGCCAAGACCAACAAAAAATCCCCAAATTATGGGATAAAACCCCAAGTCTGTCAAGCGTGGTTGATGTTGTTAACAAGTTGACACAAAACAACTAGCAAACAAACTAACAATACGCAATACGCTAAATGTCTGCAGATGACAATGGACGATGATGAGATCCAACAAAAAAATAATCTAATAAAAATACAAAAGTTTAAAAGTGCAGTAACCACAACAACTACAACTAAGACACCAAGTTTGTCAGGAGAACCTGCTAAACAAAAGTCAGTCAGTCAATCAGACATGAAATGTTGTTAATGATGATGATGAGACTTTCTGTTTGTTTAAACGAGTGCAATAGTACTTCACACGGTGCTACAAAAAAAAAAAAAAAAAAAAAAAACATTTTGTAATCACTTTTAAAGTGACCTAGTGCAGTAGGTCTCACTGGGTGTATTACAAAACCGGTTTGAGAAGTGGCAATATATCTTAAAATTTTCGACAAAACTGGAAAATAGTATTTTTTGCGACTGGCGTATTAAAACGTTCTGTCATTTTTTACTAACTCAAATTAACTAAATAAATATTTCAGATTTTATACAGGGTCCGCCAAATAACTTTTTTTATTTGAAAATGCTATAAAAAAAAAAACTACTGAATACTTTCTCAAATTTATTTTTTTATTTGAAAGTACAATCCTTCCGGTTAATAATGGAATATAATTTCATTCAAATGGCTGCCTCGGTCAGTTGGCTTCAACTCCTGAACCAATTGGACTTTGTATGGCGTCATACCAAGGTCTTTATGCAAAATTCGTCTCAATGATGTCTCCGAAATGTTCAATTGTTGAGAATGACGGTGAATTGATGTTGATGGTGCTTCACGCACACTTTCTGCCATAGCAGCAATATTCTCGGGTGTACGCACTGTTTTTGGCTTTTCACGCTTTGGTTTATCGATGAGGATGCCAGTTTCTTTCACTTTTTTCACAAGATAACGAACATACGAAGCTGACGGTGCTTCTCTTCTTCAAAAATCCGTACGCAACTTTCGCACACATTCTGCAACATTACCATGATTTTCAAAGTAATGTCGCAATATATCCCAGCGTTGTTCAAGCGTATACACAACCATATTCATCCAGCGGAAGGATAAAACTAATTAGCTTTCAAATCAGACATGTTACCATTCACGATATAAACACTAGTTGAAAAAAAAAAAAACGTTAGATGGCGGACCCTTTATATAAACATTTTGAAATTAGTGGCACACAATTTTTTTTTTGATGACCTTATTTGAAATACATTAAAAAAGGAATAATGCGTTCGCGTGAATCAACTTTTTTGATTGCTTAAAAAGTTGTAAACAAAAGCCCGCAAAAACTTTCGCTTATAGAATTTTTAAAAATTTTGGATTTTTTGGGAATGCGACCATGCGTTTTCGAGTAACCTTTCCGTGCTAAGCCAGGATTTTTTTTTCCAAATTTTTCTAACACATCTGGCTTTTGCGGAAATTGAGTTTAAAGTTAATTAAAATTCAAGTTAAAATTGAATCGTACATAATTATGTGAATAACATTTCAGTAGCACAAATTGTAAATCTTAAATTCTTTTTAAAAATTCGGAAATTCTTTAACAATGTTAACTTCCATTAACGAATTAAAATTTGTGATCAAATTCAAACCGCCTTTCATTTGATGGCACACAGTGGGAGAATTCTCTGCATGTTATCAATGAATTTTTGTATTAGATCTATGAAATGACACTTTAACTCGTCCATTCAAAATTTTCATTAAATTAATGCACATTTAAAGCTGTTCATTAAATTAATGCAGGTTTTTATATAATTTAATGAAAAATTTAATTTTAATAGTGAATTTTATCGTTGATCTATAAATTTATGTGTGAGATTTTATTTGTTCGGTTTTAAATCATGACAATTTTTTCTCTAAATAACCAGAAAAATTATAATTTTTATATGATAATTTACTTTGACTATTAGAATAAAACACAGAAAAAGTTATTAGGCACTAGCATGAATGGAATGCATTTTCTGACCCACTGCGGTCTTCATCAACATTCTTCGTGCCATTTAGTGTTAATCGTAAATATCATCTATTTAACTCACACGTTGAAGAAATTGGGTAACGTTAAATCCCACATTACTCTGTGTGTTGAGTTAGAATGAAATTTACCACGAACGATTTCTATTATAGTGTGTTTGTTTTTTTTTTTTTTTTTTTTTTTTCATCTAGTCATTATCATAGTTGCCAGTTTAACTTTCAGTTAAAACTTTAAATGGCAGTTCTTTTCTCTAATGTTATTATATACTATCCTTCTACATTGGCAAAGCATATCAACAAACATTAAAGATTTTTTATTAATACATTATAATTTTTCTGTTAATTTGGAGAAAAATTTGTCATGATCTAAAACCGAACAAATAAAATCTCACACAATTTAATTTTATTTATTAAAAATTTCATACGACTTATGAAAAGTTTCATAAAATCAGATTCATTTAAACTATGAAGCTTTTTCATAAAGTTTAAAAAAATTTACATTGTGAAAAAAACAGTTTAGTGAGAAATCTGTTTGTTTCGCAAAAAATGCCATGCTGTTTTTTTATTTAATTTCTTTTATTTGCATTTTTGCAAAATTCCATTTCACATCATTCTGATGTAATAAATGTTAGATTTCGATAAAAAATTAAGTTTTTTTTTAATGTTAACTAAATAATAGAAATCGAAAAATAGAACCGGTGACCAATAAATGGTTTGCTGACGTATTAAACTTTTGTCAAAAAATCGTCATTTTGAAAACAAAAGTCGTCCAATCATCATTTATGTAGTTATTTCGTGTAAGTCCAAATGACGGTAAATTGTCAAACCTGGCAACACTGCCCACTAACTATACTTGGTCATTTGACAAGGGAATTTTCTGTGTAGCACAGTGTTATTGTTTGTGCGTACTAACAATATAAACCAATCATTGGTTTAAGTTTTCATCATCATAAGATTTGAAAATTGAATTTAAGTTTCTGCTGCCGGTTGTTGTAAAAACTCTGTAATGCACAGCACCAGTATTGGCATGCATCCAATATCCAGAAATAGTGTTTTGTTGATAGTGTTTTTTGTTTAATTTGATAAATAAACGAACGCATCAAAAAAGGAAAATGTAACAGTTTCTCTTAGTTTTTCCAAAGGAATGCCATTGTTTCAAAATGGATTTGGTTTATAAGGTTTATATTGTATTGCATTATATTTGGATACGTACACTCAGAATATTCTTATAGTAACTACATGTAGGTCATTCGGGTAATAAACAGCAGAAGTTGTTTTAACTGATATTGTAGTCATTTTATTTTTTTTTTTATTTAATTTGATTTATTCAAAAAATATATGTATAACAAATTCAATTTTCGCCTCAGTGCCTTTACTCAGCCTTATGGCAACTTTACATATTTACAAGATAAAAAATAAAATATAATCCATAAATTTATTTATAGAAGATTTCATAAATGCAAACATAAGATGACATAAGAAGTGTCTTTATATTTAGCAACAAATAATGTTTAATTTTTCTATACGAAATTTTTTTTTTTTTTTTTTTAATTTTATTAATTAATAATCATATAATTACAAATTATATACTATTACCCTAACCGAGCACTAGCTTCTATGGCCTTCGGCGCGTTGTAGCGAAAACAGACCAGTGCCTCTGGTGGGAATCGCACCCACGACCCCCGCACTGATAAGCCAGCACGCTACCAACTAGCCTAGGGCGCACAAATCTATACGAGAATGAAAAACGACTAATTTATGCAGTCATTACAAAAAATAACTAAACAAAAATACTGCACTCCGGTAACAGTTGTTTTGTGCAGTTATTTTTTCATTTTTGTTATGTAATTTAATAATAGAGTTTTTAAAAATTCTCATTTAGTTTATATTTGTTATTATTAATATGTTATTTCATTGTATTACCTCATAACTGGAATATCGTTTGGAATTTTGACTTAACATTTTAAATAGTAAATTTAGTAAATACAAATTGTTGTTGTAATTAAAGAAAAAAAAAATGTTATAAAAATATATTTAGAAAATACAAAAAAAAAAAAATATTTAAATGTTAAAAACATTAGTTTTTAAAATTTTGTAGTCGTATTATGTTCATTGTTTTTGTTATTTGGTTGCTCGTTTTTATGTTTTATGTATTTAGTTAAGGTTAGTTGTTTTTAAACGCTTCGGTAGTCATTTTAACTACCATTGTAGTTATTTTATAAATACCCGGTTGTATGTATGAGCTCATTCATGGTCATATAAGAAATAATTCGAGGTTATACATCTCCGTATACCACCATAAAGAATTCATTCATAAGAGATCATATATACAAATATTAACTAAATTTTTGTTAATGTACACATATGACAATGTATAGAAATGTATAGAAATGTATAGACATCTATGATTAATAAATGATTAATAAATGATTATATATGTAGATTATAGTGTCCCCTTAAGGTAATCTACAAGTTTAAATGTTAGAAATGTTGAGACGCTACCCTCTAATTTTTTTGTATTTGTCTTGAAAATAACTCATGTGAAATTGTTCGCATCTACGACCACGC
Source organism: Delia radicum (assembly GCA_021234595.1). NCBI lineage: Eukaryota > Metazoa > Arthropoda > Insecta > Diptera > Anthomyiidae > Delia > Delia radicum. Next base: position 33,915,068 of record CM037853.1, read on the forward strand.
CTTCCCTACCCGATAGGGCCTTAAAGATCGAAACATGCGTTTATATGGGAAAAAGGGATATTTTTTTTAGTTTTTTGCTTTTTTTTTTGCAATAATGCAATAGTTTTTCCTCTAGATGATAAATTAATCGAGATTAAGATAAAATTATTTATTTAAAAAGGTATAAAAATTCAAAAACGGTTAAGAACTACCCCAGTAATAAATAATGCCCCAGACCACTAATGTGCCAAATACCACTTCAGCAGGAAATTCGAGCTCAAATTTTAAACGTTTTTAAAATTGATTACTGAAACATAATTTTTTTATTTAATATACTCATAATTGTGAGCCATAAAAGAAGTTTTTTGTTTTGGATGGCGTTAACCTGTCCTACGGTGATGTCAAAAACGAACAAAAGTTTTGGGGTGTTTTTCAAATCTCCAATTGCAAATTTTAAAAAATTTTTTTTTTTATTTTCAAGACAAATACAAAAAAAATTAGAGGGTAGCGTCTCAACATTTCTAACATTTAACTTTAAGGGACACTTTAATATAGATATTACCTCAATTTTCTTTTCAATTTATAACAAGCTTTCAACCTTCGAATATTTACAAAAATAAAGCAAATCAAGCATATTAGCTAGGTTGATACTAGTATTTCGATCTGGCTAAAGATATCATCTTCTCATTTTCGTCAATGCACAGTGATGAACACATATGATTCCTCATACGAACATTTAAGAATGGTTTATGATCACATGGACTTGTATGAAACATGTGTATTCATGAATGGACCCACATATGTCGATTTTTAATAGGGTAAAAACAATTAAAATTACTACATGGTTAGTAATTTTTATGACAAACACAGTCATCGCTTTTTGGACTACATTTGTTGTAACTGTAATTTTAAGTCATTTCTACCTTCTTAATTTCCTGAGTGTAGTATGATTTAGTTATACCAGTAGTTAGCCATGTGTGATGTGATATTGATAGCTTGACTTTGATTTATGGTCACAGGAAGTGATTTTTCATAATACATTACACTATTTTGTAATTCATTTAGTTTTCTTCTTGTTACGATTACAGTTTTACAAACTGAATATTTAACATATTTTTACTTCCTTTTAATTAATAAATTAAAGCAAAGAAAATGTGAAAAGCATTTTAAGGAACATTGGTTGGAGTAATACATTTTACTGTTTAGCTGGTCTTGCTGGCTTAATGATACCCTAAATCATATTCCTAGCATAACCCAAAGTTTTACTAAAGCTAAAGTACTTCAAATTTGAATACTGAGAGTAGTACATGTCACTTCAAAACTTATACCTGAAACTTAAACATGTAAAATGGCCAGAGTAGCATCATCCTCCTCAATTTCATTAAATAGAGGTTTCTGCATATTTGTTTTTAATCGAAACGCCCCCAATCCTCGTCGAGAGAAGCTATAACTCAAAAGTGCGAACACTAATAATGCTTTTCTTGATTGTGTATTTGGTTTGTCTCTGAACAATTTGACGATAAAAATCGAAATTTCCACATTGAAATTTGCAAATAGAAAACTATGCAAGATGGGAAAAAGGACTTCAGACCAAAATTATTGCATTTATTTTATTATTGAAAAATACTGTTGGCTATTTGTTGTTAAAAAAAAACGTGAGTTGTCAATATTGGCAATATTGTAGTTTTTTACAAAAAATAAAGCTATCCGAAATTACTCCAAAATCGTGCATCCACTAAAAGGTCTAAGGTAAGTTTAATGGTGCTGTTTGGTTTGGTTTGGCATGCTAGTCCACTAATCATTCTGTAAGATGTGTCCAATAAACGACTTAAAAAAATGTTTGTTTAAAGAGCTAGAAACATTGTGTTACCATTTCACCATTAGCTCTTCTACTTAATTTAAAAATATTCTTAGCAAGTATTAATTCAAATATAATAATTTATTTAACTATGAACCAATTTAATAAAAAAATGTATTTAAAAAAACAGCTGACAAGGAGAGTCCCCCGATGGCTTTTATCCGATCCTAATAAAATTCGGATATATGAAAGATGATAAAAAAAAATAAGGAACACATATTTTTTCTTAACGACCCAGTCTTACGTTGAAGGGTTAGAGATGGGGTCAAAATTAATAAATTTTTGTATGGAAACATGTCTGAAATGAATAAAATTCTGTTTTTTTTTTTTTGTACGCAGCGTTGATGCGATCAAGTGAACAAACATTTTGATACCAATCCCTATGGGAAATGAGGAGTCAATTGACCTAAAAGTGACTGGTTAAAGAAGGACTTATCACAGGACTGGTATAATTTAATACTGAAGTGGGTTAAGCAGTGTCAATTGCCCTAAAATTACCAATCCTGTGACTGGTAAAGGGAGGACATACCACTTAACCAGAATGCTTATTAACAAGAAAAAGCCAGTTGGACAGAATTTTACCGATTGGAAGCTGTTTAGTTTTCGTTTATTTTATACAACATGGCCCTTTTGCGACAGTCTTGTGGTATGCCCATCTTTGGTTAGTCCTGTGGCAAGTTTAAAGCAGGACAAATGACCGCCTCCTATGACAACCCAATGTTAATGTTGCCAATTGTTTACATAGGGTAGGGTTTAGCAGAGGACCGGTCTCTGGCACTAAGGAACAGCTTTGTTATATTCAGGCAGCAACAGATTATCGAACATTCCCTTAATTAAATTAGAAACCAACAAAATGCAGAAACAGCAATAAAATTATAAAAACCTACAACAAATCAGAAAAATTACAATAGAAATTCAAATATAAATTGAAATTACCACAATTCCAATAAAAAATTCCGTAAATACAGAACTTAAGATACAAAAAAGTAAAAAATCTGAAGTCAAAAAAGTAAAGAAAAACTCAAAAAATGCTGGAACGCGATAATTTGAATTGAAATTGTACTAGCGTGAGATATATCATGCTTTTACCGATCACAAGAATAGTATATTGAGGGTAAATGTCTCCTAGTGCACAGTAGAAAGATTTTTTCATATTTAGTAAACTAAAGTTTTTGACAGCACTTTCAAAATGTTAAACTTTGATGGTTTGCTTTAGTTTTAAACACTATATTTCATACATTTTCTTTGAAATCAATCGATCTAAAAATTGTTTTATAAAAAAAAAATTTGGCGATCTTACTTTTTACAATTCAATACAACATTTCACATTAATCTCAAAATATGTAACACACAATACGATGTAGATCATAAATAGTGAACAAATCATTTATATTAAAGCTTCACACATATCTGAAATAATTAATTTGTACGATTAACAATTTTTAATTAAAACTTTATTAACAACAACTACAATAACAACACGTGAATACAAACTAACCCACTATGTATCACAATTCCATAATTTTTGATCTTCATGAAATTGTATTAAAACCAGTTCATAAGTGACAATTGTTCCAGCCACCTAATAAGGGTTAAAAGAAAAACGAAAAAAAAGAAAATATAAACATTTATATAATCAGTGCTTTATCCATGAAAAACTAATTTCAATTAATATGGTTTTGGTTAAAACAAATGACGGGACAATATTGGATTAGATTAACATTTATGAAAAAAAACAGTTCTCTGATGTTTTCAAGATTTTCGAAAAAAATTTGAAGGTCGCTAACAGGATTTGAAAACTTCCCCCTATTTTTAAAAAGGACAAAACTGGTTTATTGTAAAAACTCAAAAAAAAAAAATACCTTAGGAAAAACATATTTATGGCCTGTTTCTCGATTTCGAAAGAATGCTTTATTTGGGTTTCTCTAACTAAATTTCTATGCGAACGATGACTTGAAGTACAAGTCGAATGAAAACGTAACAGTTTTCATACAAAATTTGGTTTCTCTATTTCGAACGAGTTGTCAACAGTGCGAACGTAAATGTCAAAACCAGTCACTTGCTTTTTTTGGTTTCGAGTAACAAAATATTTTCAAAAAAAATATATCATTCATTCCATTAGAAACCGCAAAAAATCTGAACACGGGTCCTTTGGTTTTTTTTTTTTTTTTGTACATGAATACTCTATGGTCCCATTTGTACATTTCCTTTTTCAGATATACAAATTTATAAAAAACTCGTGATTTTATGCACGTTTTTTAGTTCTCATAAATATCAAAAAAATGCTAAAAACACTTCACTTTGAAGTGCCATAACTTTTTAATTGTATATCGCATGTTATTAATTTAAACGATATTTGGAAGATGCACTTGTCTACTTTATAACTGGACTGAAATGTATAAAAATATTTCCATAGAATAAAAGAATAAACTTTGTTTAAAAAATCATTACAAATAGAAAACATGTTTGTCCCACAAAATCAGTATTTATATATTAAGGTAAGATTCCATATTTTAGTAAACTGTATTTTTTTTTTTTGAAATTCGTAGGGGGAGAAAGTTTTGAAAAATAAATTAGAAAACTGCATTTGCATTTCGTATGCACTTTTTCAACAATAATTTTGTTTAAAAACCTCCAGTTATAGAGTAGACAAGTGCATATTCCAAATATCGTTTAAATTAATAACATGCGATATACAATTAAAAAGTTATGGCACTTCAAAGTTAAGCACTTTTAGCATTTTTATCAAATTTATGAAAATTAAAAACGTGTATAAAATCGCGAATTTTTACAAATTTCGAGATCTGAAAAGGCTATGTGCAAGTGGTATTCATGTACAAAATATAAAAAAATCGGATAACCTATAAAAAAGCATCATTTTTCAATGTTCTTTGCGGGAATGAATGATATAATAAAAAGTTATAAATATTTAAAAAAAAGAATGGATAACAAAAGGTAAGAATAAAATAACACAAATATTTGTAGTTTTTTAAGAACTTTAAATTTCAGCTTAATGAAATCCACAATGGAATAGCTGAAAACGCTGGTGTACTTTTTGATTTTCTTCTTTTGATTTATTAATTTTTCTTTTGTTTTATTTATTTGTTCTATTTATTTATTTGTCATATACAGCTGATCACTGTTAAGTAATGTTGTATTTATCTTCAAACAATTTAGTAGTATTTTTGGTATTTTTAAAGGAAATTGTAATAGAAGTTTAAAATATCCGGTCTGGCACCACTATGATTTGTAAATACGTAAAACACAAAAATTGACACACGTAAGTATAGGCGAACGATAGCTTTCGAAATAGAGAAACCCAAATTGACTCGAATTCGAGTGACTAGCTTGCGTTCGCTTAGGTTTTCGTTCTAGATCGTGGAACAGGTCATTAGTTGTTATACATTTTAACCACACTAGGCCAAAAAATTTCCAAAACTTTGCATTATTGTCAAAGCTGCAATTATGAATAAAAAATAATAATAAAAATTAAGGACTGCAAATATTAAAATAAATTTGGGAGCTTTTTTTAAACATTTCATAGGAATAAAAATTATAATAATTCCAGGGTGTGGACCGTTTTGAGTTTGGCAGATTTGGAAGAAAGTCAGTTTTTTCAGATAAAACAAAAAAAATTTAATATATTTTTTGTTAAAAGTTACTAATTTTACATTGTAAATTGTTTTATTTGATCACAATTAATCAGTTGCAAAACAATAAATATTTGGTGCATCGTTAACTCATGTTTTCCGTAGGTCAAAAATGTAACATAAAATAAAGTTGCACATCGAGAAAAAATTTTTCATTTGCCAACTGAAATTCCGTTACTAGAACTCAATTTCGGTAATTACGAATTTCAGTTTGTTGTCACAACTTAACATTAGTGTTCAAAACAATGTTCGGTTAATTCCACTGAATTTTATGGCGTTTTCTTTTCTGGCAAAAAATGTAACATTTTGTTTGCCCTTTCTAAAAAATTGCACTTTTTGTGTTCTTTTCTAAAAAATTGACAGCACTTTAAAAAGGAATCATGTTCTTTTTAAAATATGTTGCCCTATTAACATGCAAAAATGTTGCCATTTTCACCCTTTATAAAATGATGGGGTGAAAATGTTGCACTATAAAACAGGGATGTTAAGTTGGTACAATTGTACTTTTTTTGGTACATTTTGACCTTCTAAAGTACCATGGTACTACCGCGACTCATTTAGTACAATTTAACAAATTTGAATTTTTCACCTTTTTGAATTTTTATTATAGCAAACAAATTGTTATTGTGTCCTTTTTCATTGCATTTATTCGTTTTATGTAATGAGCGCGTAAAATATATGCGACCATATGCGATTTGACGATTTATCATCATTTTGAGGATTTTGTAGAATAAAATTGTCGATTTTTTTTTAAATATCGCAAATTTGAAGATTTTTCACAAAATTTATCTGGCAGACTGGTATTGTGGTGTATAGAGCTCTAACATATATTGACACTTGTTGCAGCCAACTTCACTTTCATTTTGAATTTATTAAAATTCTGAAGAAGTGAAAATTAAATTAAATTATTGTTAAAGAAATCAAAGAAAATGCCACACAATCTTATATAAAATTATGCGAAGTTTTGACAACCAACGTCAACTTTAATAACGAATTATTAAGTTTACTCTAGACAATGTTATTTCAGGTAAAACAAGTAGTATTGTAGTAAAAATGTTCCCGAATGAAATTGCAAATTTTGATTCAATAAATAATCAATTTAGGGCTTTCGCTGATGTTGAGCAACTGAAGTCGTTAAAAAATTAAAGCATTTATAGTTTTTGGTCGGTAGTAGCTAATTTCAAAATGAACTGAATTTCAATATGTTTCCAGACATTTCCAGAGTCGTTGCTGGAATTTTATCCATTCCGCACTCATCTGCAAATGTGGCAAGAGTTTTTTCTTTTCAAAATATTATAAAAACTAAGAAAAGAAACAAACTACATGTGCATTATCAAGTCTCATACAGACAAAGGATTGGTTAAGATCGACAAATTCGTGCTGCTATGATCTAGAAGTTCCAAATAGTTTATTAACTAAACAAATAATTCCATGATTTTGATCTCATATATTCATAAGACTTTTTTGTACCTTATGTTATGGTTAAGTTTTGTTTTTTTGTGTACAAGTGAATTTTTATGTACATTCTTTGTTGTTTTAATAAATTACAAAAAAAAAATGGTACCATGAAGGTCCAAAAAGTACAATTTTTTTTGGAGGTTGGTACAAAATTGAAAACCCTATTTAACATCCCTGCTATAAAACAGCTGATTTTAGTTTTGTTTGGAAAAAAAAAAAATATTTAAAGACGAAAATTAACAAATTTTGTTTTATAAATTATAATAATTTTAAAAAATATACATTTAAATTGCTAAAAATGGAAAAAGCTGCTGTAGTGATATGCGTAAACAATGTTGTTGGGGTACTAATGGATTCTCCCTCATCATCAGATGAAGAGGAAATGTGTGTTCTGCAGGAGCGAAATATTGTGCCACGGGTTAAAGGTTTTGTGGAAAGTGTTATCAATATGTATTCAGAAGCCGATGTAAGTAAATTTGAAAATATATGTAAAGAAATTATGTTCATAAACATTATTTTTATATTTTAGTTCAAGAAGAATTTACGTGTAACCCGGAGTAGTGCCATGTATCTTATAGAGAGATATTCTGTATCATATTATAAGAGAACCTATCAGGGAGGAAGAGAACAAACAACGGCTGAAACACACATATTGTGCTTCTTATGGTAAACTTGTTAATAAACATGTAGCGAATTCATGTTTTATATTATTTATTTTTTAAAGGTTTAGTGGAAACAAAAATACTTTACGGGAAGTTGCAAACCTTTTCAACATTTCGTTGTCAGGCTTTCACAGATCCTTTAATAAGGTTTTAAAATTTTTTGCGGAAGAATTAGCCCCTGAAGTTATAAAATTTCCTAAAACAAATGACGAAAAACAAGCTCTCGCGGATGATTTTAAAAAGGTTGGTAGTTGGTAAAACATTCTTAATTTGTCAATTTCTAATTATATAAATCTTGTAGATTTCTGGGTTTCCAAACGTTTTAGGATGCATCGATGGAAGCTATATTTCGGTCAGGAAACCAAAGCATAAGATACGATCGACGTATGCTAATAGACATGATGGATTGTCACTAACTATGCAGGGTATATGTGATGCAAACTTAAGGTTCCTGGATGTGTTCACTGGAATACCGAGCAAGATCCATGATTCCAGAATACTGAAGCTATCGTTCATTGGAAAAGATTTGCCTCGTTTGTGTTCTCCTGAACACCACTTACTCGGCGATGCTGCATATCCATTAAGAGAATATCTTTTAACACCGTACCGCGACTATGGAAATTTATCGCAAGCCGAAAAAAAATACAACCTTAAATTTTGCCAAACTCGTGTTAAGATCGAGAACTCATTTGGAGTTTTAAAAGGACGTTTTCACCAACTAATACGTCTCGATTTTCAAAATGTGGATACAATGGCGCAATTTATTATAGCGTGTTGCGTTCTTCACAATATATGCATTGATAGAGGAGACATTTATAATGAGGAAATCTGTATAGATGATGATTCGGACGTAAATATTGAACCTATCGACGATGAAAGAAGAGATTGCCTGCTGTCACAGTTGGGTAAAATTAAACGGGATGAAATTAAAGACCGTTTGATTTAATTTATTAAAAAATATTTTTATTTTTTAATTCCATTTATTATCTATTTATTAATATAATAAAAACGAAGTAAATTTATTTTATAAAAAGTCTTCAGGTTTTATTTGTACTATACTGTAGTTACTAAAATTATGGTGTTTGAATGAACGTGTTTTATAAACTTTTTTCATTTGAGATCAAATTTCTAAATTGTCGATATTATTATAAAAACGTACCTAACAAAAGCGTTACAATTATCAAAATAATGCTAATGGCAATGAGTTATTTGTTGTTTTCATTCAAAAACTTATTTAACATTTTTTGAATGTTATCGACAGCATCCATTTTTTCTTTGTGTCGTCTTTCTCTAGCTTCCTCCTTTTTTCAGCTATTTCTATCAGTGTTTCCTGAATGGAAGGCTTTTTTTTAGCACTACAAGAAGCTTTATTATCATTTCCGTTCTTCTCTTTTTTTATTTTGGATTGGCTGCTAATCTGAACCTCTGGTTCGATTGAATCGTCAAGTAAACAAATTTTGGTCATTTCATCTTCAAATTCAACACGTTGCCGTTTTGATCCAGATGCATTATTGTTGTCAATTGCAGTCTTTTTCCTTTTCAATATTGTTTTATACCGCTCTTCACATTGTTTAGCGGATTTAGATGGTATTTGGGAAGAAATGCTGGCCCACATGTCTTTTTTAGTTTTAAACTTTTTTAATGGTCCTATTGCTGGCATATATTCCGCATACAAATCCAAAAGGAGTCTGCTTTCTCCATCCGACCATACTAAAAAAGAGAGATTAGATATAATTTTGTTTTTTCTTTATAATCTTTTCATTTGTACATACGCTGAACTTTTTTGTACAAATATGAGCCTGCATCAATTCCTGAATCCATTTTAAATAAAAAAAAAATAATTAATTAAAAACAATTTGAATGCCAATTTGCAATTTGCCGCTTTTTTATTTTTCAACTTCTTTTCTTTTATACACAAATCAGCTGTTCTAAAGCAGGGCAGCATTTTTTGTATAAATTCATGTTTTATTGTGACTATGAATATGGCAACATATTAAGAGGGTTATGACAACATTATTTAAATGTCACTTATAAAAATGCAACATTTTTTTGTCAGAAAAGAAAACGCCATTAGTTGCAACTCCCTATTCAGATAGCTAATGTAAATATCGTTGTACTAACTGAATATATAAGTTGTTACCATTTTTTTTTTTTTTTTAGTTTATTAATTTATTAACAAAAAGTATATTACAAAATTAAGTTTGCCTCAGCGTCATATGACATTGTTGAGACGAGTTGGCATTAAATTTTATCACGTAATAAATTAATAATATTCAAAATTTCATTTAAAGTTTACATTAATTATTTTTTTTTTTTTATAAAATTTTCACTTTTCAATTCGGTTGGCACTTTATTTCTCTGTGTGTCATAGTTATTGCTGAATAATTTCTAATAAAAAAAAAAATTAAAAAAAGAACACAATTTTATCTACATGAGGCAAAATACGGAAATTTTGATAATAATATCCACTTTCTTCTCTGTTTGAGTCCTAATACTGGAGAAAAATTGCTATTCCTAAAAATCATCTCATCCCGATTAAAAAAATTTATATGGAGCTTTATGTAGTCATATTAATTTCTATGTTACGTAATATGCAAACTTATCAAACTTCATTCGAAATATGGGCCCATATAATTGTACCTATTTGGTTGGGCTTAGATCCAATCTGATACTATTAGATAAATGTCCAGTACAATTTAATCCGAATTTTGGTCCGATAGAATTGTATTAGACTGTATCAGTTAAGTGTCTAATTGTATCAGTTTATATCTAAACTGATACAAATATATATAATTATATAAAAACCAGATATGTTTGTATCCGGATATTGACCTGATATAACAGTATATGATTGTATGTAAACATATACATATAAATATAATTAGATCAGAGTTTTAGTCTGGTAATTTTAAATTTAAAAATAGGCCTTTTTAGCAGTATTTTGTGAAAGTAACCCTGTCCCTTTGCACTTTCACAAGGCCAAAACTGCCTGAAGGAGCGTTCCAATGCTTTTGCGATGTACTAGGGAGTTCTTAACGTTTGTCTTAACAATTTTTGTCTTAGTATTGGATCGAAAATCTCAATGGTTTGGCTTTTATACTCCAAAATATCCAAAAAAAACGTGACAAAAGTCTGAGAAAAACTGCAAGTCAAAATCTGGAAGCTCGATTTTCACCGTAGACGTATGGTCTAGTAAACTTTTTTGCTCAGTACAATCCCAAGAATCAGAAACGCGAAGCGCCCATTAAGATTTTTTTTTTTTCCATACTAATCGCCCCACCCCTAATGAGTATATTTAAAAGTTTTTACTCGGGATGTCCAAAATGCGTTTTCGATATTTTTGTCGGTACCTTTTTGGGCATCGGTCAACCAGGGTTAATATTTTTTAATACTAATGATTTATTACTTTGAAAATTTTACTAAGTTATGAACTGAACTTGTTTTCAATTAATTTAAGCAAAATTCAGTTGTAACCATCAACTTAATTTTGTGGGACAGTTGTGACCTAACATGGGTTAACGATGATTCAGATATTTAATATTTCGGAATTAGGTAATTTTGATCTGATAAAACAATTTTCTAAATGTAAAATTAGTTTCTTTCACCAAAAATTTATATTATTAATTTTTTATCAAAAATACTGACTTTCCTCATAATTCGCCAAAATTAAATCGGTTCACACGCTAAGTATATAGGGGGAACCCCTCAGCATTGTCATTTTTTAAATACCCATGATGTGCGTAAAGAAAAGCACTTAAAGTTATTTTAAAATTTGCAATCTTTAAATTTTTTAGAACTATTTATTCGTAATTGGAGCTTTAAAAATAATTAAAAATTTTAGAAATTGTTTTTGGCTAGTGTAGTTAAGTGTTAGCAATCTTATAAAAACTACAAATCTTTTTTCTGATGTTGGGTTATTTTTTTTTTGAATTTAAAAAAAAAAAATGTTTATGAAATTTTGTTATTTTTGAAAATCTGGTAGCGACCCCTTAATTTTTTTTTTCAAAAATTTTGAAAAAATTAAAGAATTTTTTTATTTTTTCATAAAATTTAATCTAACCCAGGGTTGTCGCTTTCAAAATTCGACAATTTGTTTTTTTTTTAAAGCAGCTTCATGCATAATTAGAAAATTGACTTTGACTTACCGTTAATACTAATTTCCTGGTTATATCAAAATATTGCATACCAGTCATTGCCACAACATTAATATTAATTTCTAATGCAAAACGATCTACTTCAGGATAATATGATTCAGCTGGTATTTGCCTAATGACAATTAAAGGATTTCGCGAACGATCATTAACTTCAGCAAGATACAGCGAAACGGCTAAGGTACGAGCCAGAAGAAACATTAGGGAAAAATAGAAATAGACAGCATGAGCAAATGAGGGCATGGTACTATAAAATTTGAAGAGAATAAGAAAAATTATTATTGTAATAAAATAATTAATAATACAGTTCAACAAAATTAGAAATATTTGATGCATCGGAGTTTCGACCTATCATTTCTAAAATACTTTTGAATGCTGATAACGAATATTTTCCAAGATTTTTAAAGTTAGTTATAGTTAAAGAAAAAGTTGCAAAACACTTTTTTGGGGAAATTTAAAGTTTTTGAAAAACTTTTTATAAAATAATACAAAATTTTAAATAATCTGGCACCTTTTTTGAAACATTCAAAATGTATCAACTATGCTCTTTAATTTAATATAGTACACGTTTTGAACGGTGCGTTAGTATTCTTTATGCATCTATTTAAAGTTTAAAATTTCTCATTTTTCATGATTTCATTAATAAATCATTCGCTGGGATGTAAATACCTGCGAATGTGTTTTTTGAGAACTCTTTGTAAACAAGAAAAATTTTACCAATTCTACCGTGATTTAAATCGATGTGCGTGGCTGACCCATAGAATGGTTGCCGGAGTAAGTGCTGGTGGTGTTCGTAAGCTGCTGTCGTCATTTTTTAACAAAATATTGAAAATTTTATATTAAAACTTTTATTGGAATTTGGCAAACATTGGTTAAACTTCCATATTTTTGGATAAAAAAGATAAACACTTGTTAGAGTATCGAAATACAAATATTTAATCAGCTGTTTTAAACTGAGAAGAATAAAACTGACTGGCATTGCCAGAATCAAAAACTAACATGGACTTTAACTGTCCACCACCAGGTGGCGGTGTAGTTCATATATCGCAAGACGATATATCAAATGACGTAAGTCATTTATACCAAAAACTTAAAGACTTAGAACAATTTTGTGCTGGTCTAAAACAGGAAATTAATTTCCTTAAATCTCAAAACCAAGCCCTAAAATCGGGGTTGTATTGTTGCAAAAGAGCTGCAAAAATTACGAAACAAACAAATTAAAGAAAAAAAAGTAGTTTCTCACCAACGTTTAGCTAATTTTCAAGAAGATTCAGAAACGAATCCAAAAAATAAACCTTCTTTTGCTTAAGTTCTAAAAAAAAAACTGAAAATAAAAAAACAGTTAAAATCAAAAAAAAAAATCCACATCCTATACAGAATGAAACTTCTAAATTAGAACAAATTCTCGAAATGCTTAATAAGCAAGAAGAATTTTATGAAAGATTAGAGCAAAGAATAACTCGTTTAGAAAAATCCACTGAAAATATAATTAATCATGGGTGATTTTTTCATAATATTACTATGAAATGCAAACGGATTAAAATCCCATTTGAATGAATTAGAACTTATACTAGATTCCCAAAAAGTAGATATATGTTTAATATCCGAAACACATTTTACAAATGAATCATTCGTAAAAATTCGTGATTTTGAAATATACCACACTCCACATCCAAGTAATCAGGCTCGAGGTGGAAGTGCTGTAATTATTCGAAAAAATATAAAGCATTATGAAGAAGAGAAAATATGCTGTGAAGAATTTCAAGTAACAAGTGTATCAATAGAATTTTTAAAACATAAACTTAACATTGCCGCTCTATATAGCCCACCACGTCACAAAATAAAATCCGAAAACTATAAACAAGTATTTGAAAAATTGGGAGAACGATTTATTTTAGGAGGCGATTTCAATGCCAAACATATTATTGGGGTTCACGCCTTAACAACAAAGGGGAGAGCTTCTTCAAGCAAGTAAATCCTCAAATTGCAATTTTTATCCACCAGAAAACCAACATATTGGCCAAGTGATGTAACAAAAGTACCTGACCTAATAGATTTTTTTTTATAACGAGAAAAATATCGGAACATTTTTTGAAAATAGACGAAGGATATGAAATGAACTCCGACCATTCCTCCATCTATCTTTATTTAAAAAACTGTGCCAGCAATAAGGATCCACCACCATATTTAATCAATAAAAATACAGATTGGGAAAATTTTCGCCAAATTGTAAATGAAATGTACGACAGTAAATATGTAATCAACGATATTGATGAACTAGACAAAGAGCTGGAAAACTTTTCAAAAATTCTTCAGTATACAGAATGGAAAAGTACACCAACTGTTACAAATAAAGTAAAACAAAGAAAAAACTCATATGAAATAAACAATATGATTAAAGAAAAAAGAAAAATTCGTAAAAAATGGCAACAAACGCGATATCCTCAGTATAAAACAATATTAATTAAATTAATTAAAACAATATTAAATAGAATGAGCCGAGAAATAAAAATAAAATTCAGCAGGAAAAGAACAACAATTTTCAACATTACCTTGAGAGTTTAACAAATGAAAAATCTACCGACTATTCGCTATGGAAGGCTACATCTAGTTTTAAACGACCATCAGCTCAAATCCCCTCCCATAAAAAATGGAACCGATTGGGCCAAAAGTGACATGCAAAAGGCTGACATCTTTGCCAATTATCTGCAGAACACATTTTATCCCCATGATGAAAATATTACCATACCCCAATCTGCATATCTTGTTGATGATATGAACATTTCATTTGCAACAACAGAGGAAGTGTACTTTACCATATTAAAACTACCCGGAAAAAAAGCCCCTGGTTATGATTTAATAACGTCGGAGCTGCTTAAAGAAATACCAAATTTAGGTTTAATCAAGTTAACAAACATAATCAACACTTGCTTTAAGCTGAAACACGTTCCCAGTCTATTGAAAATGGCGGAGGTTATAATGATCCCAAAACCAGGGAAACCGCTAAATGAAGTCTCCTCATATAGACCCATATCTTTGCTTCCCATTTTATCAAAGGTTTTGGAGAAGATTTTTCTTGCCAGAATAAGACCTCTTATAGAGTTGAATAACATCATCCCTAAACACCAATTTGGTTTCAGGCACAATCATTCTACTATCGACCAAGTCCATAGGATTACCGATATTATAGAAAAAATCATTTGAAGAAAAGAAAGTTTGTTCCATTGTCTTTCTAGATGTCAGCCAAGCATTTGACAAAGTTTGGCATGATGGATTTATTCATAAAATAAAAAATATTTACCTCAAAACTTCTGTGATTTCTTGCAATCTTACCTAAGCAATCGATACTTTAGAATCAAACAGGAAACATCGTTCTCAGACATCCGACCAATAAAAGCAGGAGTCCCACAGGGAAGTATATTAGGTCCAACTTTATACCTTATGTATATCGCTGATCTCCCTGTTAGTGATAATTATAATTATGCAACAGCAACATTTGCTGACGACACTGCCCTAATAGCAACAGGATACACAGCTGAAGAATCCACGATTAAACTTCAAGCAGCGGTAACCAAAGTTTTAGATTGGTCAAAAATATGGCAAATTAAACTTAATCAATCTAAATCTGTTCATGTGGACTTAACGTACAACCAAATTCAACACCATCCAATCTATATAGATGATGTCGTAGTCCCCTTTTATAATTCAGCCAAGTACTTAGGAATGACATTAGACACAAAATTAAAATGGAAAAAACATGTAAAGAAGAAGAAAACTGAGATAGAGATAAAACTTAGCAAAATGTATTGGTTAATTGGTAGAAACTCAACACTATCCATACAGAATAAATTACTTTTGTATAAACAAGTCCTGAAGCAAGTTTGGACGTATGGAGCGCAGCTGTGGGGTTGCGCAGCCAGAGATGAAATACTTCAAATCCAACGATTTCAAAATAAAATTCTACGATGCATAGTGAATGCACCATGGTACGTTAGAAACAAGGACTTACACCGTGACTTGGGTATAAGCACAGTTGCCGAAGAAATTAAAAAAATTGCTAATAGCCATGCTGATAGATTACGAACACACGTCAATGAAGAGGCATCTAGTCTCATCGATACGAATGGGGGAAATCCGGCGTCTAAGACGCATAAAACCTAACGACCTGCTTAGGGCATCCAGTTAAAGGATGTATTTGTGTGAACCATAGATATATCTTATAGTCAAACTATTTTATTAAAAATCAAGTACTTGTTAGTAAATAAATTATATTTTGCTAGTTGTATTTTGAAACATATATTTTATTATTTATTGTAATAAAAATTATGTTAATAAAAAAAAAAATTAATAAAATATCTTAAACGAAAAGTAGATCCAAGATGTTAATACGTACCTTTAGTGAATATCACAGGGTACTTAATTAATGGAAAAAACTCGTGTAATTTCTCTTTTAGTTAAAAAAAATTGCTGAATCTACAAACATTTTATATAATTTTATGCCTTAAAAATATGGAGTCTGTCATATTTTTAAGGCATAAAATTTCAGCTAAAAACATCTATATATATTTAACACATGTTTTCTACTCAATTCCAACATAAATGATTCCAATTTCAAATGATTCATGTCCAAAAATATATTTTTTTATTTTCCCCATAGTACATACATACAAAATTAATTAAAAAAAAATAATTCAAAATTGTTAAACTTCAGATTGAATTTGCGTAAATCTTAAATCTTGCGAATTATTAATGGATTTTATAATATTCACAACAAAGAAAAATACTTAAGTTTTCACTTTAATTGCAAGGATACCCTACATCCTTCACCAGATCGAAATGAATTGATATGGTTTTTAATGCGCAAAGTCCATACTCTAAAACCATATTTAAAGTTATTCCAAGTTTATTCACGCATATGAATTAATAAGAAATTTTTAAAGAAATAAACTAGACTTTTAGTAAAGGTTAAATTCGCGAATATTTCAAAAAGCGGAGCTAATATTTAAATTTGGTATACACATTCGTGATCAACGCACTAAAATTTATCACAATTGATAAGTTGCATTTCCGATGCATTTGTATTGGAAATCTTACCATAGTGTTTAGCAGTGTAATTAGAAAATTTATCAAAACCTCTCTACTCAGTAGCTGAGTATAGAAATTTTTACAAAAAATGTTTATTCTCAGTATAGAAATTTTTATAAAAAATTATATAGAAAATTGTTTACTCAGCAGCTGAGTATGAAAATTTAAAAAAAAAAAAACTTATACTCAGCTGCTAGTATAGAAATTTTTATAGAAAACTTATATTCTCAGCCGCTGAGAAGAGATATTTTTATAGCAAATGTTTTATACGCAGCTGCTGAGTATAAAAATTTTTTTTAGAAATTTTTTATTCTCAGCTGCTGAGTATACAAGTTTTTATAAAAAATTATAATTATGATGAAACAAATTAGGATGCATTTTGCTAAAACTACTAAAAATTAGTTAAAAATGAATTTGCAGAAAAACTTCTAAATTTTGCTGAATATTAGTAAGATAAGAATAGCAAAAAAAAATCTTTTTGAATTCACAAATATTTATTTAAATTTTAGTTAATTGAAAGTAACATATTGATGTGCTAAAATTAGATTTCTTTTTAAAGCGAATTAAAAATCTACCCTTCTGAAATCAGCTATCTACAACTTTTAAGCAAAAACTACTGTTATTTGCATCCTACAAAATAATCAATTTCCATTAACTATCCTGGAAATGAGTCGCTCCACAAGCACACACGAATTACCATTTTTTCAATTTAATTTTATATTCTGTATATTATAAAAATAGTAACTAACATCATTTTAGAAAATCTTTAAAATTTATTATATAAAAATACGTTTTCGCATTTTTATCAATTATGTGCTTAATTTTTTTTTTCCAGGCTAAAGTGGGTCAATGATATCGGAAGAAGTCAGAACTCCTTATCTCAATAATTTGGAATATATTAAATAAATATATGAATTTGAAAGTGTCAAAGTGAAAATTCCTTAAAATTTCAAAAACTAAATATTTTGAAATCAGCATAATTATGAGAAATCATAAAAACATATGTATTTATGTCATGTTCGGCTGCAGCAATTAATATAAGGGGAAAATTCATACGCCTCAGTGTACAAAAAACAACAAACACATGCAATTGTACATCATGACGTATGAAATTTCCCTGTATATGAAATTGATGCTTAAACGTAAAAAAACTCTTACTTTGATCCAAGGACATACAGGATTCTAACAGGATATCGACTTGACTTGTATGCGTATGGACGGGTTTTCATAAAATTTGGCAGAAAGATTATATTTGGCAGTAGTACCAAATTATATTTGGTAGAAGTGCCTTAAAGTTTGGAAAATATATATTCATGTGAACGTTCCCTGCAGGAAGCTTGGTGTTAAGTGTCTCCAAATCTCCACTTTTGTCTACTATTTTGTTGACATTGTCAACAAAGCGTCTACACTTTTTACTTTATTAACTCACTAGTAAATTTTTGGTTCCAATGTCTACATATGATCCCATTAGAACTAATTAGTCACTAGTGAATCTATGGTTCTTATGTCTACATGTGGTCCCATAAGAACTAACGAGTGACTAGTGAATCTTTGGTCCAATGTCTGCATATGGTCCCATAAGAACTACCCAGTCACTAGTGAATCTATGTTTCTAATGTCTACATATGGTGCCATAAGAACTAGCTAGTCACTAGTGAATCTTTGATTCCAATGTCTACATATGGCCCCATAAGAACTACCTATTCACTACCTAGTCAATAGTTCTAATGTCACTAGTGATTTTCAATGACACGTACATGTTAAATGTCTATAGCAAATTACATTGCCTGGGGAATATTTGGTTAGTAGTACTGGTGCCACAGTCAATAGTGAATCAATAATTTTTCACTATTGACATTTCCTGCAGGGTTCTTTTTCACCCAATTTCACATTTTCCAAAAAAAAGAAAATCTCCCTATCTTCTAAAGTAAAAGTGCAAAAAATACAATTTTTGGACTGTAGTTAAATCTTGGTAAGAGGAATAATTTACGCATAAACATATTTATTTTTATGGATTAAAATTTTAAATGCACTAAATACCTATTTTGGCACATATCACCTAAAGTATGCAACGAAAAAAAATTGGTTTAAGAACATATCGCTTATTTACTTCAAGAACGTCACAGCTCAAAAAACATGATTTTTGTGCTAATGACGTAGAATTGTTCGTTATCTCACGTATCATATTGTGTAAAAATTCCTATTGTTATCTTGTATACTCACCTCTTGAGAGAAATTATGTCGTTATTTTTTTTCTTCAAGGTGGGAGTAAATTGAAAACTTTAAACTCGTTTTTTACAAAATCAAAATTTTTGAGTTATGACTTTATTGAAGTAAATGAGCGATATTCTTTTTTGTTCGTGCCGAACACGTGGTACAAATTTCATTACAAAAAAGCTTAGAGACCGGTTTAAGTGTTAAAATTATATAATTTACTTACTTGATACTTTTCAGACATTGTATGCACACAAAATACAAATTATTAGCAAATGATAGAAATATTATGCCAGAAACTGCTTTATCGACTTCTTCTACTAAATTGCAAATTAGGGTATACTGTGTTCTAGCCTCTACCCAAAATGACTCATTCATAGTCTAAATAAACAATCATATCATAAAACTTACTAAAATATCTAAATTCAGTAAAGTTTTTTGTAAAATCTTACCAATCCTTGATATTTTTCTAAATGATATTGTAAACGTTTAAACATTGAAGATACACCCATGCCAATAATTAAGACAAAAACATCCATATAAGTCCAACCAAATGTCAAAAGGACATTTTGAATTTTACCCGCACACGCCAGCCAGGGTGAATAATCAAATACGAAAAATATGTGATTTAGTGCAGATAGAAAAAATGATTCTATGGGATCATTAGTAGCCGGACAAAAGTTTGCAAAATGTATGCCCGATATAATGCTTAATAAATGTTCAGCTGCAGAGACAATAAAATTATTATTCAAATTAGCTTCAAACCTTATTCATACACTTACATAATGATAGCGATATTAATACCAATGTAACCTTCTTAATCCTTTTCGATAATTCTTCTCTTTCACAGTAGCTGTGAAATTGTGGCAACTGTTTTTCCACCTTTTGCCATTTTTTCATTAGTTTTGGCCATTTCGATGCCAAACGTAAGAAACCAATTGAGGCACATAGTATATTAAAGTGAAAGATAAATGGTTCTGTGAAAATATTTGTTTGTTTTATCCAATTGAATTTGATTTTCATTAATTCTATCTATATCTATCTACCCACTACCAACACTCACTTACCTATATTGCGAACATCCAAATTTTTTTCGTGAGAGATCATATTGATTACGAACAACATATCCACTATAGTGGTCAACATGTAGAACAAACAATAACTGGTACGAAAACTAAGCCATCTGAAGGATAAACCTTTTACAGTCTTATTTGTAATACCACGCACTGGCATTAAACAGAAACATTGAGCCATCACCAGGACTAATAGTAGAACAGCATAAATGTATTAGTGATTTGAGATGAAAAAACAAACAAGTGAAGGCATTTCATTCGGTCTTACCGAATATTTTTATACCCTCCACGGTAGAGCGGCACGTTGTTAAACTTTCGATTTGTATCAATAACACTGTGCTACACTGCAAAATCAATTTGCAAATTACCTAGTGTAGATAGGTAAGTCTAGCTGAGTGGATTACAAAACCGGTTTGGGAAGTTGCAATATTCCCTGAAATTTTCAAGATAGCGGTAAAAGAGTATTTTGCGACTGGCTTATTTGAATATTTGTAACTCACAAGCAGTGTATCCCGATGGGTTCTCTCCGTTCTTAATGAAATTTGGATATGTGATTAAAAAAGAAAAACTAAGGGAAACGTATTTTCTGTGGCGGCCCAACCCCATGTTAAGGGATTAAAAAGTGTAGTAACAAAAATACCCTATTTTTCGTTTTTTCGGCTTATTGCGAATTGTTTAAGAGACATTTTAGACAAAAGTGGTAGCAAATGAAAGAGCTATTAACATTAACTGGTTTACGAATTATGCTCGATAACTGTCAAGTATTTTTTTATTTAAAAATATGTGTTTTAAGTGATATTAAAACGAGTGTTTTGTTAAAGAATTATAGTTGGATTAAGCTAAAAAAGATTTGTATTAATGCCTATTAGATGTTTTCAATAATAAACGGTTCTTAATGAAATGTTTTGAATGCAAAAAGTGTATCTCAGACAATAACTTCGGATCGCTCATAAATCACAATTTTTAACGATTTATAAAAATGGGTTTGAAACTCACTACGACACAAAGTAAAAAGTTTTTCATATAGAGTAATTTAACAATATAAAATATTTTTTTCAATTCACACATAAATTGATCAGTGAATAGTCCTTCTAGGGGACGAAACTGCGGCAGTCTGACATATCTATTGGGTTCGTTAAATTTTTCAGTAAAAATGTTTTCTTCTTCATCATCCAGTAAAAGTCTAACTAAAAAAAATCTTCAGTATTTAACTGTTATACAATTAATTACGCTTGTCATTATAGGGCGGTTACAAACACTTTTGCCCAGAGGCAACTCTATCTCTAACATACACTTGGCATGCAACTAATGAATGTGAATAAAGCTCATCATAATTTGATAATTACTTGTGAAAAAGAGATAACAATAGGATTAAAAAGAGGAAGCATTATAGTTGAAAAATTGGTATCAGTTAACTCTGCCTCTTCTGATTAAAAGCAATACATAGTGAATGCTGTGATTGACAAAACTTCACTTGGCCACACTCATCACTGTGTCGACCGTGGCTCAACTCGCTAAGAGGTGATGCTGTGAGTCATAGTAAAAAGTTTTTCATATAGAGCAATTTAACTGTATAAAATACTTTGTTTAATTAACACATAAATTAAACACTGGCGAGTCCATGGAGTTCATTAAGTTTTTCAGTAAAAATGTTTTCTACTTATTCATCCTATAAAATCTAACAAAAAAATAATTATTATTGATTTTGAAAATCATCGAACAAATATATATATTAGGGCGGGTCGATTTAAAAATCGCTCAACGTTCAAGGAAAATCGTATTCTAGGGATCAAAATAAGAAACTTTGCCGAAGAAACCATACCTCTAAAACGAATTTTGATGTCCCGACTTTTGACCCGTAGGGTCAAATTTTGAATTTTGCCTCCATACAAATCGACCCGGCCTAATATATATATATAATAATTTCTCAAATAACAAACCAAAATTATAAGAAAAAATCTATTTTTAGTATAATTGTATATTATTTAAATTCCAGAAAACGAAATAGGTTTTATTTAATTTCAAATAATCGGAGAAACCGAAAAGAGGTTTTCGAAAAATGTTGTATAATCGATCACCCTAGTACACTTTTTCCCGGCATACTCCTCCCCAAAGGACTTTCCAAATAACAAGTTGCTAGCATAAGCGATTTTGCCAGGCCGCCTAAGGAAAGACATTTCTCCTTCATGCTCCTCCTAGTAGGAATTTCCAAAAGTTCTGTCTACTCCGATTTTGTAACCCACATACCACATTTCCAGTTACCAGCTGAAGCGGTTTGGCCAGGCCGCCTGGTTGTACATATTTCCCCCCTTTTAAACCCAATTGTATGAAGTTAGCGGACGAAAACGTAATACCTTATCACGCAGGCACTAAATAATATTTTAAATATTTAGTGGTATATGAATCGTGCGGCACTGTGGAATCAAGCGTGTATAAAAACGTCGAAAGGGTTAATTTCTGTGCCCTCAAATTAACGAAAAAAAAACAAGTACATTAGAGCGTCTTTTTTTTGTATGAAGAAAAGCTTTTTTTTGAAAAATTTAAATTTATTTTTCAGATTATTGTACGACTATCACTAGGTCTGAAAGTTACTTTGTTCAAATTTGGGAAAAATCGAATAGCTTTAACCCGTGGCGCTCCGCTATCAAGGATTTTGATTTTTCTTAAACTGCTTGAATAAAAATATGTCTTGTGATACATAATTTTTAATTAATGTATATTTAAATTTTTTAAATCAGACAAACTGCTTTTGAGGTATTGTGATTTGATTATCACTAAAATTTTGTCTTTTTGCACTATTGGAAAACATTTTTTTTTTTTTTAATTTTTTAAAAAGAGAAGCAACTCTTTATTTGGAAAGGGGATAGTGGAGAGATGAAAGGTGGTCAAAGATGAAGGGCTTCAAACATGGCAACACTGTAATTGCGCGAGTAGATAAGTCTTAGAACAGTTATTGCTCGCCACCTGATGTAGGCGAATTTATTGAAGCTTTTTGTTTCATAGCCCTGATTCATTATTTTACTTCAGTGGGGTTAAGTGCTATGGGAACACCGAAGGTGGGCGCAGCGTTACATATAAGTGATAGAAAACTCATACATATTATTTTTTTCTAAATTGATGTTGACGTCACCGGGCATCGAACCCGGGACCATCTGTGTAACAGTCCAACGCGCTAACCATTACACCATAACGCCCACAAAACTAGAAATGATGTATCACAAAATATATTTTTTTAAATTAATATTAACTTTTGTTCAATATATCAAAAGCTTTGTGAGCAGGTCGCCAATGTTTAAGTTATCCGATTTTTCTTAAATTTCGCTCCACAAGAGAATTGGACCTGGTGATACAACAACCAAAACATTATTTAATGAAAATCTAAAATTAAAGTAAATATTACTTCAACATTCATATGTATAAAATTGAAAAGGACAACAATTTTACTACCCGGTTTAAAAATCAACATATATGAATTCATTTATGAACATGTATGAACTCATTCATGCTCATTTATGAAGTGATTCGAGGTCATACATGTTCATAGTGTTAGTGATATAAATTGTATTAATGAGATTGTGTTCAACAAAAATCCTAACCATGCAATTGAATTTTGCACTTCGATACTTATTAATTTATATGTTAATTTTTTAAATCTAGTCTGTGAGGAATTTTGTAAATAAAAAATAAATAATATGAAATATAGGATTCGTTAATCTACACATGTGACCATAAATGGAAATGGATAGACATGTATGGTGATATATGCAAATATTACCTAAATTTTCGTTAAAATATTTTTAAATATTCGGGCTTAACATGAAAAAATTAATTAAAAATTATGTATCGCAAGACATATTTTTATTAAAGCAGTTTAAGAAAAATTTTCAAAATACGAAAGCTTTGTTCGCGGGGCGCCTCATTTTAACGCTTATCCCATTTTTCTCAAATTCGCACCACCTAACTATAAAAGATAGTTTCACAATAATTGATAAAAATCGAAAGTTGAAAAAATTACGATCTAAAGTACATACATTAAATTTGGTTTTTCCACATTTTTTTTTATATTAACCTCTTCAATGAACTATTACAAATGAAATCACCAAAAATATTTAAACAAAACATGTTTGAGGTGAAAACCTTTTTTTTTGGTGGTGAAAAGAAATTGAAAAATCCATTTTGAGGTGAAAAAACTGTTTTTGAGGCGAAAAAAAATTGTTTGTGGTGAAAAAAAAATTTGAGGTGAAATAAAAATTTGATCTAAGCGTATGATGAAAACATATGGCATAATATTTTATACTCCAGGCGCTTACCTGAAAATTTTAAATATGTATGGAAAACTAAAGGTACGTTTACATTTTCCCTCAAAACTTTTAAACCGCTGGACCGGACTGGCTCATTTTGAACACGATACTTTTTTGGAAAACGTTCATCAAGCTGTGTTAAAATGTGTTGCATTTTCACGCAGTGATCAATATTTCAACAGACAGACGGAATTCGCTAAATCGTCTTAAAACTGAACAAGGATCAAGAATATATAAACTTTATAGGGTTTAAGGCCTATATTTCGATACGTTACAAACAGAATGTCAAACTGATATGTGGAGGGTGTAAAAAATAAATTTTAATTCAATACTTACTAGGTCCTATGGCCTCATGAAAACTGCCATTGTGTAACAAATCAATATTACGAGCATAATGAACACCACCTACAAAAAAATTTATTTAGTATTACATTTTTAACAAAATGACACCAACACGAAAATAAAATGCGTTTGCTTTCAATACTTCGACAAACTACCCAAGTAAAAAAGTTTATGCGTATTCAAATACAATTAAATGTTTCAATATAAAAATGTAGTCATAACTCATTTTTTTTTTATTGCTATTTTGAGTCTACAAATATTTAGTTAAAGTTTTGCTAATTTTACAGAATAAAATGCTATTTTCAATTAACTAAAATTAACATTGAATAAAACTAAAATTTTGTAAGATTAACAGATTTTGTTTTAATGTTCTTATTGTATTAATATTTACCAA
Source organism: Delia radicum (assembly GCA_021234595.1). Taxonomy (NCBI): domain Eukaryota; kingdom Metazoa; phylum Arthropoda; class Insecta; order Diptera; family Anthomyiidae; genus Delia; species Delia radicum. The sequence continues at coordinate 33,940,235 of CM037853.1, forward strand.
AAAAAAAAAAAAATCTGATAAATTTAGCAGTTTTTTCTGCAAGGTCATATTTAACAAATTTTTAAAAGCTTTTTCTGCTATTTTTATAGATTTTTTTCTATGAGTGTATAAACATTTATGTTAAAGCATAAATGTTTGCATCTAATTCTCAGAGAAGACAATTAATAGGTTTTCTTTTGTCATTTTTACTCATATTTGCTATTTTTTTTTGCCATTTTTCGATTTTTCATTTGTGGGCTTAAAATAGCATTTGATTTGCTAGCTTTGTTAGATTTGTTAGCTTTAAAATTGCCTTTTTAAGACACTCTTTGCTTTAAATGCTTTTTTTCCTCGAATCTTTTTACTTTTAAAAAGTTAATTTTTTACCTTTTTGTAGTCTTGCTATTTTTTGCCTTTTGCAATATTTTTTTGCCATAAACACCTCGGATTTCGCCATTTTTGACATTTTTATACCCAGGCAGAAATATACAATCGGCACAGTGCTGGCAAAGCGTCGGCAGCGGTCAATTATGCATTGGCAAAACGTGGAATTCACAATTTCCGTGTTAACCGATTGATAACAGTGGCCAACCGTTTGTTTAAGCGAACTTGCCACCGTTGGTATAACGTTAGTAATTCAAAGCTTGGCTTTTAAAATAGCTTAAATTAAATTCATTTTGAGAAATATGTATAATAAAACACATTTAGAAAGTAGCAATACAGTTCGTTCTTGGCCTTATACATCATATTTAAATTTAAGAAATATAATAAATTGCTTCTAATTGGTTGCAATATTGGTAAAAATAGTACTGGCAAAGAATTTTTCATGTGGTACTGATAAACACCTGCTTTGCAAACAAAGCAGTGTTTTCCTAGTACAATATTAGTTGTACCTTTGGTAATTTTTAGCACGGTGGGTTTTACAAAAATAACAGTGATTTGCCACTACCATTTTTTTTTTTGTGCGGTTGTCAATTTCTACCTGTGAAGGTATAATTAAAAATAGTCGTTTCAAATAACATATAATGGTTTTTGAAATTTTATGAAATTATATATAAATAGATACAAATATTGCGAAAAACTAGGAACTGTTTTTGTCAACTATTATCCTAATAGAGCAATTCCATATGAAAACGATCAAAATTGGCAAATTTTTGGACGACCCCTCTCCGATTTTAAAATAAATAGTCTCAATCGATTGCCCAGCAAAAAATAATGTACCTACATATTTTTTTTTTTTTTATAGTGACTGGTTTAGTGGTGGTGTGCACCACTGTCATGTGACAAAATTGAAGAATTCTTCATAAGGGACCTCATTGAAAGCGATCGCAACGAGTGATAGCTCGTTGGAAAGGTATTGAATCAGGCTTTAATTGAAAAATAAAATTTTCCTAAGTTTTCTCAGAAATTTACCTTTTTTCCCATGAAAATTAAATTTTCCCATGAAAATTAAATTTTCCGATTTTCTACAGAACCTCCTAAATTTTCCGGCTAATTTTATTTTTTTTGGATTCCTCATAATTTTTGCTTTAAGAATCAGCAATAAAAAAATGGGCCCGACTCCTTGTTTGGACAGGAGAAGAGCATTTAAGAGACCACCTTGTTCTCATTGTTTTTATATTTTTATAATTGAATTATTTTTAATTATTTATCGGCTGTGTGGTACGTAGCGCCGTCCTGTTAAAACCAAATGTTGCCAATACCCTCCTCTTCAATTTTTGTGAACAAAAATTCGTTCAACATGGCCCGATAACTGTCGCCATTGACTGTAACGGCCACTCCTTGCTCACACATTCTGCAACATTACCATGATTTTCAAAGTAATGTCGCAATATTTCCCAGCGTTGTTCAAGCGTTTACATAACCATATTCGTTCAGCGGAAGGATAAAACTAATTATCTGTCAAATCAGACATGAGCTACGTGTTACCATTCACGAAATAAGCACTAATTGAAAAAAAAACGTTAGATGGCGGACACCTTTATATTGTATTGTATTGTATTGTAATCTTTATTTAATAAATGAAAATAAATAAAGTAGGTAATTCATAACAATGACTTATAGTCGTCTGTTATAAAAATATATCTTAACAAACCTAAGTTTAAACTAAGTAATTATACAAATTCTTCTAATATCATTTTCCTATAATTTAATGCATTATTAACAAATTTATATAGCATATTCCATCCGTTAGCAATGTTACCATTTAAAATATTTATGAGTTCAATTTCATTAAAATTACTTTTACCTAAATACCTGCTTCTGAATTCTCTGAGTATAGGGCACGTTGCAATGAAATGCTGCAGTGTTTCATCTTCACCAGTATTACATAAACTGCACGTTTTGCTGTCACTACTACTAAACGTATTGGCACGTAATGGCAAAATATCACATCTGGTTTTGAAAATTATTGTGATTTGGTGTAGGTTTTTGGATGTTTCAATGTAATCTCTCCCTTTACTGTGATCTAAATATCTATAAAAACGGGTTCTGCTGTTTAAAGCTTTTTCTTGCATTTGTGTACGGGTTTTGTTTTTCATTTGTTGTAATAACAGGGTACCTCTCGAAAGCCATTCTTCTTCAGACATATTTTCAAATCTTATATTAAACTCATTGCCTATTTCATTTATTTGTTTCGACCAAAAAATGTTGTTTCTTAAAATAAGCACTGAAAGTCTGTAAGGTAGTCTGTTTTCATTGTATCGAAAGAGGGTTTTTAAAACGTAGTTCATATGAAGGTTTAGAGTATAAAAATAGCTTAGTTCTGTATTTGTTTCTAAATTCAAACCATAATTTGAGGTAAAATCTGGTAACTTAAGTATTCTTTTTATAAAATAACGTTGCAACTTGTCCACTTCTTCAAATAACCAACATCCCCAAATTTGAGCTGCGTATGTTTGTATAGAACGGCACACAGATTGAAATAGCTTCCACTTTGTTTCAAGTGTTATGTTTGCTTTTCCCATAAAACTTTTCCAAGTGGCGTTTATACTGTTCTTCGCGGATGTATTTCTTTTTTCAAGGTGCTTTGTAAAACTCATTTTGGCGTCAAGATTACTCCAAGATAACAGTATTCGTTTGCGATCTTTACATATTGACCCTTGTATATTATTTTTTCATGTGTTGCAAGTCTACCACCATTACGGAATACCATCATTTCCGATTTGCTCATATTTACTTCCATGTTCCACAGCTCACAATATCTTTCCAAATTATTAGCCATTCTTTGTAAAACAGATATATCGTCTGCCAATATTACAATATCGTCTGCGTAGACTAACAAACGTACATTTATTTATTTACTAAAATTTAATATTGCTCCATATACATTTTTTGCAATTACTTGCATCGAATTCCATTTAATTCGGTACGATTGTAGCGAATTTGATACAATTTGATGTATTTTAGATATGTTCTCATTTTTCGAATAAAATTTGATATCTCGAATATCTAATTTATATATAATTTAATAAAATTTTATATTGCTCCATATACAGTTTTTTTTTTTTTACTTGGGTAATTAATTAAATATTATTTTAAGTCACTCACGTGGTGTTTTATTAAAATCGGTTAAATTATGCAAAACACTTTGTAAATCCTTTTCAACACCATATTTCTTTCTAACAAGTTAAATCGATATGAAAGTATTTAAAAAAAAGAATTATATTACAAATTAAGTAAATATTATGAAAACAGATTAAATATTATTAGAATAGTCTTCCCACTAACTTGCCTTTTTCTTGTAACAGTAGATTTTAAATTACTTTTCTTAATTAAATTTGAAAATTTTATGAAATTTTTAAGTTTTTTAACAAAACCTTTATTATAATGACGTAAATTAGTACACATTATGCCAATAAAAGGCTTTAAAGCAAAAAAATAAAATATGAAATTTATTGATTTTAAGGAGTTTTCGTCATACGGAAACGGAAGTTGATTTAAGACTGCAAATTGTAAACTAATAGTTAATTTTTCGCTTTAGTAAATTCAAACACCTTTTTTTTTTTTGCTTTGTTAAGTTAATATTTCTGTTTAAGTGAACATTAACGTCAACAATTTCTTTATTTTCATGTTTTCTTTTTTAATGAAAACCCTTAATTCTGACCATATCCTTTTGCCTGTGTTTATTCGATTTTTACATGTGTGGGTTGTGGTGACAATGTATTTGTGTCTCTAGAACATTAACAACAACACAATGTTCGATAAATGTGTTTAATGTTCACGTGTCAAAATACTTTAGGTTTTAGTTTTTTTGCTCTTACTTTTTATATTTTTTTATTACATCCTTGAACTTGAAATGATTTTTTAGTACATATTTGGTAGTATAAAAGTTTTTCATTTTTTGTCGCGCAGTTTTTTTTCATATACAGTCAAAGCAATATGTCTGTTATTTCATAGTATATTTTTTGACTTTAAGACCTGCTAACTTATCTCAACATAACCAAGTCCAATTCATATGGAAATTTCTGTGGTTAAAGTTAAAATTTGTTTGTTTTTAGAAAAGTTAGTAGCCCTAAAAAAAATGTATTCAAGTTAAAATGTTTTCAGTTTAAAATGAGTAGATAAAAAAAAAAAACAGTTTTGAAATACAAAAAATTTTGTTTACATTTTTTTGAATTTATACATTTTTTTTTCCTGAAAACATTAATGGTCTGTTTCTCTATTTTGAAAGAAAGCTTTCTTTCGCTTTCTAAGCGAAAGAAAATTGATTTGGGTTTCTCTAACTAAATTTCTAAGCGAACGATGACTTGAAGTACAAGTCGAATGAAAACGTAACAGTTTTCATACAAAATTTGGTTTCTCTATTTCGAACGAGTTGTCAACAGTGCGAACGTAAATGTCAAAACCAGTCACTTGCTTTTTTGTTTTCGAGTAACATAATATTTTCAAAAAAATATATCATTCATTCCATTAGAAAACTCAAAAAATCTGAACACGGGTCCTCTGAATTTGTTTATTTTTTTACATGAATACTCTATGGTCCCATTTGTACATTTCCTTTTTCAGATCTCCAAATTTGTAAAACTCGTAATTTTTTGCACGTTTTTAGTTCTCATAAATATCAAAAAAATGCTAAAAGCACTTTACTTTGAAGTGCCATAACTTTTTAATTGTATATCGCATGTTATTAATTTAAACAATATTTGGAAGATGCACTTGTCTACTTTATAACTGGATTTTTAAACAAAATGATTGCTAAAAAAAATGCATACTTAATGCAAATGCATTTTTCAAAACTTTCCCCCTACGATTTTCAAAAAAAAAAAACAGTTCACTAAAATATGGAATATTAGCTAATTATAATAATACTGATTTTTATGGAACAAACATGTCTTTTATTTTTAATGATTTAAAAAAAAATATTTTTTTTATTCTATAAAATGAAAATATTTTTATAAAACACTTTTAGCATTTTATGAAATTTATGAAAATTAAAAATGTACATAAAATCGCGATTTTTACAAATTTCGAGATCTGAAAAAGGCTATGTGCAAGTGGGACTATAGAGTATTCATGTACAAAATATATGAAAATCGGAGAACCTAAAAAAAAATCCTCATTTTTCAATGTTCTTTGCTGGAATGAATGATATAATAAAAAAATTATAAATATTTAAAAAAAAAGAATGGATAACAAAATAACACAAATATTTGTAGTTTTTTAAGAACTTTAAATTTCAGCTTAATGAAATCCACAATGGAACAGCTGAAAACGCTGGTGTACTTTTTTGATTTTCTTCTTTTGATTTATTAATTTTGCTTTTGTTTTATTTATTTGTTTTAATTATTTATTTGTCATATACAGCTGATCACTGTTAAGTAGTGTTGTATTTATCTTCAAACAATTTAGTAGTATTTTTGGTATTTTTAAAGGAAATTGTAATAGAAGTTTAAAATATCCGGTCTGGCACCACTATGATTTGTAAATACGTAAAACACAAAAATTGACACACGTAAGTATAGGCGAACGATAGCTTTCGAAATAGAGAAACCCAAATTGATTCGAATTCGAGTGACTAGCTTGCGTTCGCTTAGGTTTTCGTTCGAGATCGAGGAACAGGTCATAATTTCCGGAATATTTTTTTGAGCGCATGTATGTACAGTAGTGGCGTTCAAAAAAATTAAAGTGAATTCTAAAGTCAACGAATGGGCTAATTTTGTTACTTTGTGTATAAAAACATTGAATATGAACTTTGATGCCGATTGGATAAAAGTCGAAGAGGAAATCGATTGAAAATCTAAACTGTGTTTTATATGGGAAAACAATCACTTTTTTTTAGTTTTTGGAAAAAATATTAATGGCATATTAGTTTCTATTCTGCATGATAAATTAATCGCTATAAAGACAAAATAATGTTTTCGAAAAGGTATACAAATACAAAAACGGTTAGGATTTAGCCCAGTAATAAAAAGTGCCCCTACCAATAATGTCCAAAATACCACTTGACCACAAAATTAGAGCCCACATCCTACACGTTTTTGAAAATAACTACTGCAACATAAATTTTTTTATTTAATGGACCTGTAAATAGTGAGATGTGAAATATTTGTTTTTTAGAATGTATTCAACATCTCCTAAGTTGACGTCAAATCGGACAATATTTTTGGGATATTTTTTCAAAACTCTTATTTTAAATTTTAAAAAATTTTCTTTAACAAAATCGAAAAAATTGAGATTTGAACTTCATGGAGTTGTTAAATACATTTTAGGGAACGAAATTAAAAAAAAAATTAAAAAATATTCACCAATACACTTGGGTGAGGCAGCGAAATTATTTATGCGGATTTTGCGGAACTTGTGTTTTTTTTTTGGGAATAACAAGGCTAATTTTGTTATAAATTATTCTTAAACGGAAATTAGCTTCTTTATAGTTTTGTTAGTTTTTTATTTTTATATACATTGAGATTATTTTTATGTTATTTTTAATTTATAACGAGCTTCCAACCTTCGTATAGCAAATCAAACATAATAGCTAGGTTGATACTAGTATTTCGATCTAGCCAAAGATCTCATCAGAACCCGAAGTTTTAGAAAAGCTAGAGCCTCCATAATAGACAGAACTTTAACAAAAAACTATTAAATATCAATTTTGCTCGATTCTTGTCTTCTTAGTAATCAAGCACGTGGTTAGGGTCTTTTCCTAACAAGCATCATGACGTTACTAAACTTTGAAGACCAAGCTTCTTTAGTACCTTTTGTTGTTTAATTTTATCATAACTACTTAAGGTTAAAAAAAATTTTTCCGGACATCATTAACCCGAGTGTATCTGCGCCCCAAAATGACCCCAGTGTTATATATTTCAATTTACAAAAAACGTCAAAGCTTTGCTTACTACCATTGAATTTTAATAAAATGATATATAAATTTTGGCAAAATTGATCATCGTTAACCCGTGCCGTGCCTTATTGGGATTAAAGAAGATACTGACGTATTTTATATATATTTGAACAAAAAATATTCAAACTCTATTGTACATTACTGGCCAATGCCATACCTTTGATACATTAAAAAAATATTCTGAATTGAGTTAAACCTTGTTGTTAAAATTACCATTAGTTGAAAAGTATAAGCACATTATGTTATAATTTTATATATTTTTTAATTTATCATACATATACGGAGTGAGATCGAAAAAAACCGGACACTCATTTGCACTTATAACTACTTTTATGTACGACACTAAACTTTTGTTTAGAAAATGTATTGGTTATTAGGTAAAAAATCAGAGCTTAGCCTAGAAAATAAAGTTCTACTTTACAAAACTATATTGAAACCCGTTTGGACCTATGGCATACAGCTTTGGGGTACCGCAAGTAATTCCAGTATTGATATTCTCCAACGTTAACAGTCAAAATCCCTTCGAATGATTTTAGACGCTCCAAGGTTTGTAACAAATGAAAATATACACAAAGACTTAGTGATACCAAAAGTGAAACAGGAAATTAGTAGATTTATCAGTAGATTTATAGGTATAGGTTTTATAAGGTATCATATTTTGGACCTACCTTTCAGAGTATAAAATATATTTTAAGTTTGTAAATATGTACAGATATTAGTATTTACACATATGTAGGTTATAAATAGTATACACTTATTTAGCAAGTATACATATGTTTAGATGTAATCTCACTGGAGATTAAGACTTATATCATTTTATATTGTTATGTAATTTGCTTATTATTGTAAAATAGATTGCAAATACATATCTGAAAACAACAAAAAAAAAAAAAAAAAAAAAAGTTAGCGTTAAGAATGTTGTCACAGTATGTGTGCAAAATATTAAAGCGATCGGGCTCATTATTTCGCTTACAAATTGAATCTCAACAAAAAGTGACTAATAGTGAGTCAATGTAGATAAAACAAAAGAGTTATATTGCGGGAAATGTTAATTTTTTTTGTTAATTTGCTCTTCAAGTACATACCCAGCAAAACTTTGGTAATGGGTAGGACTTATTTCAGACCTTCCAAAGTAATGACTATCCATTCCAGTTTTTGTTATTTTGAAGGTCCGAAATAATACCTTACTAATATGAATATATGTAACTGCTTATTTGTAAGATAAAAAACAACGCCTTACTAATATTGTGTTAAATATCTGCTTATTTGGAATAGCAAAAATAATAAGTTACTTATTATCATTTATTTCAGACCTTTCGTAGTAATGACTATCCATTACATTTGTTGTTATTTTGAAGGTCTGAAATAATACCTTACTGATATGAACATACATCACTACTTATTTTGGAAGCTAAACAATTATGTCTTACTAATATTGTGTTATATACCTGCTTATTAGGAAGGGCCAAAGAAATAAGGGTACTTGTAAGGTAATAAGTAACTACTTTTATGTAAGGTATATTTATAAAGATTCATAATATATCATAATTAATAGTTTAAATGCAATTTATTTAAGCAAACAAATATATAGTTATACATAAACGACTCTCACAAAACAAAAGCTTATTTAGTAAATAACAAAATTAAGATAATTGATATTAAGTAGAAATTATTAAATTTTATTTATTAATACATTAAGAGTTTTTGGTAATAATTTTCTTATTTTCGAAGAATAACCGAGTATTTTCCTTTGAAGATTTAAAAATTTGTTGTCTAAAATATGAAAAAAAACTTTTATTAAAAAAGAAATTGGCTTTATAATTATAATATATATATATTATATAATTATAATTGTTATAATTATTATATAATAATTGTATAATATATAATATATAATAATAATAAGTTATAATTGTCCTTATTAATAACTAGTTATTTTATTTCCTATTAATACCTTCTTATTTAGGTACATGTTAATACGTACTTATTTTTGCACCTATAAATAACTACTTATTAACATCCTTAAAAGTAATACGTCATATAATGGCTTTAAGCATTACTTTTGATGCTACAAATAAGAAATGAAATAAGTACTTATGTGTAACTGGTGATTTCACTACATATTTTGTAACGTCTTATTTTTGTCCCTATATGTAAGCACAAGGCAAGGCCTTGCCTCCTATGACACCCCCATGTTAAAATCAGGTGTTCTTGGCCTCAACTATAAGTACTTCTGATTCTTGTTTTCTTCTTCCATTTCCCATTCTATGGTAATAGCAAGTTTTCCTGGGACCTAATACTTTTGCGCAAATGTGAGCCCAAGGGAGTTAAAGTCGTTCTTCTGAACCAAAATCAAAATGTTAACTCCGAAACTTTATATTAGGATATTACATAATTATATATAAAATCACTTATAAAATGATGTTTATATGGCACAAAATATAATTGAATGTGGCTTTATAATGGAACATATATAATCAGAACTGAGTTCATTAAAAAATATTCAAAGCGTGCTGCCTTATAAGTTTCTATATAATTTTATATGAAACAATATATGGCTTTATAAAAAATTATAAAAAAAATATTTGTATTATTGATTCATATGTAGATCATATGAACATTTATATATAAAGATTTTCTCATTTGACAAGTTCCCATATATTAGCACAACCAAATTGGTCCGAAAAATAGGTCATCATACATGTAATCTAATTATATCAACTTATATATAATTTGATGCAATTTTATATGAGATTTGTCCATATCCGGGACATTAAATTATATCTATGTAGATATAGATATATCTGATTTTATAAAATTTTAGCCTATAGAAAGTATGCTTTTGTAACTTGAAGTTATGCTTAAAAGCATTTAAGTTTAAAATTAAAACGTTTAGAAATCAATAATTTTAAGAAGCTATATGTAATAAAGTCTTAACTTGCAGACAACTAAATTTGATATTGAATTTTACCAAAACATGTATTGCATTATATATAATGATGTATAAAATTATAATGGAAAATATTATCAGTATGGCGTCGCATAGAGTTTAATTAGCATGGGACCATATATAATCATACCGATCACTACATATGTATATTTGGATTATTATTATATGGCTTATGTTACATATGGAGTAAGATTTGGAGACATATAATTATATAAAGTACAGTAGAAAAAATTCTCTCAATAAAAAAATATCACATCTATTTGTATAAAATGATGTTAGAGACTTCATTCAAAGTCATATATGACTAGATATAACTCTTTTTATCCGGGGTATAACTCTATATTGTATATATAAAGTTATATATAGATATATACAATTAGAAACAAATATATATGCTGTAACATAAATGTTTATATGACTATATAAATATTTATGTTGAAACATATAATTGTATATAATTGTATCATAATATATATAAACTTTTTCACTTGAAAACTCATTTTGAAAAATGGCCACACAACGTTGAACTCCTCTAATGTACACCCACATATTACTATTTTTTTAGTTCAGTCACACATTTGTTCAAACATCAGTAAGCCTAATGTTTTCTGTGATTAGTCCTATGGCACTAACCCAAATGGAAAATATACAATAGCGAATTTTTTAACTGTTTCAGTTTCCAATAAAACATACAACATTTTTTTTCATATTTGCAAGAAGTAGACAGGAAATCAATAATTCAATTCAATTGATATTTTTAACATTTATAAAATACCTCCAACCTTGGGCTCTAACTTATATCTATATTCACATAAATCATTGTAACAACTTATTACCTCATACCTCTTATAAAGCGGTTTCATTATAACGCTGTTTAAAAATATATACCTTTCCTCACATAACGAGGTATTATTTTCTCGTAACCATAACGCTGTTTTTCGTTCATTTGGGGCTCAAAAATCCCCAATAGCAGTACACTGAAATAAAAAAGTCTGTAAAAGTCACAGAAAAAACTGTAATTGTTACAGAAAATTTACTATTATAATGCCAGCAGATCGTTTTACTGATTTTAGCAAAACGTGACTGTAAGTTTTTAGTAAAGTATAAGTAGTAAAAAATTAGTAAATGTTACCAAAATTTAGTAAAATTTTAGTAAACTCTTAATGGAACTCAATTTTCTAAAATCAATCAAATTTTGTACCAAATATTAGTGAAATTAATTTAGCAAAGAAAATGAAAATTATTCAAGTTCGAGGCCATGCTCTATAATTCTTCATTAGGATATTGTCCTAACAAATATTTCGGGAATTTTCTAGGTTCCCATAATCAGAACACGTTTTGAAAGCGGTAACAATCCCATGCCAAACATCAAACATTCATATGAACTAGTTTACTCACTACATGAGAACTAATATACACATGAGTTTGAAGTTAAAGATTATAACCATTGATCAAAAAATAAATTGAAAACTTGTTTGATGTGCAAGGTCCACCTCTGGTGGATATTCAATACACGTTTTTTGTTTTTCTCTCCTTTTTATATTTTGTTTAGTTTGTAAACAAAACAGGGGAAGTAAACTAGGCGGTACTTTCCTTTTATACAAGTTTGTTATAATTTTTATTAAAAATAAAAATTATGTTAATTAGTATAAAAATTAGTAAAAATTACTAATAATTAGTAAAACTGTTGCAAAATAAAAGTGGATTTAAAACTGCCGAAATCAAACAAAAATTTTACTAAAATTACACTTATTACTTTTTCTACTAATGATGTTTACTTTTTGTATTGTAATTTTTCTCATGTTGTAGAAGTAGTCAATTGTTGTAAATAAAAAATTTTTGATAAAATTTTATGAATTTCATTAAATATACAGAAAAAAAACTGAAAACGGAATTCAATTAAAAAATTTCTTAGATCAATTATAATTTTAATTGATTTTGCACCTATCATGGAAATGATAACATCAATTAAAACGTTTATAGAAAATTAAAAAGGGAAAAAAGCTATAAAGTGTGAACGATACGTTGGCATATGTGTTTTTGGTAATGCTACGACTGTTTGTATGTGTGTGAGTGCATGTTTTGTTTGTAAACTTCAAATTCATTTGGTATTTATACTGAAAATTTTCTATTTAAGCATACAGTTTATGAAAAAATAATTTGAGTCTAAAATAAAATAATAAAATAAATATAAATATAAATAGTACGTATATATTTAAAAGTCAATTAAAATATTAATTGATTCAATTAAATATTTGCTTAGAAACAAATTTAATTCAAATCAAATCTTTAATTAGATATTTTAGGTTGATAATTTTTTCTGTGTATGCTCCAAAAACTTTGCGATAGGTTTTCTTTATAATTATAATGTATTTATTATAAGAGAAAATTATTTTGAAGATACGTAGGTACATTAAAATCATAACGGGTAGGAAAAAAAAAATAATATACGGAATTATAACTGATATTTAGAGACCTTTCTAGTGATGTAGATTTCCTTTAGATAAAGTCATCAACATTTTTTGTAAATGCTACACAGGAAAAACTAAAAACGGGTTTCAATTAAAAAATTTATTGAATCAACTAATATTTTAATTGATTTTTTACCTATCACGGCAATGATACTATCAATAAACCTTATTAAGAAGGAAAAAAAAACTTATAAATAACTTCTACAAAAAAAAATATGATACTCACAAAAAAAGTGTGTGATCTATACGTTGGTATGTGTGTTTGTTGCAATGCTGAGTCTGTTTGTGTGTGTGCTTGTTTTGTTTGTTAACTGTATTAAATGTATTTGGTATTTTATACTGAAAATTTTTTATTTATGTATACAGTGTATGAAAATATAATCTGATAATTGCGTCTAAAATAAAATATGTCTTTATTTATATATTTAAAAGTCAATAAATATATTTATTGATTCAATTAAATATTTGTTTAGTAACAAATTAAATTCAAATCAAATCTTTAATTAGATATTTTAGGTTGATACATTTTTCTGTGTATATGATGCTAAAATAAAAAAATATATTTTGGTCTAATGTTATCAGTAATGAAAATGAAAATTATTCAAGTTCGAGGCCATAGTCGATATTTCTTTATTAGGATATTGTCCTAACAAATAATTAAAGGTCGAAAAAAACATAATTTTTATTTTTTAATAAAAATTATATCAAACTTGTATCAAAGACAAAGTACAGTCTAGTTTACTGCCCCTGTTTTGTTTATAAACTAAACAAAAAATAAAAAGGAGAAAAAAACAAAAAACGTGTATTGAATATCACACATAATAATCAAGTTTTCAATTTATTTTTTGATCAATGGTTATATTATTTAACTTCAAGCTCATATATTAGTTCTCATGTAGTGAGTAAACTAGTTTATATGAATGTTTGATGTTTGGAATGGGATTGTTACCGCTTTCAAAACGTGTTCTGATGATGGGAACCTAGAAAATTCCCGAAATAGATCTATCAACACATTCCTGAAAGTGGTCAATTAATAAATTTGAAAACAAAAAACTCTACAGATTATTTGTTAGGACAATATCCTAATAAAGAAATATAGAGTATGGCCTCGAACTTGAATAATTTTCATATTCATTGCACAATTAAAGGTCGAAAAAAACATAATTTTTATTTTTTAATAAAAAATATATCAAACTTGTTATCAATAATAAATAAAACTAATTTACCTTGAATAAAATTACTTTCACAAAGTTTATGAAACATTTTTACGAAATTATGAATATCTATGAAACATTTGTTTTTAATTTTTATGTGAAAACTTCAAAAATATGATGAATAATTGATGACAAACGATTTATAAAACATTTTCCTCACTACGAAATGAAACTTTATTCCCAGAGTGTTGTTTATATTAAAGTGCATAACTAAAGTTCAAGTCTTTTCCGTATCAAAACATTTTTAACTTTAATAATAATCATATTATAAGTAAATTTTTTTTTTGCTAATTTTAGCAAATCGGGCTTCAAAAGTTAGTAAAAATAAATAAGTTAAATTTGCAAGCAAAGTTTGCAAAAAATTTAGTAATTTCTAAAATAAGAATACCAAAAAATGTTACTAAAAAATAACTGTTTACTAAAAGTTAGTACAATATTAGTAAAGTGAGATTGAAAACTGATTTACTAATTTTTTTACTAACTTTTTTTTTAAGTGTATTTTGTGAAACTAATAGTTAAAATAAAAAGTTTATTGAAAATCTGTAAAGCTCAAGAATGCCAGGCAATACCGCTTTAATACCGTTAACGATGCAAAACCCTTTCAACTGACTATCGTTATCACTAAAATACCGTTACCGAAATAATTTAAATACCGTTATTCGTAAAATGCCTTTACCGATATAACTAAAATACCAATATCCTTATAATACCGTTACCGAAATAACGAACCGTTATTGGTTAAATACCATTACCGAAATAATTGAAATAGCGTTATCCTTAAAATACCATTACCGAAATAATCTTACAGAATCAGAAAAAATAACCGCTGTTAATAGATAAATATTTTCGCAAAGCTTGATCATATCCTAGCCACACATTAGAAAACGGCCATAATTGGCATTAAATGATCGATGCGTTTTGACATTACCTGAATAAATTAAATAACGTTAGCCTTAAAATACAGTTACCGAAATATCTGAAAACCCGTTATCCCTGAAATATCGATACCGATATATGTAAAATACCTTTATCGCCAAAAAAAAACCGTTACTGAAATATCTGAAATATCGTTATTCCTAAAATACCCTTACTGAAATAAACGAAAATAGCATTACCCTTACCGATAACCGCATCGAATCGATTACCATCCACGGTAAAACTGCAAGCTATTTCCAACCGGGTTTCTATGTATCACGTTTTCTGTATAGTAAAATTTAAAAAAAATAATACAACAGCACTAATATCTTCTGATATTTATCACTAAAAATAGGCCATTGTTTGTGTGCGAGTTGGTCATTTAGTTATTGTGTGAGTTTGTTGCCCATTAAAAATTCTAATAAATGGTCGATGTTAATGTAACAGTTCATTAAATTTAAAAAAATTTGTTGATGCGTGTGTTAAGATAAAAGTCAAAACAAATTGCCATCACCATCAACAATCCATACATACATACATACATGATTATGATTTATTTTTAAAATAAAAATAATTTTTTTATTCGGCTTAAAATTAAAAATTTACACTAAATATTTTTTTTTTATTTTATTGAAAATTTGTTTGAATTTCAGTAACTTGACTAATTTTTAAGGCCGATAATTGAGATTTTTATTGTTTTTCTCAGTTCTATTGGGAAATGGAAAAAAGAATGAAAACGGAATGAAAAAGGAAAGCAAAAAAGAAGAGAAAAAATGAAAAAGAAAAGAAATGGATTTTTGAATTTAAAAGTTTTGCACACATTAAATTTCCGTGAAAAGAGAAAAATTAAAACAAGTGAATTTTCCGTGAAGGGTAAAATCCTAATTAAGAGCCATCTAAAGTCAGTTTCAACATGTATTTTTCAAAATAGCTCATATATGCACTCATAGAAATAAACCTGTAAAAACATCAGAGAAAGCTACTAAAAATTAGCTAAAAATGAAAAAATTGCTAAAATTAGCAGATTTGTTTTTACTAAATTTTAGTAATATAAGAATAGCAAAAATAAATCTGTTGAATATACAAATATTTAGTTATATTTAAGCTAAATTTTATTTATTTATTTATTTACTTGTTTATTTCCTATACAACAAGATTTAATCTTATATTTATAGTATAGGAATGCAAAATGTTAAATATTAAAGTTTGGCAAAACAAAATATTAAATCAAACATTAACTTTATATATAATTATAAAATATACAAATTATAAAAATTTCAATCAATTGCACGGATCAATGTTATAATAGCGTTCACAAAAATATTAAAATTACGAAAAAAAATTAAATAAAAATTGTTTAAAGTTTTTTGCATTGCTGTTTAGTTGTTGGTTTTGTGGGAGAGTATTCCAAAGTAGCATTTAGATAGAACTGCCATTCAGACACAAGATTTCGGCATATAGATATTGAGGATTTTTAGTATAAATAATTTTATGTAAGAATATAAGCACCCGAATTTTTAAAAGATCATCAAAAGATACTCCATAGAGGTTTTTTGTAAATAATGAAATATGGTCAAACCTATTTAAACCGTAAACATATC
Source organism: Delia radicum (assembly GCA_021234595.1). Classification (NCBI taxonomy): domain Eukaryota; kingdom Metazoa; phylum Arthropoda; class Insecta; order Diptera; family Anthomyiidae; genus Delia; species Delia radicum. The sequence continues at coordinate 33,956,704 of CM037853.1, forward strand.
TTACTATGTTATTATACAAGACATTTAACTTGCGTTTGCTTGCAGAAATATCAAATCCAGGAATCAGATAGGATTTAGCGAGAAGTATTCTTATTCTTAGGTGAGTAAAAAATTGAGTTGACCATAGTGATCTTAACTTAATGTAAGTTTGACCAACTAGTGTGTTCACGTGGTTTGTCCAAGTTAAATATTTGTTGAACGTTATTCCCAGATCTTTTGCAGTCTGAACCGGTACTATTTTTTCACCATTTATTAAAAATTCATCTTCAATAACTGGATTAACAGTTTTTTTATGAATCACCAAATACTTTGACTTTTTTGGATTTAAACAAAGCCCATTTGCTGTTGGCCACACATATATTCTATTGAGATCTTCGTTCATTTTATCAACATTTTCTCTAATCGATCTAACTGGACTACTCAAAAACAGTTGCACGTCATCTGCATACATATGTATTTGACAATGAGAAAGTTGATTCGGCAAATCATTCGCATATATTGAAAAAAGAAGTGGTCCTAGAATCGACCCTTGTGGTACTCCTCTAGTAAGGGGTAACGGGTTAGACCAAGCATTGTTAACAAAAACAGATTGTGTACGTTCTGTTAAGTAGGAAAACAACAACTGAGTTGACGTTTCAGAAAACTTAAAAAAATGTTTAAGTTTCATGCATAAAGTTAAGTGATCTACCGTGTCAAATGCCTTAGAATGGTCAAGAAGAACCAAGAAATTAATCATACCGTCATCTAGCTTGCGTCGTATATTTTCCGAAACATCAATTAAAGCTGTAATACAGCTGTGATTAGATCTAAACCCTGATTGCTTATCAGACAACAAACATTTGTCCTTTATATATTTACTCATTTGCGAGTGTAAAAGCTTTTCTAGTACCTTTGAAAGGAAGCATAAAATGGCAACTGGCCGAAACTCCGTAGCTGATTTAGGAAGTGGTATTACTTTAGCATGCTTCCACTTCACCGGAAACGAGCTTGACATGATAATAGTGTTAAACAAATGTGTTACATAGTTAATTGATTTAGTTAATTTAGTTAATTGAAAATAACAAATAAAATAATCTGCTAAAATCAACAAAAACATTTACTAAATATTAGTAGACAAACAAATCATTAAAAAATTGATATTCTTAAAGTTTTTTTTTAGTTTCTTTTTTTTAATGCGAATAAAACTCTGTCCTTGTGAAATCAACAATCCACAATTTTTTATCAAAAATTTCTGTTGATTTTAACAAACTAAACTGTTATTAAAATTTTACTGAGTTTGAGGTAAATATAGCAAAAATTTTGTTAATATTACAGTTTTTGTTGGCTATCTTGACAATTATTTAGTAAAAGTTTTTGCTATTTTACAGAGTAAAATGCCATTTTTAATTGACTAAATTTTTCATCGAATATAACTACAATTTTGTAAAGTTTTTTGCTGTTCTTATTTTATTAATATTTAGCAAAAAAAAATCTGCTAAATTTGACAGTTTTTTCTGCAAGGTCATTTTTAACTAATGTTTAGTAGCTTTTTCTACTATTTTTACCGGTTTATTTCTATGAGTGTTCCTAGTTTACAAACAATTTTGTCATTACGCATTTTAAAAAGAAAAAATACTGACTTGTGCTTTGAGAGAAATTACACAGGAGGACAAAATCAGAACTTTAAAAAATGAATAGGGTTATGATCACCAATTCTATATACAAGGTGGCGCAAAAGTAATCCTCCTATCAGAAAATGCTATAAATTTTGTGATTGGCCCCTAATGTCAGTTCTGTTTTGACATTTGTGTAGTAAACACATGCGAAATACACGTTAATAAACAATGTTACGCTACACTGCTCCAGAACTCGGAATATTGGTGACTATTTATTTGACCAATAATCGGTCGGTGACTTTGGCACAACGTGAATTTTGTCGCAGATTTCCTGGCCATCCAACGCCTACTGGTGAAACACTGCGACGTTTAGCCGCTCGTCTCGAAGAGACTGGCACAACACGAGATGCTGCCAGGCGTGGCAGATCCCGGAGTAGCCGTTCTGCAGAGAATATTGCTGCTGTAGCCGAGGATGTCATGGAAGCGCCGTCGACATCGACCTGACGACGTGCCACGCAAATGGGTATCAGTCGACGGTCTTTACAGCGAATTTTGGTACAAGATTTGAAGATGTTTCCGTACAAAGTCCAGACGGTGCATCAGCTGTTAGCTGCTGACCGCCAATCGCGTGTAACATACGCTCAAGCCATCCTTAATCACCATCAAGAGGAAGATGATTTTTCATCAAAAATAATCATGAGTGATGAGGCCCATTTCCATATTAGCGGGTACGTAAATAAGCAAAATTTACGCTTCTGGGGCACTGAAAATCCGCGTGTAACACACGAAGAGCCATTACACCCGCTCAAAGTCACTGTATGGTGTGATGTTTTCGCTGGAGGAGTCATCGGACCTTTTTCTTCGAAGACGTCGCGGGCCAAACGGTTACTGTGAATGGTGAGCGCTACAGAGCAATGATCAACGAGTTCTTTTTGCCGCAACTTGATGAATTGGGATTGGAAAACATGTGGTTCCAACAGGACGGTGCAACGGCACACACTGCACGTGCCATAACCGATATGCTGAAGGATGCATTTCCCGGGCGCCTAATCTCCCGTTTTGGCGATTTGCACTGGCCAGCAAGATAGCCTGATTTGACCGCTATAGACTTCTTTTTGTGGGGCTTTTTGAAGTCGCGGGTTTATGTCAACAAGCCTCAGACTCTTGCAGCTCTTAAAGACAATATCCGTCAAGAATGTGAGGACCTATCGCCGGAAGTTTTGGCCAAAGTCATGGAAAATGCCATAAAAAGGGCTCAAATGACAATCAACTGTGGCGGCGGCCATTTACATGACATCATGTTCTCGACTTGATGTAAAAAAATTAAAATACCAAATAAAAATAATCCACAAGAAGAATCAAAGTTTTTAATTTTTTTTTTAAATTACAGCCAAAAAACATCGGAAGGTTATTTTTGCGCCACCTTGTATATCAGGTACGCTGATTTCGATATATGGTTAAATTTGGCTCTTGTAAATGCATAAACCGTTTTTAAAAACGCAATCAAGCTGGCTCCTTTCTGTTGAAATGTTAAGAAAATACCTGTATTCTTTTTTGAGGCACATATTTGATTCACAAAACTGTAGATTATATGATATTTATGACAATATGCAAAACCACCGATTTTTCAAAACTTTTATATGGCATTTTCAATACAAAAACGTTTTCTATAGAATGACTTTTTCCTATAGAAAAACCCTCAGATTCTGAGGATTTTATTCTACAGAAAAACTCTCAGATTCTAAAGACTTTTTCCTATAAAAAAACCCTCAGATTCTGAGGACTTTTTCCTATAGAAAAACCCTCAGATTCTGAGGACTTTTTCCTATAGAAAAACCCTCAGATTCTGAGGACTTTTTCCTATAGAAAAACCCTCAGATTCAGAGGACTTTTTCCTATAGAAAAACCCTCAGATTCTGAGGACTTTTTCCTATAGAAAAACCCTCAGATTCTGAGGACTTTTTCCTATAGAAAAACCCTCAGATTCTGAGGACTTTTTCCTATAGAAAAACCCTCAGATTCTGAGGACTTTTTCCTATAGAAAAACCCTCAGATTCTGAGGACTTTTTCCTATAGAAAAACCCTCAGATTCTGAAGACTTTTGCCTATAGAAAAACCCTCAGATTCTGAGGACTTTTTCCTATAGAAAAACCCTCAGATGTTAGCAAAAAAGTTTGCTGAAAGTTAGTTAAATATTTTAAATATACGTTTAACAAAATTTTTAACTAACTTTTTTTTAGTGTATCACTGTGTTCGTTTTCTCGAAAATCCTACTAATTTTACTACAATTGGAAAGTTTTGTTTACTTTTTGTTTTGAAATTTTTCAACTGTAGTAAAAGTAGTAACTTACTACAAGTTAAAGGAACAGGCATTATATTAAAATTTACGAAACTGTAAGTAACAACATAACATTAGTCAATTTAGCAATTGTTTGAATTGTAATACAGTTTCATTGTTTAGAAGTGAAAAAACAATCATTTGTAGAAGAAATTTATTTTTTGACTACATATCGCTCAATTACTAAAAGACTGTGATAAGTCAAAAACGAGATTTTCGAGTTAATGATGCAAAATTTATTAGTTATATCATGCTTGATATTGTGTAAAAATTTCATATTAATATCTTGTATACTTTTCTAAAAAGTGGGTGCAATGAGTATATACTTTAGAGCGAAACTGTGCTACTCATGGTTCTCTCGATAATTAACGAACTTCGCATCCAACGCTCACTAAGAGAAAATGCATTAAAAAAGCTATTTATAAAAAAGTGACTAAATAAATAGTGAGGTGGTTGAGCAAGACAGATATGGGTTGGAAACTTTAAACGCGTTTTCTGTTAAATCGAGTTTGTTGAGTTGTCAGTCTTTTAGTAAGTGAGCGATATTTAGTTCATTTAAAAAACAAACCACATCAAATTACTGTAGTATGATTTTGCATTAATTTTATACAGTATTTTGTTTTATTAAAAAAAATTTGTTAATTCTTACTGCATATGTAGTTAATTTTTACTGCAATTGTGCTTAATTTTTTTAACATTAAAAAACAAATTACAACAAAGAGAAACTTTGGTAATGGGTGCGATAAAGTAATGAAATACCTTATAATGTACACTCCTTACCTGTATCATTATTTCCCAACAAAAAGTAATGAGTTACCGATAACGGCTTACATAATGCATTACTTTGTAATGCATACTCCTTACCTTCAGCATTATTACGAAACATAAATTAATGAGTTACCAATAATTGTGTACTCATGGATTACCTTGTAATGATACATCATTATCGTTTACATTATTTCGAAACACAAAATAACGACTTACCGATCATAAATTACATAATGCATGAAATATAAACGTAAAGTAATATTTAAATTATTTTCTTGAAAATCTTTATTTAGATACATTACTTTGTTAGCTTTTGTAGTCATGAGGGTAAGGCTACAAACGGAAACTCAAAGCACAACAATTCATTTACATTATAAGCAACTTATTATTATATGTGACAATAGCTCATTGGGTAAAATTTTCGCCTAACAACTAAAAGAACCCAAGTTCGAATCACAGCGAGACCACGTTATTTATTTAATTAAAAAAATTGTTTGTAATAATTATTTTTTATAATGTTTTTTATAATGCAAATCTATTTACAGACACATTACTTGTCCGAATCCGGTAACCATTTAATCCACCAGTTACTTTACCCCTTACTAGGTAATGCCTGTAAAATTCATCAGTGAAGTAAGCTGTATTGTAATGAATGAAGCCCTATGGCGACACATTACTTTACCCATTATTTGGTAATATGTGGTTTTGCTGGGAATTTTAGTTGAATTTACTGAAATGTAAGGCGCCTTTTTTTCAAGTGAAATTTCATTTGTTTTTAACTACATTTGCAGTGGTCTTTACCTACATAGTATACTAAGTGTATAAGTCTATAAATGGGGTTTCATAAAAATAGAATCTAACAGCAGTTAAGGACGTATTTTTTGCTTAATATACACTTTATAGTTACGAATTCTTTAGTTCTGCATTAAAAGATTTAGAAAATTTACCTCAAGATAGTGAGATTTCTATAAGGACATTCATATCAGAAATTTTCCTCTTAAAAAATTAGAAAATTTCAAAATTACACTGAATTAGCGCATCTTTTATAGATTACATACTGCTACAAAAAACATATTTTGTCAGAACTTGAAACCGACCTAGTGGGGGTTGTAAGCCGTTTTCAAAAATTTTGAAACACCCTCAAAATTTTGAGTTATTTTCAAAAAACTGTTTTAGGGTAGGTCGTAGCACCTTAGTACCTCTAACTCACACATTTTTTGACTGATTTCAAAATTTTAAACAGTTTTGGAAAGGCAAAGAATTAAGCTTTCATGAAATGTATTAATAAAATATATATTCCAAGAAATTAGGTAAGTGTTTATTAAAAGTTTCTCATTTTTTTTTATTTTTTTTTTTTCCTAATTTTTCAAATTCAACAAGAGTTATTTTAAATTTTTTCCACTGTATTTTAAAGGCAATTTTATATAGAAAAAACAAGATATTATTTGTTAAAATCGGTTTATATTTGCAGAAAGTTACTAAGCTTTTTCTAAAGTAAAAATTTTGAGATTGCAGACTTTTCTTTTGGTAAACCACTTGACTTACAAACGTAAATTAAAAACTGTACAAACAGCTTAACCTAAGTTAACATGTATAGCTAAAAACAGGGGTTAATGAAAAGTTGAATAACTTTTACAACTTTCATCCGATTTGAAAAATAAAAACCATGTTTTGTTAAGAACTAAATTTTCTTTATACGTTGGTATACATTTTTATAAGCTTTCATATTAAAATAAGCAAAGAAAAGCTACTAAAATCAAAAAGTTTAAAATTTTCGTTTTTTTTTTGTAGATATTCTTAACATAAGCAATACTTATAACTTACAAATGTATCAAAAAATGCACGTCATTTTAAAGCGTAATCAGTTTTCTTTCCAAACCCTTTAAAAAAATTTAAATCTCACAAAAACTGACTGAGTTACAGGTCGATAAGTTGACGAACATCACTGAAAAGGTTTTTTTATAATAACTTCTGAATTTGAGGGTGTTTCTGAAATTTTTTGACACAATTTTTAATATCTCAACAAGACCTATAACCCACGCTAGGTCGTTTTCCAAGTTTTATTTTTTCACTGTAGCACCGTGTTATCATTGCGTAAATCCAAACACTTGTCGTATATCTTAATTTTTTGCATTTCAAATCAAGTTTTTAGTTTAAAACATTCATTTCACAATAACCCCGGTAGTATGTAACTCTGTTTCTTTTAACCATTTTTATAAATGATTTTAACTGAAGGATATTTAGAAAGACACACAATTCAATATTAGTTTTCCAATAAAAGCCATATTTTTGCTTACCTCAAAACCGCAATTATCAGACAAAGCCTGAATTATCAATTATCAAGTTTATATGTTTTTCCTTTTATTTACATTTTTATTATTTTTAGTTTTACAATTGAAGGGCTTATTGTAAAACATGGTAAGCCACATTATATTTTCAGTATGTTTTTGTCTTTTAAAGTTTAAAAAATTGAAAAAAAAAATATTACTTTTGCTGGACGTTTATACTCAGGTACGTGCAATAAGTGTTTAAGCAAGATTTATAGCAAATATTATTCAAAGAAAGTCTAGAAAACAGCGAAATTCTTTAAAACAATAAATGTGACTTTCCATGTTTTTAGAATAAGCCCTGCAATTAATTGTTTGCTTAATATTTTTATATAATTTTTTATTTCGTGTTTCATTTTTTAGCACTATTTGTAAAAATTGTCAATGTTGGCAACGCTATAAAATATTACACAAAACATATATTTAGAGTAATTTATATTATGACAATTTCGCAAACGCTTTAACCCAGATAATTTTACAACATTTGTGGGAAATTATTTTCTTTATATTTATTATTGTATTTTTTGAAAAATTTAGACTTTTGCATTTCTGCAAGACCAAAATTTCTGACATGTAATTTTTTTGATTTTTTTTTTTTTTTTTTTGTTGTAATAATTTAATTTTAAATGTTTGTTCATATGAATGACCATTTTTTTAAAGAAAACCTTACCGCTTTGTTTAATACTTTACTAATTTATTATTTAGCGGGAATTCCCAGAAAGTCGGGAATGTTATATGAGCTTGTTAAATAGGAATAGTTCCGATTCCAAAGGTAGTACAGCAAACATAGTTCGTGTTTTGTCCAGGCAAAGGAATGGTTTGAAAATTTGCCACATTAATGCTCAAAGCCTTGTGAATAAAATTGATGAATTTAGATATATTTTTGAAAATTCTGGTATTGATATTATTTCTGTGGCTGAACTTGGTTTAAATCTTCTGTAACGGATAGTTTGGTCTCACTAAATGGTTATAATTTATACAGAGCAGATAGGAAAAACATGCGGGAGGAGTTGCCATTTATATAAAAACAGGATTAGTGTGTAAGGTTAAATACAGATCTGCTGAAGCTGATGTTATGGGACATCTTTTTCTTGAGGCATGCAGTGAGGGAAGGAAACTGCTTATTGGTAGCGTTTATAGGCCTGATCATAATGTTGATTTGAGTAATTTTACCCACTAGCTTGAAACCATAAGCATATCATATAATGATATTATCATAGCAGGAGATTTCAACTCAAATATTTTAATTGAATCCAGATTAACTGATATCATGAAATCCATTGGCCTTACTTCAACGAACACCCCACACGCCCACGCACTATACAGCCAACACATTGATCCATCTGTTTTTTGTGTCGGATGAGTCTAGTGTTCTTTTTTATAATCAGCTCTCAGCTCCTTGTTTTTCTAAACATGACCTGATATTTATGATCTATGACATATTACTAACCAATATTGGAGAAAGCATCACGTATAGAGATATTAAGCACACTAATCTTGAGTATTTGCATGATGAGTTCAATAGCATTAACTGGAATTATATTTATCACTTGGTATCCGTTGATGATCAGGTAGCTTTTCTGGAGAAAAACTAGCTGTACCTCTACAATGCATCAGTCCCTATTAAAATAAGAAAAGTAAACCGCAACCAAAAGCCTTGGTTCTCGGCCGAAATCCGCCGTTTAATGAATGAACGTGACAATGCATACTCATTGTGGAAGCGCCATCGAACTTCAGAACTTCAGCAAAATTATCGTATTGTCAGAAATGCAGTTACAAAACTATTAGGGATAATGGATAACGCAATGGATAGCCCTGATGCTATTAATGAAAGATTTATCAATATTCCAATGCCTCAAGCTAATCATCAATATTACGATAATTTTAACGAGGAAATTCTACAACTCGATCGTTTTACGTTTGACTGCCTTAATTATATGGATGTTGTTTCGAGTTGCATGTCGATAAAATCTAATGCTACTGAAGTTGATGGAATTCACCCCGCTTTTATAAAAATGCTTCTCCCATCCATTCTGCCATTTATTACGTATATATTTAATCAAATTATTACTAAAAGTACGTTTCCATCAAGTTGGAAAAAGGCAAAAGTTTTACCAATACCAAAATCCAAAACTGAATACAGACCTATAGCCATCTTACCGTATTTGTCTAAAGTTTTAGAGAGACTTCTTCATAAACAAATATTCAGCTATATTAATGATAACAATTTACTAACTGATCGGCAATCTGGTTTTCGTGAAAAACATAGTTGCATCACAGCTTTAACTGATGTTGCGGAAGCTATTAGGAAGGAAGTTGATGATGGGTTTTTAACTATGTTAGTGTTATTAGATCACTTTAAAGCATTTGATACAGTGGATCGCGTTATTTTGAAAGAAAAGTTGGAAAAAAATATGAATTTTTCGTCAACTTCTGCAAATTTAGTTGCCTCATATTTGAGAGAAAGGTATCAGTGCGTTGAGTCTAAGGCAGGAACTTCTAATTTCCTTCCCGTTGTAAGAGGTGTCCCTCAGGCGTCCATACTTGGCCACCTGCTCTTTTCAATTTATGCGAATGATTTCCCAGCTCAACTAAATCATTGCAAAATCAGAATGTATGCTGATGATGTTCAGTTATACAAAGCACCAGGAATGGGAACGTTGATGAGTGCACAAATTTACTAAATAGTGACTTAAATCGTGTTTTCTTGTGGACTGCGGCTAATGGACTAAGTCTTAATCCACTAAAATCAAAGTGTATTGTAGTACATAAAGAACTTCCAAAATTTTAATTAAACCAAATATTTACATTAATGGTCAACCTATCGAAATTGTTAACTCTGCCAAAAATCTAGGAGTTTATTTTTTAACTCTACACTAACTTGGGCTAATCATGTAACTGCCGTTTGCGGAAGAACCATCAATTTAGAAAATAATATGTATGAGTTTTCTATCACTTATATGTATCGCTGCGCCCACCTTCGGTGTTCCCATAGCACTTAACCCCACCGAAGTAAAATAATGAATCAGGGCTATGAAACAAATAGCTTCAATAAATTCGCCAACTCTACATCAGGTGGCGAGCAATAACTGTTCTAAGACTTATCATCTCGCGCAATTACAGTGTTGCCATGTTTGAAGCCCTTCATCTTTCACCACCTTTCATCTCTCCACTATCCCCTTTGCAAAGAAAGCAACACATTAATTAATAGGAAGAATTTCCTGAGTGCTACTCTTTAAAAAAAAAAAAAAAAAAATTACTACCCTTATGCTAAAAATTCTAGTTTTGGCCAAAATTCCTGCTAGCTGACCCACTGTGCAGTGTATTAAATGATATAACAATAGAATTTTTAAAGAAAACTACAATTGCAATATTTTTCAACTACTTTTATTTTCTTAATGTGTTTTTCTTTAATAAAATTCAATTTAACTTCCGTTTTTATGCTGCCAATGTTCATCCTGGTATTGTTGCTGTTGATTTCGATCAGCCTCACAATCCCACAGATTGGTGTCTTCATGGAATTGTATTAAAACCAATTCATAGGTGACAATAGTACCAGCCACCTACAATACGAGAACAATGAAATAAACAAATGGAAAAGAAATAAAAATGCGTACATTCCAGTCAGTTTATTATAAATTGGCATACAGTTTTACACAGAACAATAAAAATCATTCAAAGGCCACCCTAGAACATGAAACTTCAACATGAATTTCAAGATAAATGAAATTCCAAACGAACAAAAAGATTGAAGGAACATTTTTTTTACTATTGATAGAAAACTATTTACTACGTAGTACATAAATATTTATATGGTACAACATTTATGTTTAAGAGAAATAAGAAGCTCATGTCAGTTCTAATGAAGTTATAATAATGAATTTTTATGGTACAATACACGAAAGACTACAAAACGACATTTCCAATAAATATTTTAAAAGAAACCCAGTTAGAAATTGACAACAGCAGAAAAATATAGTGTTGGCAAACAAACCCCTGCTATTTTTGTTGAGTCTACCATGTTGAAATTTACCAAAGGTATAACTAATACTGTACTAGAAAAACACTTTTTGCAAAGCATGTGTTTTGCCAGTACCACTCCACCGCAAAACTCTTTGCCAATATTGTTTTTTACCAATAAACAGTGGAATATATCAGAAAATTTTTGGAAACAATTCAGCCATTTCGTACACTTGGAACAGGCAATACTAAGCTTAAGTTTTGATTTTGACCAGACAAACTTGTGAACTTTTTGCATATAAAATTTGGATTGCTCGCCATTTTTTTTTATTGTTGTTTCTAATCCGAATTTCAAAAAATTAACATATTTGTAGTCTGCTAGTAAAAGGTGTTATTTATACAGGTATAGAACTTTAAGTTGACAACACTTTTTTAACTGGCGGCCATTTTGTCAGCTGTCAAGTGATTTATGTTTAGTTTGGTTTGGCATTTCAACATGAATAGAATGACGCCTGAACAACGCTTACACAGAAAAAATTATGGGCCAAAAATATCTAATTAATCGATTGTTTGAATATCAATGGCAATTTAAACAACTTTTTTAATTGATTCAATTAAAAAATTTATTGAATTTTCTAATATATCCATACATTGTTGACAACATGTAAACAAAATTTTTAAATTTGGCAAACTATTTTTTTTTTTATTTTATTTAGATTAAATAATCAAACAAAGGTTTAATTATATCAATATATTATTTAATTTGTAAATAAAAAGAAAAAAAATCGCAAATGATTAACTTTTAATAAGTTGAATAGCTTACTGATTTCAAATACACGCAAAATCTTAGTTATTTCACTAGAGTTTGCAACACTCTTTTTGTTGAGATATTCGTGTACGCACGAAAACTTAATTTAGTTTCGTGTTTTATCTTTGGTAACAAAAGTGCACATGTGGATTTAAATAAACCTTATCGAAAAAGGACAATTAAACTATTATTTTTGTAAATAATTAAATTTTCAATAGGTATAAGTGTCAATAAACTATTATTTTAAGGTTGTGTGTGATTTTTTTATGAAAGCAATTCAATTACAAGAAAAAGTTCAAGACAAGACAATCAAAACAAAAATTTTGTCTTTACTTTTATTTGTTTTCTTATAATACATTTTTATATTAAAATGCTTTAATTTTATTATAAATAAAATGTCAATTTAATTTACAAACCTACATTTCTTTTTTTATTTAATGGGGGGCATATAACAAAAATTAAAAAAATACGAGTTTTCAATTAAAACTACCATTGTTTTCTTCTCAAGTTTCAATTGAAGTTTTAATCAATTTAACTAAACTTTTTAATTGAGGTTGTAAAGAAAAACAATAACTCTTTTAATTGATATTATTATTATTTTAATTAAAAGAGTTTTAATAAACTGTCTGCAAGTTTTTTTAGTTAATACTATCATTTCAGTGGTAGGTGCAAAATCAATTAAAATATTAATTGATTCAATAAAATTTTTAATTGAAACCCGTTTTTAGTTTTTTCTGTGTATAAATTGTGCAAATTTATTTTGAAAATCATTCTTCTATTCGAAATACTTATCGCGCTTTACGTCCATTTTTTGTTTAGCGATGTAGTTCACTTTTGGTTAAATGAATACGACAATAAACAAACCTGCTATAGCTGGATTGATGATAATCCTAAAGTGAGACACCGTTATATCCATAAAAACAGACTGTTTGGTGTGATTAATGGGCTGGTGGAATTTTTTTTTTTTTTTTGCTTTTTTCAGCATAACTTACAGGGACTTGTAATGTTTCACTAACAATATATTACAAAATTGTAGCCATTGTAAATCTGAACAACTTTTGTGAACATATCAATACAATCTGAATGTGTCTAGGCATCCGAAATAGCTTACAAAGACCAGTGTGTACCTTATAAATAGTCGTTTTATTTATTTATTTCAAATTTAAGAACCAAGCCTATAAGGCCAAATATGGTTCAAATACTACTCCATTATCAAAAATTACAAATCAAAAGAAAAAAAAAAGTATATATATAAAAAAAAAACAATTTCTTAAAACTAAAAAGTTATATAATTAACCTAAATACTAAAAACTAAAGGCCCTAACTAGCTTTTAACAGAAATTTATATATAAGAAATTATAGTCAGTAATGGAAACCCTCGTAAAATAACAGGGGGTAAATTAATCAATTAAAGAGCATCAAAATGTTGTTTAAGTTTACGCTTAAAGGTGGTATCTGTGAATGCAAATAATTTTAAATCTATGGGAAGGATATTCCACACCCTCGCTATACGTACATGAAAAGATCTTTCATATATAGATGAGGATATACGGTGACATATTATCTGAGGGTTTCTACTTGATCTAGAAAATCTAAAATCATCTCTAATGTGCTCAGGACAATTTCGCATAACGACTTTTCGAAAGAGTAACAAAATTCTCAATTTTTGAATAGACTACACTTTTATTGCATTTTTTGTTTATTTTCTTCAATAACAAAAAAAGTAAACAAAAATGCAATAAAAAAGTCTTCATTTGTTGCACTGTGTTATTTAATTTTATTTTTGATTATATTTGAAAGATTAAAGCTCGAAATTTGGTTAACAATCTGTTCAGTGTAAATACTTGTTGATTGTGTATTGTTAGCCTTTTCAATTGCAATGATAAAATGAATATTTATTCCATAACCAATTCATGTTCTTAAACTCTGAAGAGTTAAATAATCGAAAGACGACTTTAAAAGCCTGACATCAAAATTTTATTACTTTCTAGTTAAATATACTGGATTACATCAGATACTTCGGAAAATAATATTACTGTTAAAGACTAATGTAGCTTTAAAAAAACAAAACACTGGTTCAAATGAAACTAATAAATTATTATTAATACTTCTCGTATAACAACTTTTTAAGAGATCACTACAAAATAAAAATTAAAGTGACACTTTTTCCAGGAGACAGTATATTTTCAATATGCGTGTTAACAAACTAGTTTTAATTTTTTTTATAAGTGAATTGTTTATGACTATCTGGTCGGCCAAAACAATCTGACATAACGATTATGTTTACTAATTTTTCCTGAACAATTGAATGGCAAAGTCAGATTTGAAATATATTCAGCAGTTTTTGCTTTGTTGAAAATAGTGCCCAAAAACAGCGTTTTTAGCCGCAGATATGCATCGGAAAGAGTTCGAGTTTTAAAAAAATAATTACGCCATTATGTTTAGTGATGCAAATTGCTCTTAAAAGTTATTATACCACAAAATCAAAAACAAAAATTATTTTGGAAACGAAGCCTAATATGTAATGAAAAATACTGGGGGTTTAACATTTTGTGGGTATTACAGTAATTTTAGTTAGGAATGTTAAATACCGTCGGAAAGTTTAATTTGTCTAGTTTATCAGTAGAATTTTTATTTTTAAGGCTTTACACACAAATAGGAAATAATTCCAAATAGTGCATATTTTAAAAATTGAAAACCTTTGTCTTGAGTTACAAAACATTTATTTTGATATATATCCCACTCGCATCCCACTAAGCGACCAAAAAGCTCTTAAAGGAAAAGACCTAAGCTTTCTTTAGAGCAAAAAAAGGGCATATTTTGAAAAAAAAATGTCAAAAAATTATTTGATTTTGAAAAAAAAATAGTCAAAAAACAATTTTTTGTTTTTTATATATTTTTCAAAAGATTCACGCAAAGAAAAAAACATGGTTGAGGGAACCATTTTCGAAGAGCATCATACATTTTTGAATTTGCGATTGCGACAACCATGTTGCTATGGTCGTGGCAACCATACTCTTATCTGCTTCTGTATCATAATAAGATAATTAGATTACCATATTATGGTTCCAAATATATCCCAATATTATCATATTATGGTTCTGGAAATTTGTATGAATTATCATAATATGAGCCCTACAGTATTCTCCCAGCCTTCTGTTGAAGCTGTATTAAAAAGATATGCATGCTTTTAAATAGTTATTTATTTAATAATTTACACATTTAAATAATTTAAGTAATCAAATTGTCTTTGCGCTGAAGAAAATATTGTGTCAGCTATACAAGCTATACATGTAATTATAGAACAAAGCACGCATAAAAATATTGTTAAGAATACAATTTCACAATACGTGTGATCAAACCATGTTTGCAGCAATCATAACACTTGCATTATAACCAGAGTATAGTTATAGTTATCATAGTATGATCATGGACAAGAATTTCGTCATCATTTTTACCATATTATGATTATTGCAAACATATTATGATTATTTCGTACTGCAGACTTAAAAGCACGCACATTTTGCTTAAATTTTTCTTCACTTATGATTGATACAACAATAATTTACTCGAAACAACCATTTATTGCTGTAGGAAACATAGTTTTGTGGACGGAATCATATTGCAACTATATTTTTTATCTGCGTGTTGAAGAAATAGCTATCTAAACTATATAGGACAAATTTTGCTAAGAACAATGGGTAATAAGTTACATGGATGAGAAAAAACACCTGTTTGGCCTCCTCTAACTCAGAGAGTTCTTGACCGAACTTGTTGAAAGCTTGTGTCTAAACTACTATCCAATAGGACTAACCTTGGTGAAAATCCCGATCGGAAGACATCGGTTTCAAAAGTTGGGTCACTTGAGATGAAACGCCCCATATATATAATTTTGTCCCGAATATGAAAAAATCTCTAATAAAATTGTGTCAAATTATATCTCATTTAATATAATTAGACATATGTACATGACCCATTTTTTTTTTTTTTGTATGTGTTTATCAAACGAGATAACATTATATTCGACTCCATATTAAAATTCGAAGACTCCATATTAAAATTTTAAAAGAAAGCGAATGAATCAAATACTGTGGGCAGCTTTCTAAATGTAGACGCAAAATCGGAGGCTGAAGTTGATGCACTTAGGATCTATTAGCATTTTCATCAAAACCATATTCTGTTGCGTAGGACGTATAAGTATATACGTTCTAATATGCTTACATTAATTTAGTGTAAATTTTTATTGGTTGAATTCAAAGGACACTTCATCGATTTGATGAAAAAAACGAATTAATATATTACAAATATATTTTAACAAAATAAATTTAAAATTAATGGAAATCTCTATCATTTTAATAATTCTTATTAATTTAATTTTTACAAAATTTCAAAATTATTTTAAAAAATTTTATATTTTTTTATTAAGTAAATTCCAGAGAAATTGCATTAATTGAAAAAAATTATTTAAATTTATTTTCATCGGGATAAACATTAATTGCATTTATAGTAATTAAATGTGCTAAAGTCCCAAAACTTATTTAACAAATTGTGAAAAGCAATCTGATGTAGGCGTGTCCCTATCCGGATTTCATTCCTGCCTAAGGAAATCTTCAGGGGACTTTGTTATTAGAATTTCTAGAGATATTTGTTATGTTAAATCACAAACTCAATGAGAATTTCTTGTCCTCGTCTAGGAGCGAGATTCAAAATTTAAAATATCAAAGAAAAAACAAAAACAACTACAAAAATTATATTAACAAAAAAATATAAAAAATTGCATTAATGTTTTGTTAATTGAAGTCTAGTGAGACTTTACAGATTTAATGCAAAGAATGATTAATATCATAAACTTTATCTTAGCAAAATTAATTTAAAATTTCTTAAAATGTATGTTAAATAAATTTGTTTAAAAGCTTTTAATAAATTTAATGAAAAATTGCATTAATTTTAACGGAATTCAGAAATTTTTGACTCATTTTTTGAAGCGCAGAAAAGTCATATAGTAGAACGTTAGCGCCACTGCATACCGGAAACGCTAAACCAAATTTCAGCATTCATATACCGTTGACGATAAAAATATGTTCACTTAACGCAAGGTTTATTAAATAAATTGGTAATGATATATAACGCTGGCTACTGGCTACGTTTCAAGTTTGAAGGTTGTGCTGTTGCTCAAAACAAACAAAACACCGTCAACTCCATTAGCATTGGGCACAAATCTGAAGGAATCTTATAAAGCATTGGACAATATATTGAAGAAAACCAAATATAATGAAAATAAATGGAAAAATTGTTGTGACCTGAAAATTTTGAACATTTTGCATGGTGTTATTTCCAAATGCGGTTTTCCGAAATTTCTTTGTTTCCGTTGTGATTGGGATTCGTGAAGCAAAGTCGAACACTACCGGTGTAACGACTGGAGAAAAAAGAACTCTCAAAAACGACACACGGTTTAAAATTGGTTAATGAACCTTTAATAAAGAATATCGATGATATATTGCTGCCGCCCCTGCATATAAAACCGGGAATTGCTAAGAAATTCATCAAAATGGCCATCAAAGATAATGAGGTAGTTTTCGACTGTTTGAAAAACATTTTTCCAAAACTTAACAATGACAAAATTAAAATCAATATTGTTGCCTATGTTAATATATCTACGTTTGTTCACTTCGCTTTATTCGCATTGCTATTTAATTTTTCGCAAATGCTTTTTTACTTTCCACAGGTATTCTTAATGGGCCGGATACAAAAAAATTTAACGAAACGCAAAAGATTCATGAACGTGCTGACAAACAACCACCGTAGAGCCTGGGATATACTAAAAGCTGTAATCGAAGGCGGTTTAGGAAATAATCGTGTTCATCAAGACGAACAAAAGAAATTGGTGAAAACAATGTCCGATTACTTTCATAAAATCAATGCATCTATGACATTGAAATTACATTTTTTGCATCACGATAGATTGAAGAACACCCAAATAGATTTGAAGAACACCCAAAAGAGATATAACATTGAATATGCTATCAAGCTCAGATGATAATGATTCAGATCATGGACCTGAACCACCAACGAAAAAAACCAAGATCATCAACTTCACAGGATACACCGCGAGCATCAACTTTAATGGATATTGAATGATTTATATATTTTTTTTTTTGCATTTTGCTACATTTTTCATACATGTCTCGAATTTTCAATGTAAAATACATCTGGAAATGTGTAAACAGCATTTTCCAGTTTTATAATGTTCTGAAAAATTATGAACTATATTATAAGTAATATCTCTTTAAAGATTACTTTACTTTAGATCCCACAGTTTGTCAGTTATAGGCCAAAAATGGTAAAAAGATAAAAAACATTAAAATTTTTAACATTTTCTAATTGTGAGGTTAGTTTGTTTTACAAACAAACTATTAACTCTAGTGTATAGCTACAATTGTGCCGAAGACAGGAAAACAATATTCCAATTGGTTTCCGAGATATTGCCGTGAGAAAATTTGCATGTTCCTTGAAAAAATCAAGTTTTAACCATAATATACATGTGGCCATATAATCCGAACAGCAGCTAAACTATCAAAACAAAAATGGGGGTTTGTTAGTTTCGATAAATACTTCGAGAAATCCCACACGAGAACGAGTTTGCAATCGATTGTTCAAAAATGTTGATTAAGCTTTTATATATGACACAAGATTAACAATTTAGTTTGAGATATGATTATATATGGTCCAACATCATTAACTTTTTGTATGCATATACGACATAATTATATATTGTTTTATATAACACCATGCATAATTATATTTGAGCAGATGACAAAATATTTTTCTAAAATAATATATGTGGTGGGATTTATGTAAATCTAATTTAATCTCAAAATATTTCATAGGATCCGCCAAAAACTACTTATGCTTTTGGATCTTATTAGATCCAAGTAGATCTAAATCAATCCCTGTGTATATTTTGCTATCCATCATGATCTTAAATTAGATATTTCGGATGCCCCAATTTTAAGATCAATTTTGATCTTATTAAAATCAGTAATACAGTTGAAGGATTTAATCGGATATTACTGGATACCAAAATTTTGAGATAAACTTGGATAAGAATATATATCGATCTATATCAAATGAGATTTGATTTCGTATTCGAGATTGAACTTTTTTTTACTAATTTAAGCAGAGTAAATTGCTATTGCTGTTGCTATTTTCATATTTTACTAAAAATCAAATCGAATATAACTAAAATTTTGTAAAGTTAGTCTAAATTATCTACGAGTGTCATTAAAATATTTTTTTTTTATTTGGCCAAAAAAAAAAATATTGGAAATGGTGTTGTATTGTTTTTACTAAAACTCAACTTACACTTAAAACCAATTTTCGTGTTAAATGAAAGAATTTCATTCCACTCAATGCAACTAAATCATTGCTAATTTCTTCGGCAAAACGTCGAACTTCTGTACACCAAGATTCTTTTGGAACACATCTCAAAATACGCAATGGTTTGCGGGATTCATCATGAATTGCTGCTGAATACAAGGATACGGCCAATGTGCGACCAAATAGAAAGAAAAGTGAGAAATAGAAATATGCAGCGTGAGCAATTGAAGGCATTTTACTGTAAAAGAAAACAACATTTTTATACAGAAAATATTTGTATACAATATAAGAGGTAAGTTATCATAATAATGTATCGTCATCAGAAATCCTAAAAGACATAACACTATTTTTCAGTATCACCAACATTTGTAAAGCGTGTTTTTTATACAGGTATAGGACTTTAAGTTGGCAACACTTTTTTAACTGGCTTTAATTTTGTCAGCTGTGATTTATATTTTTAGTTTGGTTTGGCATTTCAACATGAATATCCTGAAGCCTGAATAGACTGAATCATGGTTCTGTTTGAAATACGTATTGCGCACTACTTCCATTTTACGGTCACGTTTACTTTAACTGATACGAGGGTTTATCAATAAGTCCGTGGCTTTTTGAATGAAATACATTTTATTATATTTTTCACCATAATCTCCTTTTAGCTCAATACACTTAATCCAACGTTTTTCCAATTTTTGTATCCCCTCCAAAAAAAATAGGATTTTTCGAGGTACATAAAATAGGCATTTGCTTAATCAATAATTTCATCGTTGGAGCTAAATCTCTTTTCACCGAGCCATTTCTTTACTTTTGGAAATAGGAAATAGTCACTGGGCGCTAAGTCCGGAGAATATGGCAGATGAAGTACCAATTCGAAGCCCAATTCATGGAATTTTGCCATTGAGACTTCACACGTGTGCACACGGGTTTTATTTTAAACCCTCGTTAAATCGGTCCAATAAGTTGGCATAATATTCGCCGTTTATTGTTTTTTCCCTTTTGACGGTAAACGATATGGATTATCCCTCGTGCATCCCAAAAAACTGTTGACATCACCTTATTGGCCGACAAACTTACCTTGGCCTTCTTCAGCGTCGGTTCACCCGGAGAAATCCATTGTTTAGACTGCTGCTTGGTCTCTGGAGTGTTGTAATGGATCCATGTTTCATCCACAGTTATAAAACGCAGCAAAAACTAATTCGAATTGCGGCTAAACAACTCCAAGCAATCCTTTGAAGTTGTCACACGATTACGTTTATTGTCAATTGAGAGCAAACGAGGCACCTATCTTGCAGACAGCTTTCTTAAACCCAACTGATCATTTAAAATCGAAACCACACTGCCTTATGAAATACCTTTATCATCAACAATCTCACGCACTTTCACTTTTCGATCGGCCAACACCATATAGTGGATTTTTTCTACATTTTTGGGCGTATTAACCTCAATTGGTCGTCCAGAACGTTCAGCATCATTTGTACTTGTCTGACCACAACAAAGTCAGTAAACCACTTTTTTACCATTGAAATCAATGGTGCAGAGTCCCCATAGTATTTATCAAGCTTGGTTTGATTGACGGTTTTTTTCGCAAAATTCACTTTTTCCATTTAAAAAAAATCCACGAAATTGTATGTTTTGAACAACTGTTAAACGCAAAGTAAATGACGGAACTTGCTCAAAATTTGGCAGTAGTCTACTAATAAGTGGTACTTGATGGGAGCAGAGTTGCATTTCATATAACTACTAGGGAAGTTCGAAAATTCACGGACTTATTGATCGGCCCTAGTAATACATATGCATCCACTGAGACGACGTACAGTGCGTACGGAAGAAGTCATTGCTGCTGTAGAGCGTAGCTTAGAGGAGGGACCCAATCAGTCTATTCGCCATCGTGCACAGGAATTGGATATGTGTCCATCCACTTTATGGAAGATTTTGTGGATAATGAAAGATTTTGTGGATGCCGTTGATCCCTAAATTCATAAGCAAATTTTGATTAGGCATGAAGCTCACTTTTGGTTAAATGGATACGTCAATAAACAAAACTGCCGTATTTGGAGTGATGATAATCCTCAGAAAAACTGTTACATCCAGAAAAACTGACTGTTTGGTGTGCTTTATGGGCTGGTGGAATCATTGGTCTCTACTTTTTTTAAAACGCTGATAAAACCCAAACGATTGACACCTTGCAGGACAACATTAGCCGCGTTATTGCCAATATACCGCCACAAATGCTTGAAAAAGTCATCAAAAATTAAACCTTCAGATTAGACTACGTCCGAGCCAGCCGTGACGGTCATATGCCAGAAGTCATATTAAGATTATAATGCCCGAAGATTATCTTTCGAACACTGTAATCTCAGATACCATCTGCACAAGAAGGGTCAATCGGACACGGATTTGTGTAGGTTTTGCGAGGTGGTATCTGAGACCTCGGAGCATGTTCTCTGCGAATGTCCCAGGCTTTGTGATATGAGACTTAGGTTTTATAGGTAGCTTGAATCTGTAGGTAATCTTAGGCAGCACAAAAGACCTACATTGGTCGCGGTGCATAGTGCCTTCTGATCTAATCTAATCTAATCTTTCGAATAAATTAAATTTCATGTCAATTTAAGAAATTCACCTTTGTTTGATTCCATTTCAAAGTTCTATACCTCTATAAAAAAACACCCTTTATAAAAACATGTAAAAAAATTTTTTTAATATATGTTTGGTTAAGTCTTTTAACATTGTTGCTGACGATATAAGATAAGTAATACCACCTGGGATACCTTGCAAAATTTCTTTATATTTTTTCCCCTCCCTGCCCCTACCACTTACTTTAAACTTTTTAACAACTGGACACAAATAAAATACAAGTTATTTGAAAATGACACCATTGTTATCACAGAAATGGCATTGTCTATTTTATCACATAAACTACACAACTGACGATATTGTATTCGACGTTCTGACCAAAATGCTGGTGACATTTGCTAAAACAAGGAAAAAACAAAACATTTTTATTAAAACGTTGCACGTTTGTTCTTTAACATACATAATCAATGTACACGGTGTGTTTGAATAGATTTTCATTGATAGGTCGTAGCATGTGATTTTTTTTTTTTTTTGCAGATTATAATAGAAAATACTACATCACAAAAATCCGACAATCAACGATTTTGATTTTGGTTTTAATCTGTTTGTAAGAGCACCATCTATTTTTATTTGAAAAAAGATTTCATACACAACGACCTTTCAGTAAAAAAACCTTTCAAACCCACCGTGTGTAACATATCTTCTAGTCTTACCATATTTTTATATTTCATTAAATTTTCATTGAGCTGTTGAAATTTCGATGACAAACCAATGCTAATAATCATCACAAATATATCCATATAATTCCAGGCAAATGTTGACATAAAATTTATAATTTTACCATACCAAGCCAACCAATTGGAATATTTAAAATAATAAAATATTTGATCATTTGCCAAAAGAAAGAAATTTTCTATTGGATTTTTAGTAATTGGGCAAAAATTTGAATAGTGTATAATGGATATTAAATTGAGCAAATGTTCAGCTGAAATGAAAAAAGAAAACTTATCGATGACATAAAAACTATAATTTTTCTCATAATACAATAAATTTCTAAAAACTTTCACAGAACTGCTAACTTTTTTTAAAAGGAGTCTATCACTGTGACAATCATGTATTTTCCGCTGCGATGATTTTGAATTTTTTGCTATTTTTCTGGTCTTAAAAATATTTATGGGGAAAAAATTCTCCTTCAATCCCCTACCCCATGACGACAACATAGTTTCGGTTGAATCGATTTTTATTTTTGCATTTTTGCATTTGTTCATGCTTGGCCACTAAATAATAGTAATGCAATAAAAAATTACCTCCATAGGCTCCTTGGGTCTCACTTTGCTTGTCTAAAATAATGTTATTTTTGTCTCTTCAATCAAAAATTATTTTCAATCGACCCTGAGGATTTGATTTCTATTACTTGAACTCGTTTTTTTTCGAAAACCAAGCAGCGCAGAGTAAAAAATGCATATATTTGGAAGATCGTCTGTATCGCGAAAACTAAGGGAGATTTTATTTTTTCAATTTGTGAAATTTTTGTTTTTCAAAAATCGTCTAACTAAAATTTAAAACTGCAATACCGGCCCTAAAATTTAACTTGATTATCTAGATTTTTAGCTCGCATTATTTTCGAAAAGTAATAATTGCAAAGCAAAAGAGCATATATTTGGAACATCGACTGTACCTTCAGAAGATAAATAATTTAAATACTAAATTTTTAAATTATTAAGAATACCTTCAGCGTAGAATAGAACTGTTTGTATAAATTGTTCAAGCAAATTTGAAAAGATTTTACTCTCAAGCAAAAAATTTTAACTAAGCAATACACGCCTCCCCAAAAGAGAATTTAACCCAAAAGTGCAATCACCAAAAAAAATTTTTTTGTTTATGTCTAATTACATGTAATTTGGTGTAGTTGAGGAATTGCCCTCTAATTAAATACGAATATGATGTTACTAATCCCCATGTTTGGTATTCAGAATTTTACAAATATATCGCTTAAAGCGTTTAAGCTCACAAGTGGGAGCTTAGGTCTGATATTATTAATGATATGGAAAAATGTCACAAGTGAATGATTGTGAAATATAATTTCGCCCGTCTTGCTCAAAACATCACTCATATTTATGTGCCTACACACAGAGTCACTAACTATAGACCGATAGTTAAACAATGCGCTTTCGCGAAAATATTTGATAGGATTATAAAGGGCAAACTTTTTGATCATGTCAAAAGTTCAATTTCCGCCTGTCCGCATGGTTTTATGCCTGGCAGATCCACTACTACGAATTTAATTTTAATATCACGCGATATTATTAACTCAATGGAAGTAATATACCAGTGCGATGTTATTTATACAGACTTCGCTAAGGCTTTTGATACCGTAAGTCATAATCTTCTATTGCGGAAACTTAGCAGGTTTGGATTATCACACAATCTTTTAACATTTTTTAAAAATTTTTATTTAACAGAAATCTGAATGTTTCAATTGGCAATTTTTTTTCTTCACGTTTAATTGACGCCTATTCTGGTATTCCCCAGGGAACCCACATTGGCCCTTTAAAATATTCAAATTGTCTTTTGTTTGCTGATGACTTGAAACTATATTCAAGAATATCTTGATGATATGTAGCAGTAAACTGCAATCTGACAGAACAAGTATATCCGATTGGTGCATCGGAAATGAGATAGGGATAAATGTATCTAAATGTTGTACAGTGTCATACACTCGTTGTTTTAATTATATAGTTTTCGATTATGATATAGGTGGTTCTTCACTTACACGTTCAGTTGAGGTGAAGGACTTAGGGTTTATTTTCGACAGCAAAATGTCTTTTTCTAGCCATATAGACTGTATAACTTTTAAGGATAATAGTATGCTTGGCTTTGTAAGGAGAAATTCCAAGGATTTTAAAGATCCTTATACGCCTAAAACGTTGTTTATTTCGTTAGCCCGTAGTAAATTGCAATATTGCTCTATTATTTGGTGTCCGAATCAAATAGGTACATCAAATCGAATTGAACGTGTTCAAAAGATTTTTGTTAAATCGGTCTTGAAATTAATTTGGCCTTATGATTTACCATCCTATGATGTTAGGAGGAAAATGCTAGGCTTACAATCTTTGGAAGATCGTAGGTTATATTCCGCAATAATGTTTGTTTATAATGTTATAACTGGTGAAATAAATTGTTCCGAAATTAGGGATCATTTTATATTATATCGCCCTCCAAGATATTTAAGAGTAAACTGGATTTGAGAAGAATCCGTTCATAGAACAAACTTCGCAGAAAATGAGACGATTGCAAGATGTTTACACTTATGTATTAGTTTTGCTCCAATTTTAAACTTTAATGCAAATAAAGATAAGTTCAAGTTGTTTTTATTTAAACATTATAATTAGTTTTTAAGTTTACTTCTAGTTTAGTAATCTGTAAGAATTAAATTATGTAGTTGAAATGAAATGAAATAAATAAAACATTATCTTCGACATTACCTTTAATACCAACAACCAACCACTTTTCGGATATTTTATCCCTTGAATAAAATATTTGCAGTTTTAATAGTTTTAGTAACTCTAATCAAATATTGAGATTAGCAACAAAATTTCTGTTGTACATACAAATCTATTTTTAGACATTAATATTTAAACTTGCAAGAAAAAAAATTTAAAAGTGGAAGAAATTTGAATATACAAATTCAAATTGCGTTTAGGCTAGAGGTAAAGTAATTGTCTGACAAGCAGA
The DNA here is from genome assembly GCA_021234595.1 of Delia radicum. NCBI lineage: Eukaryota > Metazoa > Arthropoda > Insecta > Diptera > Anthomyiidae > Delia > Delia radicum. The sequence goes on from CM037853.1 coordinate 33,982,183, forward strand.
AGGTTGCCGGTTCATCTCCAGTTCACAACATACGATTTTTTTATTAATAAAATAATTTTCAAATAATATAATTTTTTTTATATTTTTAGTAACTCTAATAAAATATTGAAATAAATTTCTATTGTACATACAAATCTATTTTTAGACAAATATTGACATTTGAAACTAGAAAATATTCAAGGTTGAAATTTAAAAAAAAAAAACATAATTAATTTGGGTTTAGGCTAGAGGTAAAGTACTCGCCTGACAAACGGAAGATCGCCGGTTCGATTCCAGTTCGAGGCATAATTTTATTTTATTAATAAAATGAATTTTGTTGAACGCATTGTGAATCTATTTATAGAATATTATAGTCCATAAACATAAAATATTCAATTGTTACAATAAAAATTCGAAATTTGTAAATAAATGTCGGTTGTTACAATAGTATTAAAATTGTATAGTGATAGTACGTGGAACCACAAAAATTCGGTTGGCAAAAAATTCGGTTGCAACTAAAAAACTGTTTTCTGTGTGTATTTAGGGTGTTCTTGAAAAGTTCTTAAGAAACATATTTTTTAATTCATATTTGACTCATATTTAAGAGCCTTCAGAAAACGCTTAAAAAATGTATAATTGAGGTACATGTCATTTCAAATTGAATTTCTTAAGAAAATTCCCTCTTTTTTTAGATACATTTTTGAATCGTTTCTAAATGTTCCAAAATGAATCAGAAATAAGTGTGTTTTTGAGAGTTAAGTTTTAGAAAGGCGCATAAAAAGTACTCAAATTTAAATCACTTTGGATACAAAATTACAAGCATTTAGAAATCTCTCATATTTTATCATTTGTTAGCTGGGTTTCTTATTTGTTTTTGCCAATTCTAAATGATGAAGTTTAATACAATTTTAAAGTGACCTGTGGTTTTTGTTTTTTTTTTTTTTGTTTACCTTAAAAACAATAAATTTTGTTGGCAAAAACATATAAAAAAGAAATAAATGAATATTTCGCAAAACAAACACATCAATTACCTCAGATTTTTTATAGTAATATTTTTTTTTTTTTTTTTGGTTTTCTGTGTTAATTTATCTAAATTTTATATCATTTATCACTGTGGTTTTTATTTGTCTTTTTATAAACTTACTCAATGACAACATCATTCCCACAAATGTCACCATACGGATTTTATCAGCCATACGACGTTTATCCATTTGGGATGTATATGGTGGTAATTTACTTTCGATATTATACCAGTAGACCATTAAATCTGGCCATTTGCTAGCTAAATTTAAAGCACAAGCATTTACAAGTATTATGCAAAAACGAAATATCAATGGTTCTGTTAAAGAGACAATAAATTAGTATACTTTATTTAATAAAAAAATACGAATAATGATAAAAAAAAAAATGTATAAGGGAATGTTCCATAATGTGGCCTTACTACACCTGGTATTTGGGATATATGTACACTAGGCCGGGTCGATTTGTATGCAGGCAAAAAAATCGCTCAACGTTCAAGGATAATCGTATTCTAGGGATCAAAATAAGAAAATTTGCCGAAGGAACCATACCTCTAAAACGAATTCTGATGTCCCGACTTTTGACCCGTATGGTCAAATTTTGAAAAAGACCACTTTGATATTTCAGAAAGTAGGAGGAATCTCTCCAAGATTATGGGAGCTACTTCTTCTCCGGGAGACGTGCTAGCAGATTAATGCATAAATCATCATTCTAGGTGACCTTTAAGGGGATAAAATTTAAGTTGAAAGAGAGCCTTTTTAAACGTGTTTTTATAGCAAAATGTACAAATCTCGGGATAGAGATATTTCAGAAAGTAGTAGGAGTATTTCCAAAATTAGGGTCTCTATTTCTTCTCCGAAAGACGGTCTTGCAGATGCATGTATAAATTATATTCGATTGGGGTTGGATTCGATTGGGGTACTCTAAATGGGTCAAAGTGGAAGTTTTCAAAATTTTACCCTACGGGTTAAAAGTTGGGACATCAGAATTCGTTTTAGAGGTATGGTTCCTTCGGCAAAGTTTCTTATTTTCCATACAAATCGACCCGGCCTAGTACATATACTTGTTCCTAATTTCATTACTATTGTTGATAATTTTTTACTTTTTTAATTTTGTCAATATAATTTCTTAGTTTTTCTGTTCAGAATATCTTTAAAAAATTTTAAAATAATTGCGGTAAATAAACGATATTTTTTCATTATGACATCAAAAAAATATATATTAATGGTACCATTTAAGGAACATTATGAAAATTTAGTTTTTCCCATATTTATTTTATTTATTATATTTGTGTATGAAATCAACTAGTTTTATTAAAATTGTGAATGAAATTCTTACCGTTCACAAAAATTCGACTTGGAAATTTTGTTTGTCATTCACTTTTTATGTTAACGAAAATGAAAATGAAACGATACAATAAAACAAAGAAAAACGTGTAAATTCAAGTCCGACTGTTTTAAAATATTGATTTCGAAAATTAAACTCTATAACATTTGAAAGTTTTTACATGTGCATTATTTGCGTTCTTATTAGTAAGGCCAAATGTTAAGGTTTTTTTTTTCCTTATTATTCGGAAATAATGTAAGTAAAATTTGAAGTGAATCCGATCACGTTTAGTGGACCCGGAAACGACTTCAAATATTCAATGGGTAAATAGGGACAAAACATCTCTTTTTATACATTTGTCACTATTTAATCGAAGTTTTTTCATCACTTACTTAAAAAAAAATATTATAATTTTCTTCTCTTTACATTATTCAATATTATGTAAGGTAGAGGGGACATGGGGTAAAATGGGACATGGGTGAGTTGGGACATCCCAATTTTTAACCATGTTTTTACATTTTTAGCAGAAGAAAACATATTTCAGGGGTCATTTATTATGTTATTAAGTTTTTCGTTTATTATTTTAATTTATTTTGTGCTTTTATATTGCTTTTTGAGAAGAAGTGAAAAAAAATACAATTATGATAAAATTATATAATGACTATTTGACGGAAGTTTTTCGCTAGGAATTTGTTGTAAAACTTTTGAAACTAAATTGATTTTGTTTAATTTTTTTAGGGATACCTATAAATTGTATCCTGATAGTCCCAGAGCCTTACAAGGTCAACCCAAAGAAAAAATTTAATAAATGCTCCGCCAAATAACTTTTTTTTTTGAACTCCTGAACCAATTGGACTTTGTATGGCGTCATACCAAGGTCTTTACGCAAAATTCGTCTCAATGATGTCTCCGAAATGTTCAATTGTTGAGAACTACGGTGAATTGATGTTGATGGCGCTTCACACACACTTTCTGCCACAGCAGCAATATTCACGGGTGTACTCACTGTTTTTGGCTTTTCACGCTTTGGTTTATCGATGAGGATGCCAGTTTCTTTCACTTTTTTCACAAGATAACGAACATACGGACCATATTCGTTCAGCGGAAGGATAAACCTAATTATCTGTCAAATCATACATGAGCTAAGTGTTACCATTCACGAAATAAGCACTAGTTGAAAAAAAAACGTTAGATGGCGGACCATTTATATTAGTTTTTTAAGTTTTTTTTCACGTTTTTGGTTTTAGTTGTTTTAAGTTTAAATTTAGATTTTTAATTTTTAAAATTTGATTTTTAATATTTAAAATTTGATTTTTAATTTTTAAAATTTGATTTTTAATATTTAAAATTTGATTTTTAATATTTAATATTTAAAATATAATTTTTAATTTACACTAAATTGGTTATTAGTTGTGGATTAGGGCAAATTTAAGACAAAATATAAATTTAAAATTTTGACAAACTTTTCACCCATTCAGAAGCGATAGTCCATTATTGTTTTAATTTTAGTACCATATTTCTTAGATAGGGGGAGTAGCAAAGCCTTATGCCCAAATTTCCAGGAATTTTCGTCAAAAATCGTAAGTGGTTTAGGTTCGATCGTCAAATCATGTATCTTTAATGGAACAAAAATTATGGCGGTTTTAAGTTGAAAGTAAATTAAAAATGTTAAAATTACAGTTTTTGCGTTAATTTAACTAAAATTACATCAATTTATAGATCTCATTGTATCTATCACATGTAAATCTAAATATATCACCACCAAAAAATATTAAAAATACACTCAAAAATTGTTTCTGTCATGTATTGAACTTAACAAAAAGGTGAGTTGCAAGCATCAGCACACAGCCAATAAAATAAACTCTATTTCGCACATGCAGCAAAAAAGCAGTTTTGAATATGTTTGCAATGATTCGAGTTTTTAAAACCTAAATAAAAATATAATTGCAATTTAAAATTTATCATTTTTATGTTTGTGACATTACATCACATAATAAACATATACATATATATATATTTGCAGGCAAACATATATATGTTTAAAGGCAAACATAATTATATTTTCAAGCAAACATGTTATATATGGGAAACGGAAATGGTTGCCAAACAAAAGTATATTACCAGCATTTGTATTTCCAGTAGGACTTTTTTCAGCGTGAAGTGTGGTGAAGGATAGAAATATCCCCGGTTAGACAATTAGTTGAGCAGGGATGACTATTTTCAACTTGCTTCCATGTAGTTGCATTAAAAATTTTTTATCAACTAAACACAGAAAATCTTTGATGTTAATTGATTACCCATACAACATGAGTTATTCTCGCCTGTTGGCTGAACTTGGAAGAAAAGACGAAAATAACTCAAGTTGTTTTGGTAATCAATAAGCATCACTGGTTTTCGGTGGTTGGTTGATATACATATATCAAAATGATCAAAACCTTGAGTTTCTTGAGAGTGGTGGATTTGAATTAGGATGAAGATGACCTAGTCACTGATCCAAACAATAATTTTTCATCTTCTCATATATTTATTAATTATAAGTGTTTTCTCTTTGTAATAGTAACATTTAATTATGATCTCAAACCAGACAATTCTTTCAGTATTTTTTTATGAAAATAATGAAAAAACTGCGATTAAAAAGTGACAAATGTATACAAAAACATAGATGTTTTGCCCATATTTACCCGTTGAATATTTAAAGTCATTTCCGGGTACATTTTAAACTATGGGATTCGCTTTTAAATTTGTTTTATTTATTTTTCTAATATAAAGGAACAAGAATCTGAGCTGCGGCATATAAAAATCTGATATTTCAATAAAAGAACGCCCCTAATGTTCATGCAACAACATGAAAAAACAACAGAAAAGTCCACAAAAGGGAACAGGCCACCATAGGGAATATTCCCTTATCATTTTGTAGATACTTACCAATATTATTAAAAGTAATGGGTCCATTTAAAACTTTGTACATCGTCAGACAAGCATCAAATATCATAACGAGTATAAATATTAAACTATACCAAGTGCGAAAGTTAGTCCATGAATAACTTAAATAGCGTGGATGAGACATAGTGACTCCTTTCACTGGCATTATAGCAAAACATTCAGCCATGAATAGAACTACATTATAAATTACCAAAGAAACAAGAAAAAAACAAAAAATTGGGAAATGAATTAATAAATTTTCAATATACGAGTATTTATGGCTTTTCCAAAGAAAAAGTATGCTTTAAATTTCGTGTTCAATTTAAGCCCAAAAGTATGCTTTAAATTTATTATAAACCTTCTTGTAGTTATGTTTATTTAAATATTTTTGTTAAACTACGTCAAAATTATAACTTATGGTTTGGTTGTTTTGTTTCGTTCATATTTTAAGCCAAAACCAAATTTAAATATATTTTGACAACCACACATTTGTAGATATATTTAAAAAAGTTCTTACAAGTAAGGTTGACTTAGGGGAATATAACGATTGCAAGTCAGATGTGAAACCAAAATTAAAAAAATATATACAGCTGTGTTCAAAATAATAGGAGTGCTGATACCCAGTATTTTCACATGCACAATTTGTTAGTGTAACAAATTGCAAATGACTCGATCTCCTAACGGTACTTCCAACGGAGTTCAAGATGTTAAACACAAAAGAGAAACTCATGAAACCTATTATGTGTTTAATGTTATTCATTCATTTTACTATTTTTCCTTGAGTTTAATTATTCAAAAAAATAGGAGTGTGATTGATTTATGAATAAAAAAAGTGGATTAGATTAAAATTCTAAATATAAAGTGAAAAGTAAGTATGGAAAAGTGATATGAGTCTGGTTTCTTTAATTTTTAAATACAATTTTTGTATGGTACTGCTCATAGTGGGTCGAGGAAAGCACTGTTCTGAAGAAAAGCGGAAATTAATTCAAAACCTTCGAAAACAAGGTAAAACATATAGAGAAATTAAACAACTCTTGGGGTGCTCGGATCAAATGATAGCAAATGCTTTAGCATTTAAAAAAAAGCCCGAAACGCGTGAAAGAAAACGTAAAACATCCAGTGTAGATGACCGCCGCATAGAACGATATAGCAAATGTGACCCGTCGGCTATAAGTAGTGTTACTGTCCGTAGGCGCTTATTGGAAAACAATTTATTCGCAAGAAGCCCACGAAAGGTACCATTACTGACCAAGAAGCAGGCAGTTGCACGCTTAAAGTTCTCCAAAGAACACATCAACTGGCAGAAAGAAAAATTGAGAAACATTTTGTGGACAGATATAAGCAAAATCATTTTATTTGGTGGAACTGGTTCTAGACAGTATGTCCGACGTCCACCTAACACAGAATATGAAGCACAGGTTACAATAAAAACCGTTAAACATGGTGGTGCAAGAGTCATGATATGGGGATGCTTCTCATACAACGGAGTTGGTCCAATTCATCTAATAAGAGCCATTATGGATAAACATGTGTATGTTGGAACAATGGACGAAGTGATGCTACCATATGCAGAGTGGAATATGCCACTGAAATGGGTATACCAACAAGACAATGACCCGAAACACACCAGTAAATTGGCAAAGGACTGGTTCCTGGTCAATGGGGTTGAGGTCATGTTGTGGCCTGCTCAGTCTCCTGACCTCAACCCTATAGAACAACTACGGGGAGACGTTAAGAAAAGTGTGGCAGAGAAGAGACCGTCAAATGCTGAAGAGTTATGGAACACAGTGCGAGATTCGTGGCAGCAAATACCGTTAAAAAGAAGTCGGGATCTTATAGGCTCCATGCCTCGCGGAAGTGCTGCTGTCATCAAAAATAAAGGTTATTCCACTAAATACTAAATTTATTTAATTTTTTGTAAGATAATTATAAACTTTTATGTATTTTAATTTATTGAAATTAAACCTTGGGCAAATACATACTCCTATTATTTTGAACAGTGAATTTTGAACTAATTTTGTTTAAATATTTTTTTTTTCAATTTGTATGTCTTTAATTCAATTCCAAATAGGTCTAAAAATTAAAAAATAAATCAATAATTCATTTTAATTGAAAAAACTGAATAAAATTGTGCTTTTTGTTTAAAATTTAAAAATTGTTTTTTTTTTTATTAAGGGCACTCCTCTTTTTATGAACACAACTGTATATACGAGTACTCTTCATAATGTAAAATTTTAAATTTTTAGGTAAACAAATTTGAGTTAAATATTTATATTGAGGAAAATCTTTTTTTGAAAAATTTAAATTTATTGTTGAGATTATTGTATTATAAGATCTTAATACTTGGGGCAAATTTAAGAAAAATCGAATAGTTCTAACCCGTTGCTCCCCGCTACCAAAGCTATTGATTTTTGAAAATGTTGCTTACATTTCTTAAATAAAAATATGTTTTGCGATGTAGAATTTTTAATTAATTTTGGTATGCTGAATACGATTATATTGAAATTTTTGAAATCAGATTAACGGTTTTCGAGATATTACGATTTGTTACGATGTTTTCATTAAAAATTGCATCTTTTTCCTTTATTCTAGAAATTTTATAAAAATTTTCTTTAAATTTTTTTTTGTTTTTTCATTCAAATACTACACAAAACTGCTTTCATTTTGTCATAATTATGTATGTCGGAAATAAGAGATGATGTATCACAAACTATATTTTTTTTTAATTAACTTTTTGTCCACATAGCAGTGACTTTTACCGCAGTTCACCAAAGGTAAAGTAATCCAAATTTTCATAAATTTTGCTCCGCAAAACCATTGGAGCTAGTGCTACAACAATCAAAGTATTAATTAATAGAAATCAAAAGTTAAAGTTAATATTCCTTCAATAATCATGTGTATGAAATTGTAAAGCTTAACAATTTTACTACATAAATTTTCTGTTTTCCATGATATTTTTAGGAAAATTTACAATTTATCGTCAACCAATATTGACATAATTATTCTCAAATAAAAAATAATTTTATCAGTAGGATAATAATAATAATTTTAAAAAAATTTGTGGAATGGAGGAAAAAAAACTGCATTTTTAGCAAAAATCAAGTGTCAATGTCTCGAAAACCGTAAGCTCGATTTTTTTTTTTTTTTGACACATTTTTGTTAAAGCAGTTTAAAAAATGTTCAAAAATCGAAACCTTTGTTCACGGGGCTCCACTGGTAAATGCTATCCAATTTTTCTCAAATTCGCACCACAGAACCTTTAGACCTAAACTCAAAAAAATAATTTGAAAGAAAAGTTAGTAAAACGTCTTTTAAATCAAGTATACTATTTTTCAACAATTTTTTTTTTTTTGCTAAAATTATGTTTGTAACCAAAATTTTAGTTACACTTATTGCGCACTTAACTGCGTTGAACTAATGTTTTACTAATACTTTACTAATGTTTTACTAATTTAGTTTGCTAAAAAAAATTGTGCTGACAAGCACATTAATAGTGTGGAAGACAGCCAGATTGAAAGATATACGCAGACTGAAGTAGATGTCGCGGCATGTCAAGATGTATTAAAGACGATGAAAATTATATTAAAAAGTAAAACTCTTGTAAGATATATAAAAACATCAACCATGGAAGATTTTTGCATCTGGTTTTCTTATATAAGACAAAAGGACGCCACCTACATTGTGGATTAAAAAAACTTAAATTTTGTATTGTCGCCGTTGAGTTGTCAAGGCAGTTGTCTATTAATTAAAGACAAAATAAAATATTTTAACATAGTCAAGATTAAATGTGTGTTTGTAAACTAAATGTTTATGATGTGAGCAAGATTATTCAAGTTCAAGATCATTTGGTTTTTGTTAAACAAAAACCGTGCAATGTTTATTTATTAATTAAAAAAGTTTTCTGTCCGCTAATTTAAAGCAGAATTTATCTACTAACAGGTCCTTACATGTTTCATTTTACGTTACCGAAATTTTTCAGAGAACCAATGTAGAAGGGGGTAGAAGATTTTTACACAAATTTTGAAGTAAAAAGATCAACGCTTTACCCATATTGTCTTCTTTACCTGCTGATAAGTAAAAAACAAAATTGGAAGAATTGAACTAATTGAACTAATTAAAATTTGTGATTTTCAGTAACATTCATGTATAATGATATTCAGGTAGAAGGACTAAAGCAAAAGACAAGGACACACATCTTATGTTTCCTTTTATTACAAAAAAGAAAGGGTTGTATATGTCATATTTTTTTTTTTTTTTGTTTCGTATCTAGGATTACTGTATTTGTCTTCCTTTAAAAGATGCCATCATTTAGACAACCATTGATGTACGTAATTGATAGATAAGTTTGTTTATTTAGTTATATTTAATTATTTCTATATATTTTCTGATATTGCATTAATTCATGTCGTCAATGTTGGAGTATGAACATTTGTAGTTTTAAATTATTTTTAAAAGAATGAAGAAAAAATTTAAGATTTTCAGCAAATAAATTAACTAAAGTACAATTTTTCTACAAATGTTTTGATTTTTTTAGTTTTTTAGTCTATATATAATGTTTTGTACCGGGTACTGAATACAAGGAATACAAATTTTAAAAAAGAATGGTTCGTAAATGTTGTAATTATGACCAGCTGGAGCTATATTTCGTTGATGTGCTCTTAACAGATAAATTTACGATCGTTACAAAAGTTGAAAAACATGAAAGTGATTTTTTTTATTTTTTCAAAAAGCTATTTTCCCATGGCACATTCAATGTTTAATTTTAGATGGGACATTTTGATGCGTGAACTGAGTTTTTGATTATTTTACAACATAAAATCACACTTGTTCACCAAAAGGGTCATAACTCAAAATCAATGTTTTGCAATAAAACGACATACAGTGGTCATCTCTACCAATTATAAAAGTCTTAGATGGGGGATTTTTTGTTGCTTAAGAGTACAGAGATCGATCTAAGATGTAATTTTCTTGAAAAAATGGATTTTGAAAAATATTGAGTTATGACACTTTTGTTGAACACGTGCGATAAAAAAAGGTTAAATGTCAAAATTATATGAACTTTTTAAAAAATTGTGGAAAATTTGTTTTTGCTTGTTTTATCTAGCAAACAATGACAATTAAACAAAAAAGCAGGGAAGCATTGATAAATGTTAAAAAATAAAGTCGTCAATATGTGAGTATAAACATTTTTATATTTTGTAACGTATTGTAAATTATTCTTAAAAGAATCACACAAAAAATGTTTTAGATTTTCAGCAAATAAAGTAACTAAAATATAATTTTTTTTAGTTTTTTTTTTCAGTGTACTAATATTTAGCAAGAATCTTATTAACTTTTAGCAATAATTGTTTTAATTTTTAATCAACTAAGTGATAGCAAAACTTTTGCTGAGTATACTAATTTTCTTGCTAAAAATCAGCTTGCTGATTTTCACCAAACGATTTCGCTGATATTAACATTTTTTGCGAGCACCCTCCTGACAAAAGATTTAGCTGACTTCGCAAAACTTTCATTAGAAAACATCGTCTCAAAATGGACGATCATCTTTGCTAGCTATAAGTTTCGACAAATAAACAATATAAAAACTAATTTCAATGTCTTTTACTTAAAGTGTACTCAAAAAATAGCTTGAGTCAATAAAAACTTAAAATATGTAATATCTTTTCATTTTGACCAAACCTAATAACTCGAAGTATACCATTTGATCTCTATGACCCAAAATTAAGTTTACATGACACGGCGTTCAGGTGTGACATTTCAAAAGTTTACATATTAATTACAGTGTTATTGAAACGTCCTCCAATTTTTTAAAAAAATTCTACATACCATCTCGATTGGTCTCTGAGCTGTAGTTTAAAAAGCGACAACTTTTAAGGGCAGCTATTTTATTTTTAGTGTACATTTTGGAATTATTAGTATATCTTTTTCGGGTTTAGTGTATATTTGCCTATAAGTACATATTTTATGTGAAATTAATATAAAATTATAAAAGTTCTTCAAGCATTTACAATTTTAAATTGTTCCTTTTTAATAATTTCACATTAATTGCAGAATTTCCCCTAAGAAGACCTTCTTTGTAAATACATGTTAACTTGAATATTTGCGTTTATTAAAGGTTTGACAATATTTGGCATTCCTTAGAGTTTTGTAAACCCAAAAATATGCTACACTATAAACAGGTGCGTATCCAGCTTTTAAATTTGGGGGGCACAATTGTTTATGAAAAATCTATTTACTTCCAAATAGTTTTGTTTTGCATATGCCAGGAATAGTTGGTCTTTATTCGGTACAATGCATAATAGTTATACTTCTTCACAAGCTTCTACACAGAGAGAATTTTAAGTGACGAAAAATAATGATAATTTTCTGTAAACTTCATTAGTTTACTTTATTCACGAAAATGTTCTTTAAATTAATAAAAAGTTCATACTTTTTGTGAAACTAGTTTTGAAGAAGCTTTTTCTTAGGAAAATATTCTTGAAATTAATAAAAAACTATACTTTTTATAAAACAACATACAAAAATATGTTTTATAAGACAGCATTATATCTTAAATTATATAGCTTATATGTTGACATACATATTGTGTTAGAATAGAATGTATTGATATAAATGACAATAACTCCAGTAGGCTAGTTGGTAGCGTGCTGGCTTATCAGTGCGGTGGTCGTGGGTTCGATTCCCACCAGAGGCACTGGTCTGTTTTCCCTACAACGCGTCGAAAGCCATAGTAGCTAGTTCTCGGTTAGGGTAATAGTATATAATTTGTAATTATACACTCAAATAAAAAAGTTAGTAAAGTCAGCAACAAATTTTGCTGAGTCAGCAAAATTTTAGTCAGCAGGGTGCTTGCGAAAAAATTGCTAATTTCAGCAAAATTAGCAGATTCAGCAAAAGTTTTGCTAAAACTTAGTGGATTAGAAATTAAAAAACCCTTGCTAAACATTAATAAAATTTTTGCTGAATATTAGTAGACTGAAAAAGGAACGCTAATGCCGCAGAGAATTATAGAAACGAAACGAACAAATAACAAAATGTAACATATACAACCGTTTTTTTGAAATAAGGAAAAGGAAACATAAAAATTTACCTAAGTTGTATGTCTTTGTCTTTCGCTTTAGTCTGTCTACCTGCTGTATATTTGTTTGCAATTTGACCACACGAGATTATTTATCTCTATAAACATTTAGTTTACAAATACACATTTAGTCTTGATTAAATTGAAATATTTTATTTTGTTTTTTAATTAATTAATAGAAAATTACTTTCACAAGCCGATGAAAACGCAAAATTTAAGTTATTTGAATCCACAATTTTGTTTTATGTATGAAAAACAAATACAAAAATCTTATATGGTTGATTTTTTTACTATAGTTGTACTTTTTAGTATAATTTTCCTCGTCACTACTACATCTTGACATCTAATTCATTCTGCGCATAACTTTTAATCTGGTTGTCGTTCACACTATTATTGATGTGCTAATCAGCATAATTTTATTAGCAAAATAAATTAGTAAAACATTAGTAAAATATTAGTAAAACATTAGTTCAAAACAGTTAAGTGCTAACTAAGTATAACTAAAATTTTAGTTTAAAACATAACTTTTCTACTAACTTATTTCTTTGAGTGTATGATTATTAATTAATAAAAAAAATAAAAATTTTGTATACCATATATGCTTAATTTATTATTTTATAAAGGTTAATATTTAACAATATATCATTATATATGTTACCATATAAGAATACATATATATTTATATGCATGACACCATATATTATCAATCACATATTATAATATATTTTAAGATAAAACAAACCTAAGGCCATATATCTTTTTTTGTTACTCGGGATTACAAAAATTTAGTAAATAATACGAAAAAAATTCAGAAAATAAAAAAATGTACAAAACTAAATAATTGTATTTTTACTAATGCCTTTTGTGTTTTTACAAAATTTAGTAAAATATACAAATAAAATTTGCTACTGGAAACGAAATATGATTTGTGTATATTACAAAATATTTCGTAATGTTTAAATAACAAAAATTTTCGTAAAATAAAAAGCAGTTTTCGAATATTTGACGTATGTATTAGTATGAGTGTAATTAAGCAAAAACTTTTAAATTATGAAACCTCTTTTCTTTATTCTACTACTTTTTTGCTTTTCTTTTTTCTTTCAATTTTTCTTCCATATTTTCGCTATCCTCTGTTTCTTTCTTTTTTTTGGATTTTTGTGCTGGAAATGTCCAAAACCCCCCTCCCCCATGCTGGATCCGCGCCCCGCTATAGCAATGTCGTTTTGTTAAGCCCATTGTCAAACACTTTTCAACAAAATACCAGAAAAAAAACCAAATAACAATATTTAAGGCTTGACAAATGAGGTTAAATGAATATTATATTGCGTGTATAGTTTTCAAAACTGAGGCATTGTTTAAAAGTCATTATGTGGGTGGTTGTTCTTTTTAAAACTGAGCATATTTATTAAATTTGTTAGACTACAGGCGTTCCACTCAAATAAATAAACTTGTAAAAATAGTAGAAAAAGCTACTAAAATTGGTTAAAAATTACGTTGCAGAAAAAACTGCTAAAATTAGCAGATTTTTTTGCTAAATATTAATAATTTGAGAACAGCTAAAATAAAACTGTTAAATTTACAAATTTTTAGTTATAATCGAGTTGAATTTAAGTTAATTGAAAATAGCAAATTACGCTGCTGAAATTAGCAAAAAATGTTACCAAATATTTGTAGACTAAAAACAGCAAACAAAAACTCTAATTTCAACAAAATTTTTGCTATTTTCACCTTAAACTTAGTAGAATGCAAATAACAGTATATTTTGCTAAAATTAACAGAAATTTTTGCTAACAAATTTTTTGATTGCTGCTTTCAGAAGGGCAGATCTTTCTTTGAAGTTAAAACAAATAAAGAAAAAAATCACTGATGACGCCTGTCCATTAAAAAGAGGCAGAAACTAGTCTAAACTGATATAAAAATGAATAGTGTTTATAATTTTTAGAGAAAAACGTTTATTCTTCTTCTTAACCTCCACATTTCTAAAATAAAAAGACTTTTCAATTTTACAAATTTGTATGTCTTTTTTTTCTACTAATATTTAGCAGATTAATTTGCTAATTTCAATTAACTAAAATTTAGCTCAAATATAACTAAATATTTGTAAATTCAACAGATTTAGTTTTGCTATTTTTTATTTTAACAATATTTGGCAAAGAATATCTGCTAGTTTTTTTCGGCAACATAATTTTTAACAAATTTGACCAATTTTTTTCTATTAGTGTAATTTAACAAACGAAGCAGAGGTTAAAATTCCAAACATAGAAATATATTACAAATACGGATTTCATTTCAATATTAATCATCTTAGCGAAATTATGAAATTTAAAGATAATGTAAAGATACCCAGTGTAGAAACGGTAATGAAATGTCATTATTTTTTCTACTACCAGTAAGGATACCACCTTACTCTGTGCATTATTTTAAATATAAAGTACTGATTTAAAATTTTTTTAAAATCTATATTTAAACTCATTATTTTTTTAACTCTAGTAAGTACATATATGACTACTAATTTTTGATTTTTTCTAAGCTGGAAAGTAATGATATTTTGTACAAATAAGTTATTTATGTTTTTATATATCAAGTATAACATGTCGATATAGCTCAAAAGGTAATTTGGGGCACTATTTCATATAGCTGCCATATAGCCGATCTGGCCGATTTGCCCAACTTTTTCCTTTATGAAGCTATTGAATTGAAATTTGGTTTATATGCATTTTTTATGCACATAAGATGACGTAACAAGTTTCATATGATTTGGGGCACTATTTCATATAGCTACCGTATAGCCGATCTGGCCGATTTGCCCCAACTTTTTTCTTTATGAAGCTATTGAATTGAAATTTGGTTTGTATACATTTTTTGTGCTTCCAAGATGACCTTCCAAGTTTCGTATGATTTGGGGCACTATTTCATATAGCTGCCATATAGCCGATCTGGCCGATTTGCCCCAATGACATTTTGTACAAATAAGTTATTTATGTTTTTATATATCAAGTATAACATGTCGATATAGCTCAAAAGGTAGAGCGCTTGACTGACAACCTGGAGGCCCAGGTTCGAATACCGATTTTGCAAATTTTATTAAAAAAAAATAATTAATAAAAAAAATATATATTTACAAAATTTTGTTTTTTGTTTACATTTATATATATAGACAAGGGTGTGCCAAAGTTGTATGGGTAAAAAAAAATCATGATAGAGATCGGTACTCCCCCCAGAAATATTCGTTTTTACCCTTTTCCCTTAAGCGATCACCATAATTTTTTGCATAGTGTATTTTGATACTAAACCGAATACTTCTACACTGATAGAAATTTGTGCGTAGTATTAATTCATTAATCCAATGAATTTTTTCATAAAAAAGTCCCCAAAGAAACGTTTCATTGAGTCAATGAAAGGTGTTTCATTAAATCAATTCTAATGAATGGTTTCATTGACCCAATGAAAATTTCATAAAGTATATAACATTTTTTTCATTAATCCTAGCCTAATCGTTATGAAAGTTTCATGTGTTTACTGAATAAAATTCATAGTTTGTATGAAATATTTCCGCTAATATTTAAAAATTTGCACTTTTTATGATTATTTTAGCATACAAATTACAAATTTTGAAAATAAAATTTTTTTATCCATAAAAAAGAAATATTTTAGTTATTGTACTTTTTTAAATTATGTATATTAAGAACTTTAATGATTGAAAAAATCGTTTAAATATAAATCACACGCATTACAATATTAAAAGCTGAACTGAAAAAACCAATTTTAATTTATTTCTGTTTTTATTGTTTTATTTTTACAAAATTTGGTTTGTTTAAAGATGACATATTTACTTATATGTCGGTACAAAATATGTAATTTTTTATCGATCTGGATTGGAAATCTGTAGAACGATCGACGGTTATAGTCCACTTTTTGTATTTAAATTACGACCATATTAGATAAAAATGTTAAATATTGTTAACAATGTTGTTAAAAAACAAAAATTTATATCGTTTAACATAACGTTTTTGTGTAACATTGTCAAAACGATAACAATTTAGGTCTCGTTTTGAACAAAACTATATCGTTTTTCTTAGAGAATCTGTTCCCTGGAATTTAGTGACCAACTATTCAAATTCGTCAAAAACTGTAAGCTCTAGGCAAATTTAATAAAAAAATTTATTTATATCAAAGTTTTGGTTAACTCTGTTTAAAAGAAATTTTTCAGTTTTTTTTATTTCAAAATTACAAAAAAAAAATTTTTTTTCTTATTACAAGTCAGAATTTTTATTGAAAAAAATTTTAAATTTTTCCATTGATTTAATGATTTTTTTTTATGAAATTATGAAAAAATCATTAAAAATGTTAATGAAAAAAATACCAATATTAATGAATTTTCATTCAGTTAATGAAATTTTTCATTAAACCAATGAATCGATTTTAATGAAATCGTTTCATTAATACTATGAAGGAAAATTCTATCAGTGTGGGGGGAGTGACGGCATAAAATCGAAAGTTGTCATTTTTGGCGCACCCTAATATTTTTGCCAATACTGTTAAGCATTCTTCTTTTTGTAAGGATATGTCATTACATATAAAAGTAATGACAATTATAAGTACTTGCCATTACCAAATATGTACTTTTACAGGGTGTCCGCCGGGAAGGTATACTTTGTTTGTTTATAATTTTTGATTAAATGAAAGAGAATGGATCTTATATTGATAAATGTTTTATTTAATGTCGGCAATTATGTATGGAATACAATATCAGATAAATGTCCGCCACTGTTAGCCTCACAAATGCGAGCCCTTTTGAGCACATTTTTCATTACATTCTCACACATTTCACGCGGTATTTCATTAATTTCATCACGAATATTTTGTTTGAGTTGCTCAAGCGTTTCTGGTTTGTTTGCATAAACCTTGCTTTTCAGATATTCCCACAAAAAGAAGTCCGGAGAAGTCAAATCAGGCGACCGTGGAGGCCAATCAACATCACCATTTCTTGAAAAAACACGTAACTTTCTCATCGTCATAGTAATCGATGATTGATTTTGCTAAAATGTTTTAACGATTGAAACACGTTGGTTTATCGAATATTTTTCTATAATAAATTTGCCACGTGTCTACTTCACGACTGCCAAATATGAACTGTCAAGACTAATGTTTACCAAAATGGTGGCAAAACAAAGTAGTATACCTTCCCGGCGAACACCCTGTATAGTCACTTATATGGTAATGCTTTTCTACACTGGGTAGTGTTAATTTAAGTTTTTCTGCTTACCTTTACCCACAGCTTCATGAAAACTACCTTCGTATATAAAATTATCTCTTGTGGCTTTTCGAAATATTTCTGCAAATGTACAATTAAATTTAATAAATTGCAAGTTTGATCTAATTATAAAACGTACTTGGTGGTCTATCTAAATACTCCGCATCATCAACATTGTGATTATAACAGTCCAATGGGAAATTATTGTATGAAGTCCCAGAATCGCTAATTAGTTGTACACGAAATGTGTTAGTTGGATTATTTAATAATAATTTCTTTAAGACAACAGCTCCATTATTTAAACTTTATGCGGTATTTACATGTAAATATATAAATCATTAATTAGGGAAATATGTAAATAGTATAAGAATAATTGTTAAGTCAATGTATTTATTCATTTGCAATTAATCGATTTATTGAAGTATGCAAACAAAGAGCAAAGACAATATTAGACAAAGAAAAAGTTGTTGAAGTAAATTTTGTTTTTAATAATCAAATAACTATTTTTAAAGAATAAAATTCGATACAAATCGAAATCCCATAAATTCCCAGTAAAATAGTAAAATCCAAACAAAGGGTTGTAGTCCAGTCAAATTAGGGTTTCACCTCCGAATTCCAGGTTATAGGCTGGAAACTCGTATATGGCTTTATTTTGGTGCTCTCAATACTGTCTCAAAAGTCTCATAAAATCTCGTGTCTGCGTCGTGAGTTATTGAAGGTCAAAGGTCACAAAAATCAGTTTTTGGTTTCTATAGCTCCAATGATGTCACCATCTATTATAAAAATTGTACGTCATGCAATTAGTAACAAATTTTATTACAAACAATTTTGGACGCGCTCAACCATTTTCGAGATAGAGGGCAGAGCCTCCGGAGCGTTCACCCCTACATGCAATTATTCAAGGTCAACCGTGAATCTCGGTTAATAATATCTTACATAAAGTGATTAAATTACTAAAATAATACAAACAATGAATAATTTATATTATTTAGTAGATAATACAGTAGAGTACCGTTATAACGAACTAGTAGGGACCGGACAATTTAGTTAGTTATAAGCGAAGTTCTCTATAACTCTATAACTCCAGGTCATTTCCTTATAGGTTGCCCTTTACTTAGTCCTGCTGAACCCGACTTTAGTCAAGGAAACCTTACTTTAGCGAATAGGTGGCAAAAGCTAAAAATACAGCATCACTATTTTTGCAGAAGATGGAAAGACGAATATCTCAAGGAGTTACACAAGAGATATAAGTGGAAAAACCCTCAGAGACAAATCGAAATCAATGATCTTGTCGTTATCAAACAAGATAACATACCCCCAAACGAATGGTTACTTGGCCGAGTTATCAAAGTTTTCCCAGGTTCTGATAGTCGCGTGAGAGTCGTAGAATTACGAACTTCAAAAGGGACTTTGACTCGACCAATAGCAAAAGTTGTAGTTTTACCCAATAACTAAATTCTTACTTCTTTTTAAACTAACCCAATCCACTTATATACTTACCCAATATTCTCATTTCATTCATTCATAACACCCATTCACCCTAACACACTAATCTCATTAATTCATCCTCATGCTAATTCATTATCATCCATGTCATTTATATAGAAAAAAATGGCTCCACGTAGATCAGCACCACTTAACCGACGAGTTGCTCAATCCACAGCTCAAAATACCCAACGTAGATCGACTAGACGTCCGAATCAACCAACCCGAAGACCAGTAGCAACAGCTAAATCCACCCGCAGACCAGCAGCTAGACCAACCCGAGAAGCAGTAGTGGTCAGACCAACCCAGTCCCAAAGTAGTCGCTACTTTGGATGTGGCATTTGCCGGGCTGACCATCGTATTGCCACTTGCAGGAGATTCTTGGACCAAAACCTAGCAGAAAAATATGCAACTGCGCTGCAATTACACTATTGCACCAACTGTCTTGCCAGGAATCATCTGCTAGCTGACTGCACAAACTCAGCTCGTTGCCGCGTGTGTCAGTTGAAGCACCACACAATTTTGCACGGTCATCAGATGGTTCTCAGAACTCTTAACACCGAGCAGAGAGCCTCATCATCTCGATCAACTACATCTGATCAACCACACAACCCATCTACAAGTTCCGCTCTTGGGGTACCGTCTTCAATGACGAGGACATTTGTTCCCACAGCGGAAGTACTAGCAATGACCGAAGAAGGACTGATTACGGTGCGAGCAATTCTAAACCCAAGTCTCACTACATCTCGCATGGCGATATCGTTTGTACGTGAGCACCAATTGAGGACGTTCAAATTGGATAACAAAACATACGTTAAACTTACTATCACACCCAACATGACGTCACTCATAAAGTATGATTTGTGTTGGCTGGTAGCCAAAGATTTACCCAAGCAGCCGTACGTCAACTCGTTTAACGAATCCGTGAAGGAGAAAGTTGAGCATATTGCTCTGACAGACCCCAACTTCAACACCAATGAACCTGTGGCTATGGAAATTGGCGGAAACCTGTACACGTCAATTCTGAAACCCAACACTATTCATATTGATGGTGGTTCTCTTTTGGCCCAGGATTCAACACTTGGCTGGCTCATCATGGGATCATACTCTCAATAAATCTTACCCAAATTAATACCAAGTATTTTAAAATTTACTTGATAATTCTACCCATTTATACCCTAAATATTAAACCCTTACTAAAGTCAACTTTTTATTTACAGATACGTAAAGGCGGGGAGAATGTTCACGTCATGAACAAAAATGTACTACAAGTACCAACACTGTTGTAATACTATTCCCACTTTAAAGTCAGCTGTAAAAATATGTCAAATTTGTTGCAGCTAACTTCAGAGCGAAACTTAAACATCCTCACAACTAAAAGTCTTTCAACCGTGCCGCAAGTATTAGATCGTGTATCAACGTTAACGAGAAAGTTAATTATTAAAGTTGCAGTCTGGCCTAAAACGAGTTGCGAATTCTAACCTAAGTATAAGTGTTAAAGTTAAACTTAAATAAATGAAGTGATAAAATACTTACCAAGCTCTTAAGAATTAAAGAGCCTTGAATTAAAAAAAAAACCCTAAATTTTGAATTATATAAAAACTAAAAACTAAAGTTAAAATTGAGCTCCAAATCATAAATTGTGAAATTGTTAGAGAATTTAATCCTAAAGTTTAAAAGTAATCTAAATTAATAGAATAAATTGTTTAATTGAAATTCTATAAAATCTTATAAAGAAACCCTAAAAACTAAATTAAATTTGATAAAGAAATAACCCTAACCTTAAAATTAAATTAACCTAAAAGCAAAACCTATGTACAATTTATAAAGGTTAATAAATACATAATATTATAACGTTTGCAAAAAAATAAACCCGCCATCTTTTTCTTTATATATAAAGAATATTCCGCCAAAAACTCATAAGGCTCTCTCCTTTTAAATCTAACCCCCAAATAAACTATAAGCATGGTAAATATATGAAAAAAATACTAAATTTACATCATTGGAGCTATATAAACCTAGATAATCGCCAAAAACTGATTTTTGTGACCTTTGACCTTGAATAACTCTCGACGCAGACACGTGATTTTATGAGACTTTTGAGACAGTATTTAGAACACCAAAATAAAGCCATGTACGAGTTTCCAGCCTATTACCTGGAATTCGGAGGTTGACCCCTTTTTTTTGCCTTATTTGACTGGACTATTGCAGAACAACTTATACTGTACTATATTTAGCTTCTACTTTCTGTTCTACAACCGATTCTTTTGGAGTATGGAGTTTGTCCCCTTTGCAATAGGTTATTTACCTCCAAACAAGAACAGCTTGCTTTAGAATTGATTCTGCAACAGTGAAACCTTACATTTT
Organism: Delia radicum; assembly: GCA_021234595.1. NCBI lineage: Eukaryota > Metazoa > Arthropoda > Insecta > Diptera > Anthomyiidae > Delia > Delia radicum. The sequence goes on from CM037853.1 coordinate 34,003,614, forward strand.
AACTTTCAGGAACCTGTTCCATGTAACCGGTGGTAAAAGCAGATGTTCCAGATATGTATATGGCCTCAGAAAATATGATCGTGTGTCAACCTACAGCTTTGAGTTGTACAGGGTATCGTTTGACAATCTACTTAAATTTAGAACCCTTATTATGCTCCATAAAATTGTTAATAATCGTCAACCATTACATCTTTTTCGAGAGCTAAACCTTACACAATCCGATCGAAATAATATGATAACACCAATACGACACATTTTTCTTTTGTCAGAAAGACAATTCTTTATTAACTCAGTAAGTCATTGGAACTCATTACCCATAAAGCTTTAGCGGATGAGCAATATAAATAACTTTAAAGAAGCATTAAAAACTCATTTAAATGATAGTTCTGCGATATGAATATGTATGTTTTAAATTGAGATTTTAAACTTTTTCTTTTGGTTTTTTTTATTCTTTTCAACAATTTTTAAATTAAAATTTTATAAAAAATTCTTTTTTTAATATTTTGTAATTTTTATTTTTGTTTAAATTTTATATTTTGTAAAATTCAATAATGACTCATAATTTAAATGATCAAGAATCTATTCTCGTACTATCAGGATACCAATAAATAAATTAACTAAACTAAAATTAAATTAAAAAGTTCAGAGGTAATCTGCTTGAAAAAAATGTTGCCGTGTTTTTCTATGGTGAGCCTGGCACAGGGGGGGACAATTGGACTTTTTTTTTGAGTAAATTTGCCTACAGTCCACAGTTTTAAACGAATTTGAAAAAAATAAAATTTTAAAAATAACTGGCTAAATTTCAGATTGATTCTTAATGGCCGACTTTTTAAAGCCATTTATTTTATATCCGTAATAAATATTCAGAATCAGCTAAATTTCCATTTTTATGATATTTCTGCAATAAAAATTTTAAAAGGTGTGCTATACAAACGAAATGTATTTCAAATTAAAGATAACACAGTGCAACACATAAAATGCAAACTCCTTTTTCGGTACGGTTCTTCGAAGAACTTAGTTAGTTTAGCTAGTTTAGCTGCTGTTCGGATTTTATGGCCTCATGTATATTTTGGCTAAAACTTAATTTTTCCGAAAAACATAGAATACTTCTGAGTAATATCCCACAAATGTTTTAAGATCGAACCAGTCGTTTAGACGTAATTAATTTTTTGTGCTAGATTGGCATTTTATCTCACTGTGCGAAGTTCTTTCGAGTGAGGTGAGATTTGTTAGGAATATTCTATGGAAATTTACCAAAGAGAATACATTTGTTATACTTATCTTTAATATTTACCATGAAAATTAAACGAAATGTTTAAAAGAAATGAAATGTTTAATATATACATTTTAACATGAGTTCAAACGAACAAAAAGTGCACTTTTACTACTCGAGCTACTCCATGTAGTCGCGCTACTCGTTTACTACTCGAATAGTTCGAAAACGGATGGTCTTGGGTTGTACCATTTCACTGAGTTATTTCTTACTCAAATGAACGAATATACACAGTTTTAGCTTTAAACACTGCGAGAATTCTCTTCATGATATTTATGAATTCTTGCATAAAATCAATGAAGTTGGTATAATCCATTGAAAGTTTTTATTTAACTAATGCAAGTATTCATAAAATTTTATGAAAAACATCATTCTATGTATTAAAATTTTTGTTTACTCAATAAAGAAAATTCATTTAAAAGCTAATTTCATACAAACTATGAAACTGTTCATAACAATGAAAATTATTCAAGTTCGAGGCCATACTCTATATTTCTTTATTGGGATATTGTCCTAACAAATAATATATAGAGTTTTTGTTTTCAAATTTATTAATTGACCACTTTTAGGAATGTGTTAATAGATCTATTTGAGGAATTTTCTAGGTTCCCATCGTCAGAATACGATTTGAAAGCGGTAACAATCCCATGCCAGGCATCAAACATTCATATAAACTAGTTTACTCACTACATGAGAACTAATATATGAGATTGAAGTTAAAGATTATAACCATTGATCAAAAATAAATTGAAAACTTGTTTGTTTGTTATGTGCACCACCTCTGGTGGATATTCAATACACGTTTTTTATTTTGTTTCCTCCTTTTTATTTTTGTTTCGTTTATAAACAAAACAGTGTTCTGATGATGGGAACCTAGAAAATTCCGAAATAGATCTATCAACACATTCCTAAAAGGGTCAAATAATAAAATTAAAAATAAAAAACTCTATAGATTATTTGTTAGGACAATATCCTAATAAAGAAATATAGAGTATGGCCTTGAACTTGAATAATTTTCATTTTCATTGCACAATTAAAGGTCAAAAGAAAACATAATTTTTATTTTTTAATAAAAATTATATCAAACTTAGCTTTTCATTGTTTCATTCATTAGCTTCGATTTGTTTTATTTGTTTGCTGAAAATGTTTATCGTCCACTAAAATTAATTTTCCTTTGTCCACTAGAATTCGCTCTATGTAGCAAAATGAGAATACTTTTCCTGTTTTAGCCCATAACCTGAAAAAGTTTCCAAAAATCTGGTCTAAGCGAATTGCTATGTCCATATCCTTTTAAGATTTAGAGATTTAGGGAGGGTGTTGATTTTTACCTTCATGCCCTTCCCCTTGATAATATTAGTCCCGTTTACGCAGATGTCTACGCGGCATTAGGAATATATAAAAATTCAACGAATATTTTCTACAAAACTAATACACTATGAAACTTTTCAGATCAATAAAAACAAGGGTGGCCAATCGTAAAATTTATTCGATTAACCGAACAAACAAAATAAATTTCGAAGGACCAATTAAAAAATCCAGATTTTCAACTAAGGAATAATTCGAATAAATTTTGACGATTAATCGAATAAAAGGAATAATTTCAAAATTTATATTTTTTAATTGAAATTTTTTGGAAAGTGAACTAATTAAAGGAAAAACTTCGGGTTCTGATGAGATCTTTAGCTAATATGTATCAACCTAGCCTAGTATCAACCTAGCTAATATGTTTGATTTGCTTTTTTTTTGTAAATATACGGAGGTTGAAAGCTCGTTATAAATTGAAAATAACATAAAAATAATCTCGATGTATATAAAAACAAAAAACTAATATAACTGTAAAAAATATTACTTGAGCCAGAGTACACACTAAAAATTTTTTATATAAATAGAACATTTTTGGTCTTCAAAGTTTAGTAACGTCATGATGCTTGTTAGGAAAAGACCTAACCACGGTCTTCATTACTAAGAAGACAAGAATGGAGCAAAATTGATGATTAATAGGTTTTTTGTTAAAGTTCTGCCTATTATGGAGGCTCTAGCTTTTCTAAAACTTCGGGTTCTGATGAGATCTTTAGCCAGATCGAAATAGTATTATCAACCTAGCTAATATGTTTGATTTGCTTTTTTTTGTAAATATACGGAGGTTGAAAGCTCGTTATAAATTGAAAATAACATAAAAATAATCGCGATGTATAGAAAAACAAAAAACTAATATAACTGTAAAAGGAAAATAGATAAGTTATATAAAAATTTTACAATTTTGCAATAAATTGCTAAATATTTCAAGCTTTTTAAAATAACAACAAAAATGTCTAATAAAAATGGAATAAATTATGGAATAAATTATCAAGCCATAACCGCCAAAAAGAAGTAAGTGCCAAAATTATAATTTAGGCATAGAAAGTTAATCATGTTTTTTGCGTGTAGAAGCTTATCTAGGTCTAAAAGACCTACATATATGATAATTGAACTACTTCTGTTTCGAAAATAATAACACTTTGACAGTAAAAATACACGTAACTTATAATTTAATATCTTTTTTGAAAATAAAATAAAATTAACTCATATTCAATTATTTTAATAGCTGTTTTTGCAAAACAAAATGTTATATTTTTTTTTAAAGGACCTAAAGTATAAGAAAAAAAAATATTTTTCTTTGATATGTCGAAGATAAAATCGATAAAACATTAAAATTATTGTTAAAAGAAACAAAAATAATATTTTGATTTACTTTGCACAAGAGGCACACACTTCAACTTCAATAAGTTAAACTCCTTACCCTTGCAATACTTCGCAACATTTGGTTTTACCATAGAGTAACTATTAACAGAGATGAAATACCTCTCAGGGGCCTCTCAACAGAAGGCGAGCTCTTTCCACCCCAGGAACCAACATTTTATGTTTATAATGAGTCAAGTTGCAATCATTTTTTTGAAAGCTTTTCTTGTGGGCGTTGTGGTGTAATGGTTAGCGCGTAGGACTGTTGCACAGATGGTCCCGGGTTCGATTCCCGGTGACGACAACATCAATTTAGAAAATTAATATGTATGAGTTTTCTATCACTTATATGTATCGCTGCGCCCACCTTCGGTGTTCCCATAGCATATAACCCCACCGAAGTAAACCAATGAATCAGGGCTATGAAACAAAAAGCTTCAATAAATTCGCCAACTCTACATCAGGTGGCGACCAACAACTGTTCTAAGACTTGTCATCTAGCGCAATTACAGTGTTGCCATGTTTGAAGCCCTTCATCTTTCACCACCTTTCATCTCTCCACTATCCCCTTTCCAAAGAAAGCAACACATGAATTAATAGGAAGAATTTCCTGAGTGTTGCTTCTCTTTTTAAAAAAAAAAAAAAAAAATTACTAAATATTTCAAGCTTTTTAAAACCTCTTAAAAAATAACAGAAAAATGTCTAATAAAAATCGAATAAATCATGGAATAAATTATCGCACCGTAACCGCCAAAAAGCCAAAATTATAATTTAGGCATAGAAAGTTAATCATGTTTTTTGCATGTAGAAGTTTATCTAGGTCTAAAAGACACACACATATGATAATTGAACTACTTCTGTTTCGAAAATAATAACACTTTGACAGTAAAAATACACGTAACTTATAATTTAGTACCTTTTTTGAAAAATAAAATAAAATTTACTCATATTCAATTATTTTAATAGCTGTTTTTGCAAAACAAAATGTTATATTTTTTTTAAAGGACCTAAAGTATAAGAAAAAAAAATATTTTTCTTTGATATGTCAAAGATAAAATCGATAAAACATTAAAATTATTGTTAAAAGAAACAAAAAATAATATTTTGATTACTTTGCACAAGAGGCACATACTTCAACTTCAATAAGTTAAACTCCTTACCCTTGCAATACTTCGCAACATTTGGTTTTACCATAGAGTAACTATTAACAGAGATGAAATACCTCTCAGGGGCCTCTCAACAGAAGGCGAGCTCTTTCCATCCCAGGAACCAACATTTTATGTTTATAATGAGTCAAGTTGCATCATTTTTTTGAAAGCTTTTCTTGTGAGGTTGCCATATTTTTTAAAAATAAATAAGTTGCGCTTGCCAGTTTCGGTAAAAATTATGACATGTTCTATTTTTTATAACATAAGACCAAATTTTTTTTTACAGTTATATTAGTTTTTTGTTTTTATATACATCGAGATTATTTTTATGTTATTTTCAATTTATAACGAGCTTTCAACCTCCGTATATTTACAAAAATAAAGCAAATCAACATATTAGCTAGGTTGATACTAGTATTTCGATCTGGCTAAAGATCTCATCAGAACCCGAAGTTTTAGAAAAGCTAGAGCCCATATAATAGGCAGAACTTTAACAAAAAACCCATTAATAATCAATTTTGCTCCATTCTTGTTTATTTTTTTAATTTAACCAATACTCAGGGTTGCCCCCTACACATGCAGTGCATTGTATTAATCAGGAAAATAGGGTATGGGAAGAGGAAGAGGAAGAGGAAAGAGGGAGTAGTGTTTGTGGATATTTGATTTAAATTTTTCTAAATTGTAAGTAACAGGGAAGACTTCTGCCGAATGGTTTTTAGTTTGTTTTGTTTGTGAAAAAAAAATTGTTTTTCTGTATACTTGTTTCCCAATCAAAATTGTGTTTTTATTGAATTTTAAAAAAATATTTTTAAAACTTGTTTATGCTATTAAAAGTTTACAAGTTAAAAAAAAAACTGCAAAAAAGTGTATTTAATACGAACAGTAGTAATTACATTAAAAATTTCAACATTTTGAGTCACAAGTTTTTTATTACATTATTTGGGTGGTAATTAAGCACATTTTTTAGCATAATAAATATTACAAGACTTTTTGATTTTTTGTTAAAGCATTTATTTAGCATATTTTTGGTTTCTTACGATATAGCAGATTTTGTAATTTTTGCTATATGATTTAGGATATTTTGAAGAAAATTATCTGGCAACACAGCATCAAACACAATTTCAACACCTTCAAAGATATCTCTAAAAACAACATAGATATATCTAAAAAACATAGATATCTCTAAAAAAAAAAACGTGTTTTTTATTCTTTACTCAGTTGGGCAGATCTGGTGAAGAAAAATAAAGAGTCCGCGTTGAGTACCTAAGAGCAGTATATAACCCATGTGGTTATATATTGAATGACTATGAGTAATAACAAATTCACATTATGAAAGGCGTGGTAGAGAGGAATGAGTGTATTTTCTAAAAATCATAACTACATTGTAAATTTTCAATTTTTTCTGCATCAGACTGCGCAGTTTCTGGTATTGAACCTTTGTCAGTGACCCTGTTTTTTGAATTTTTGAATAATGTAATATTTGTTATGTTTTTTTATTTGTTTGATTGCGTCTATATGACAATTTTCTGTGCAATCACTGACCGTGGTATAGATAAACTGATTTCTAATGACACATGCACTCGCACTACACGTTAGACAGAGCGCTTTAGCCTTCTGAGCTATCGTCAGGTCGAGTTTTGTTCACATGTTTAAATGTTTCTATGATACAATTAGTTCGTTTCTATGCAAAATTAAATATAATTAAATTTTTACTACAAGTTAGACAATTTTAAAATAATATTCGATTTTAAAATTAAAGATTTAAATAAAAAAATTTTGACAACTATTTACAGTGTAGGTCTTTTCGACCTACAGCTTTTTTTTGAAACTAATACACTTTAACCTTATGCTAAAAAAGAATATAATATTTTATGTAAAAAATTGTGAAATTTTATATTCCGAAATAAAAATTAAGCTATCTTTAGCTATCTTTAGCAGAAAAATTTAAAAATATAAAGATGACAATATAGAAGATGACAAAGCCAATTGTGACAATTTTTTGTTGTTGTTTTGGTTTTTCTTTGATATTTTAAATTTTGAATCTCGCTCCTAGACGAGGACAAGAAATTCTCATTGAGTTTGTGATTTAACATAACAAATATCTCTAGAAATTATAATAACAAAGTCCCCTGAAGATTTCCTTAGGCAGGAATGAAATCCGGATAGGGACACGCCTACATCAGATTGCTTTACACAATTTGTTAAATAAGTTTTGGGACTTTAGCACATTTAATTACTATAAATGCAATTAATGTTTATCCCGATGAAAATAAATTTATATAAACCATATAGATCTAAAAGACCTAGATGTACTTCCTAGGGTTAACAGGAGATGCTTTTAGCTAATTTTTTAAAATTTTTCTTTGGCTTATCCAATTGCAGTGGAATACTGAATATATTCAAATTCCATAGCAATTGGATAAAACAAAAATTAAAAAATATGTAAAAAAAAGTTGAAAAAAATCTCCTATTTAATTATGATTTTGGCGTTTACGTCTTTTTGGCGGTTAGTGCTCAATATCGCTAAGAATTTCCAGGAGTGATTCCCCATCAAAAACTTTCCAAAAAGGTAAGCGGGTTTGTAATCAAGCATTTTGGGCAGAACGCATTCCTTACTAGATTACCTACTCGATTCTTTTAACAGGGCGTGAGACTAAAATAATTGATTCTTTAGAATTGATTATTTTTTTACCGAAGAACCATTTACTTTATATTTTTAAGAACTACATACATTTTTTAATAAAGAAATAGTTCCATTGTAAAACTACGAAGTACTTACACAAAAAAAAAAAAATAAATAGTTCCCTAGAAAAAATAAGAAGTACTGACATTTAAAAAAAAAAGAAGTAGCTCCATAAGTAAATTCAACTTTTACTCACACGTGATTCTCCTAGGTCACTCAAATATAACGATCAAAACTAATACGGAAATAAATTCCTAAAAAGTGAAACAAAAATATGACTCACGCACAATCACCCTCGAAAGTTACACTCATTCACGATAACGTCAGTAATTTCAACTTCCACTCACAATTTTCTGCTCACGTGAGTTAAGTTTCCAGGAGATATTATTTCACAGGAAACTTCCAAAATCACAGAAATTCAATGCACTTTTAAAATGTTTACGAAATTCAATTTATTTTATTTTATTTCACAAAATTACAAACTTCGTTTTATTTATTTTACAAAATTACAAATCCGTTTTATATATTTTTACAAAATTACAAATCCGTTTTATATATTTTATTTTACGAATTCCGTTAATTTAATAATGTTCTATATTCAATGGTCCCTCTGTAAGTGAATCGATCTCCAGAAAATCAATCTATTATATTCTTCAGTCAATACTGACAGAATAATCAATATTGCTGATCGGAAAAATCTAAACAAAGAAATTCATTGTGCCACTTACAAGCAGAGCTTGTATGTTGCAACAATGTCTGGATTTATAATTAGAACATCAACTGTAGGCAAAATTCTACAGTTGCGACAAAGTTAAATCAAAAATACATTGCTTTGCTTGAAGAAAAGGGCATTGTTCTTTGTTACAATTTTACCAAGAATTTAAGTGTGCTAATGTACTTGAAAAATGTAAACAACCAAAATTATTTAGAATTTTAAATGTCAGCACTTCAAAACTATTAAATCATTAATTGTAACAAAGCAGAACGTTTAGAATGAAATCTTAATTAAAGTAATATTAATAATAATAATAATAGTGTTAATAATAATAGTAGTGTTAGTAATGACAATAATAATGATAAATGATGGTTACTGTTGAGGTGCCGTAACTCCTCCCCCCTTAGAATAGAGTGAAGGCCACAATGAATTAGTTGGGGCTGGAACGGGAACTGATGTGGTTGTTGTATAAATTATTTGTTTCCTTGATGATACTGATGCTATTATTATTATTAGGATGAGTAATGTTGTTAGTGCAGCATAGATTGAGCCGACATGGATAATTGCTGTTTCTTTAAATGTTGTGATGTTGTTGATGTTATCAATGTTTAGTTGTTCTAGCGTCATTAATGTTGTTACTTTAGTTGTAGAGTTCACTTTAATTGTGGAGTTGTCATTTGGTAGAAGGTTGACTTTATCCCAAAATATGGATGTTTCATCGTAATAATTATATTGTTGATCTCGATGCTACAATTTTTGAAGAAAATGAAGCCAGTGCCTTTAATTCCCACTGGAGTCTTTATTCTGCAAGTAGATTTTATTAGTACTGTCGGTATATTTATAAATACAATAAAGTTGTTTTCTATTTGCAGGATTTTGGATATTTTTCCCAAATCCTTTAGATTGCAGTGTGCCGTTCCTCCGTTGAACAGTGGTCCCAAGCATGTTAAATCTTCCATCAGTTCTTCTTGTAGTGAGTTACAATAAAAAATGTTCTCCACCCTGGGGCAAATGCTCGTGAGTTTGTGTAGTTTATGTTTGTTATGTATTATATATGGAGGAATGATTATCTCCTTAGTGTTATTAATTGGTAATGGGATAATGTGATAAAGTTTGTAATTCTCTTTACTTATTATTGGTATTTTGAAATTAAATATTATTTTTGTACCGTTATAAAAGGCTTGTAGCTCGAGCAATTCGTATATGTGCTCGTCTGAATCCAAGAAATTCTCATATTCAGTGAGGTTTCTTAGATATTTGCCATCTGAACTCAAGAAATTCTCATATGCAGTGAGGTTTCTTGAACCCAAGGAATTGTCATATTCCATGACGTCTTGTCTATTTGGGAATTTATCATATTCCATGATATCTCTTACTTTAGCAGGTTCCTCAGTATTCAGAACGTATTTAGAAATAATATTCAGTTTAGCGAGAATAATTGCCTCGCCTATATTCGTTATATGGTTATACAACAGATCTATGTTATAATTTACCCTATTCAAATATTGCATTTCTGAGATTTCTTTCGAATTCTTATTAATTCTATTTGAGTTTAATATGAAGTTTCTTGATATAATTTCTTGTTCCCTATTTATGTGTTCTGTTATGTTCCCAAATCTTTGTATTATCTTGTGGTTTAAAAGCTTTTGTTCCCTCCAATTACTGTGTGACAAAATCCCTTCATTATTCATCTCTTTGATTTCCATATCGAGTTTCTTTGCGTCTTCAGCGTCCATATTTCCTGTTATGAATTTAATTGCCGATCCAAGTCCGTTAATAAGTCCTCTTTTTGTGCGTTTAAATGGCAAAAGGGTGTTGAGTCTATTTCTGAGTTCATTGAATTTGAAATCTGACATTGATAACAGATTTTGGATTCCATCATCTTGGTCTTTTTCTCTTATTGCATTAATAGTATTAACTATACTCCTTATGTTAGAAACGTAGTCGTCAAGATTAATAATATGCATTAGATTACGATATCCTTTTTTACTTTTGCTGGTCCCAGATCGAATTTCATTATCTTTTGATTATGATCTACATTTTGAATATTGATGACTTGCCCAGTTGTTAATGCAAGTCTGAAATGAGATTAATTAAAACAAAACAAGTTATGAGAGGTTTTCGAATTTTCGTCTGTTTTGGAGTCGTGTTTTATGGATCTTCTTATCCTTCTGTGTTACAATTGTTACATTATTATCAGTTTTAATTTTATGCTCTGAAAATCTTGGTGTCATTTTATTTCGTTTACATTCCTTTCGCAGAATTTTTTCACCTATGTTTCTGTCCAGTGGTTTGGACCTTCTCTCATTAAGTTTTTCGATCCTTTTCTCCGTTTGTCTTTCCATGTGTTCCTTAATTGAAGGAAATAATTTTTCCTGAAATTCGTTGAGTTTTTGTAAGTATTCATGCTCATTATTATATGTTATCTGCCTGTCAAACGTGTAGGGTCGACCAAAAAACAGCTCATATGGGGTTAGCTTTGTGGCTGAGTGAATGGCATTATTATAAGTTATTAAAACTTCTCGGAAAATATCCTCATGATCCGTTGACAATTTTAAATTTTTCTTCTTTATCATTATTAAACGATATATTTCAGTCAACGTAGAATGTAGCCTTTCTACTGGAGAATTACTGCTACTTTGTTGAAACGAAGTAAAATGAAGGTTTATGTCATATTGCTTGCAATAGTCCTTAAATATGTTTGAGTTAAATTCAGACCCTTGATCACATACTATTTTTCTGGGAATACCATAGAGAGATACAAAGTTATTTATGGCTTTAACCACTGACAAGCTTGTCCTATTAGGAAGTGTTGAAGCGAAAGCAAATTTAGAAATTTTTCGATAATCGTCAAAATTTGTTCTTTATTTATTGCATAAAGGTCGATATGTAAAATATCCAGGGGTTTCAAAGGTGTTTCTGGTTTCATAAATTCTATAGTTGGAGGACGCCTATCATACTTTTGTGTGCGGCAAATGATACAATTATTTATTGTTCGAGTGATCTTCTCCTTCATACAGGGAAAAAAATATTTCCTCTTCAGGTGAATATGAGTCTCGTTAATGCCCCTATGGTTATTATTCTCGTGATACTCTCTGATAGTGGCTTCTTGTGCGTTTTCTTCTGTTATGTCTTCTAAGATTTCCATGCTTCTGAGTATTTTGAAGAGTTTACTGTGGAAAAAGTATTTAGAGTATGCTGCTTGTACCATTTTGAATGTATCATTGTCTGTAAATATTACTGTAAGTTTGTTGGGCGGAAGGTATTTTCGAATAATTTCAGTAATTTTTCCTTCGTCGAATGATTTCTCTTTAATTATACGCCGCTGTTTATTGCGAAAAATGGTTTCAAGAGTCATTGATGATTCTGGGCAATCTTTTTTTAATACCAATTGTAGATTGAATTCATTCAGAGGGCGCTCAGAAATATAAATTCCGTCATCCAAATTTCCAATGGCTGAATGAATGGTTGAACCCTGTGTACCTTGAATTGATAGTGTATCATCCATATTCTGCGGTAAAACTTCTTCTGAAATTTCCTCATTGTGGTGAATCTGAATTTCCGACTGGGTTTTATCTGTATCTATTTTAATTCTACTCAATGCATCAGCGTTTGTATTACTTTTGCCCTTCTTGTAGATAATTTGATAGTCAAATTCCTCGAGTTTCAATCGCCATCTTACTAATTTTGAGTTTGGTTCCTTTAAACTCATAAGCCAAGTCAAAGGTCTATGATCTGTGACTATAAAAACTTTCCGACCAAAAATGTATGGTCTAAAATATTTTGTCGCCCAAACTATAGCCAGTAATTCTTTCTCGATTGTTGAGTAATTGCATTCGGTCTCGGACAGAGTGCGGCTTGCAAAACATAATGGTTTGTCATTACCAATTGTACCCTGTGATAGTACAGCACCCAATGCCACATTGCTTGCGTCGGTTGTTAAGATGAATGGTCTAGAGAAATCCGGATATTGAAGAATTGGATCATTTGTAAGTATCTCTTTTCCTGTTTCAAATGCTTTTATATATTCCTCTGTCAATTTAATTGATCTTCCTTTTTTCAGGCAACTGGTCATTGGTTTAACAATTCTTGCGAAATCCTTTATGAATTTTCTATAATAACCTAATAGTCCAAGGAATGATTTTATTTCCCGTTGAGTTCTTGGTATCGGGAAATTTTTGACAGCATGGATCTTGTCAGGATTTGGTTTAATTCCCTCTCCGGTGACAATATGTCCTAAGAAGGCGATTTCCTTTTTTAGAAATTCGGATTTATCCATCTGAATTTTAAAATTAGCTTCACGAAGTCTTTGAAAACTTGTTTGAGGTTTAATATGTGTTCGTCCAAGGATGTTGAGTAAATAATTATGTCATCCAAGTATACCAAGCAAATTTTTCCAACAAGATCACCAAGGACATTGTCCATAACCCGTTGGAATGTTGACGGAGCATTCTTTAAACCGAATGGCATACGAACGTATTCGTAATGACCATTTTCAACAGTGAATGCTGTTTTTGGAATATCGTCAGGATTCATTTCTATCTGATGAAACCCACTCGCCAAGTCAAGGGTAGAGAAATACATGCATTTCCCCAGTTTGTCCAGTATATCCGTTATGTTCGGGAGTGGATATCTATCCGAGATGGTTTTTTTCGTTCAGTTTTCGGTAATCAATGACTAAACGCCACTTGCGATTACCACTAGCATCTAGTTTCTTTGGAACTACCCAGACAGGTGCACTCCAAGGTGAATAACTGGGTCTTATAATCCCTTGGTCCAACATGTTAGAAATTTGATTGCTAACTTCTTCTTTGTGCACATACGGATATCTATACGATTTAGTATAAATTGGTATGTCATCTGAAGTTTGGATCGAATGTTTGATTCTGTTTGTAAAGGTTAAGTTATCTTCTTCATTAAAGAAGATATCCCTATATTCGCGTAGAATCTTTGAGACTTCTCTAATTTCGACCGGGTTTAAGTGATCCAGTCGCAATTTTTGTCGAATATCCATTTTCGGGGTGTTACAGGTATCCATGTGAACATTCAAATTATTTATTTCCACATAGTCATGAGGATTATACGCCTCTGCGTCTAACAGGTCTTCCAAAAAGAGGACCTGATCTGTGTCTGAGGTGTTCACAACGTCCATATAGCTGTAACCATCGTTTGACTGATAAAGGCCACCTTGGATGAACATATGTTCATTTATTTTCGTATCTTTTAAATTAATCTGTCCATTCTGTATGTTCACAGGAAGTTTCACAATATTTCTCGATTTAGGTTTCAGGGTATAACGTTTTGATGGTCTGTTTGTTCTAAATTTCAATGGAATGACCTCACCATTTACCCTTAGGCATTTATCCGGCAAATCAATTACCGTTCCGGTTTCTGTTAAGAAATTTAAACCCAATAACCCGTCGAAATAATTATGGAATTTGAAAAGAAGAAAATCAAAATTACCTTTCTTGTTGAATTCCTTAAATATATGTAAGGTAACCTTTTTATTTAGTCGATGGTTCTTAAATACAGTTCTGATTGTCACCGATTTCATTTCCCTCTGATCTTTTTCCTTAATAAATCGTGGATTAATAAAAGATGAAGACGCCCCCGTATCTATCAGAAAGCGGAGAGGTCTTCCGAATGGAGAGGCAATATCTACGTATGCCAATTCCGACCCGTGAACATTTAAGTCTATGTATTCGGCGGGTTCATCGAGGCAAATTCGTAAAAATTCTGCATATCCTCAATATTTGTCCGTTCCAATTGATAACCGTCTAGATCCTGATAATTTTCCGTTCCTGGAGGATTATCCTCAATAGGTTGGGATTCCTCAACAACCGAAAAGTTCACACCGTAATTCCCAAATTCGCCAGGTGGTGGATAATTATCAATATTATGCAACTCCATTCTGGAGTTGGAAGTTCTCGCACTAGGTGACGATTTGATGTACCCACTCTGTTTATTTCCGAAACGAGAATAGGTAGTGCTAGTTTCCATTGGTTCTGGTGTATTGTTCGTAGGTCTTATTGCCTTTGTAAAGGAAGTGTTATTGGATGCTTTTGAGTTAAAAGGGTTGGTGAATGATTTAGCGTTAAAAGGTCTTGTCGCCGTATTATCGAATGTAGAAGGGTTGTTTTGTCTAAAATACCCTGGTTGACTACGGTTTTGTAGTTGTGGAGGCCTATCGTATGGCCTAGTAGTATAATTGTAATGTGGTCTATATCCACGATAATCGGATTGTCCCCGATAACCAGGAGACTGGTTAAAATTCATCCTATTTCTGGCTTGACCATAAAATATATTCTGCTCTTTTATGCAGAATGTCAGAGCTATTGCCAGAGACTCTGGCCTCATCGCCCTGATTGATGAACCCAATGGTTCTTTAAGGCCTGTCAGGAAAGCATTAAGGCACATTTCCGCAAAAAGGTCTTTTTTAGCCCGAATAACACCCATGTCCTTTTCGTGAATGAGGATGTTGTTATACAGTGTCGACTGTATTTCCACGATTTCACTATAAAATACTTCTAATAACTTATTCTCCTGTTTAATAGAATGTAAATCTCGAATTAGCGACGTTTCTGTTCTCTTATCCGAGTAGTGGAGAATCAGATTATTCTTAATGTCGTCCCAGATAAGTGGAGTGCCATACATATTTAAAACCTCATTCGCCTTGTCCACTACCTTATTCCGAATGGCCCTTAATAATATCTGACCATAAGGAGTGTTATCCGTTCCTCGTATATGTAGAAGAATTTCTTCCACGTTATTAATAAACTCGTATAAGAGTTTTCGATTTCCATCAAATTTTGGCAAGTCTTTGATGGCATCAGGAATTCTCAAGGAATTGAAAATGTCGCCATGTGTTGCCATAATACCCTCCGTACCAGTTGGTACGGTTTGCAACCCACTTGATCCAGGAACTGAGGTCATTCTGGAGAGTTCCGCTTGAACAGTTTCCGGAATAGCTTCTAGGGATCTGCTTTTAAACAATTTCGAATAAGGGGAGAACCTTTTTGAAATTTTTGACATTAAGGTCACAAGAAATTATATATTTTCCCGTGTTGTTACAATTGAACAACTTTCACGAACACTTCTTATTGAAGAGAGAACAAAAAGTCCAAAAGTAAATATAAGAACACTTTCCAAAAACACTTTAATTTTTTTTTTTCCTTTTCCAGAGTTTTATAGAAATAGGATTTAAATGAAAGAGCCTTTGGAGTTTTAATCAACAAATCCAAATTCTTTTATCTTCCGTTCTTTCTTCCTTTCCAGAGTTTTATGGAAATAAAATTTCGAATAAAAGATTTTGGACACTACCGGTAATATCTCTTTTTTTTCCTTTTTAAATTAACTTGCAATATTTGTTTGGTAAATTTTCCTTTCTTTTATCTTCTTTTTCTTTCTTTATTTTCTTTAATAATTTATAACTTAATCACATATCCCAAAAAAAAAATCACGATAATAATGATAATTATGATAATTATGTGTGTTTATGTTTATAATTTCAAGACTTACAGTGCCCCAAGAATGATGATTTGCATTATTATTATTGTTGGATTCTTCTCTTTTTTTTATAGTTGCAGTTGCTTTTTGTTGCGGTTGTTGTTATTACAGTTGTCTTCTTTTGTATTGTAGGTGTTGTTGTTGTCGTTGAGAGCGTTGCTTGTTAATACAAGCTTCCGTTGACTGCGCCAGTTAAGTTTCCAGGAGATATTATTTCATAGGAAACTTCCAAAATCACAAAAATTCAATGCACTTTTAAAATGTTTACGAAATTCAATTTATTTTATTTTATTTCACAAAATTACAAACTTCGTTTTATTTATTTTACAAAATTACAAATCCGTTTTATATATTTTTACAAAATTACAAATCCGTTTTATATATTTTATTTTACGAATTCCGTTAATTTAATAATGTTCTATATTCAATGGTCCCTCTGTAAGTGAATCGATCTCCAGAAAATCAATCTATTATATTCTTCAGTCAATACTGACAGAATAATCAATATTGCTGATCGGAAAAATCTAAACAAAGAAATTCATTGTGCCACTTACAAGCAGAGCTTGTATGTTGCAACAATGTCTGGATTTTATAATTAGAACATCAACTGTAGGCAAAATTCTACAGTTGCGACAAAGTTAAATCAAAAATACATTGCTTTGCTTGAAGAAAAGGGCATTGTTCTTTGTTACAATTTTACCAAGAATTTAAGTGTGCTAATGTACTTGAAAAATGTAAACAACCAAAATTATTTAGAATTTTAAATGTCAGCACTTCAAAACTATTAAATCATTAATTGTAACAAAGCAGAACGTTTAGAATGAAATCTTAATTAAAGTAATATTAATAATAATAATAATAGTGTTAATAATAATAGTAGTGTTAGTAATGACAATAATAATGATAAATGATGGTTACTGTTGAGGTGCCGTACCTCGTGCGCTTCCCTAATTTATACCTAACCACAGTTTAACAAAATTTAGGCAACATGCAATTTCTGTTTTTAGTATTATTTTCCTGCAAATAAAAATTTGTTTGAAAATATATATGAGATAAATTCTTTAAAATTGTATAAACTTCTTTTTTCAAAATTAGGAACTACTTCCAATAACGTCCTTTTTTAAGAAAACGTATATGATTACTTCTTGAGTACAAAAAGTTATACATATAAGTTAATAACATTGTAATTTTCTTTTAAGTAAATGAATACTTTGTTATTGAGTTCATGCTTTCTGGTTTAAATTTAACGAATTGATTACAATACTACTTGCTTTTTTGACTCTATCGTTGGAATGAGTTTGGTATTGCAGTTACTAAATTTGGCAATGAGATATGTAAGCAAGTGTGGGCATTACCTTCTTTTTGGAATGTGTAAATTTTTCCTGGGTCATTATATTTTTTCTCAAAAAATTCGCTACTATTTTATGCTAACAAGATTTAAGACAAAACAAACTATATAAAATTATAATAAAATAAATTTTAAAAACATTAAACTTCTGAAAAACAAACGGTAAAATATGCTCAAAAATATGCCCAAAAATAAGTTTTTTCTTTAAAAATTTGCTGTTAAGATCAAATTATGAAGAAATATGGTATTCACTGACATGAAGATTCTGTGATAAAGAAGAAAAAATAGTGAGCACCTATTTTGTTTACCGGTGGGGTCCGAAATGACCCCATTTTTTGTTTTTCGACTTATTTCGAATTGTTTTATAGAAATTTTTGCAAATGGGGTACCAAATCAAAAGCATTTGGAGACGCATTAACTGCTATATGAAAGATGTCCGATAACTTTCAAGTGTTTTTGTTAACTTAAGTTTAAACATTTTAAATTAATGACAACCCTAACACACTACATAGCCACAATTTGTATTAAACTTTTTCTTTTATTGAGTACATAAAAACTGCGTTCAAAAAAATCTGAACTTCCTTTGGTTTAGACATGTTTCCACACAAAAATGTATTACCTTTGGCCCCCAATTTTTAACCGTTAACGAGATTAGGATTGGGCAACCTTTTTTTTTTTTCTTCATCACATACCCAAAATTCATTAAGATCAGCGTGAACCCATCTGGAGACTCCCCTTGTTAGAGAATTTTCTGCATGATATCAATGAATTTTTGCATTAGATCTAAGAAATGTCACTGGAACTCGTCCATTGAAACTTTTCTTAAATAAATATAGTTTTTCATTAAATTTAATTAAAAATTGCATTTTATTTATTAAAAATTTGATACGACTAATAAATAGACTAAAACAGTTAAATTAAAATATGAAGCCTTTTAATAAAGTTTAAGAAATTGTTCATTCACATTGTAAAGAATACTTCAATAGTTTAGTGAAAAAATTTCATTAAAACTCATCCAAGAAATTGTCTCTGTATATGCAATGTATGATCGAAGAAATCAATGTTCTATCATTGATTCGTCGCTTATTGTGCTGAAACAGATAAATATTTTTTTCAAATTATTGCCAAAATTTATAAAAGTTTATGTCGTTAGTGTTATTATTTATGTATTTTTAAAACTATTTTATTCGATATTCGTTCGATTAATCGAATAATTGTGAAAAATTAATCGCTTGATCGTTCAATGAAAAAATATTTAATCGTTGATTTGATCAGAATAAAAACCCGAATAAATGACAACTCTAATAAAAACACATCTAGCCATTTTTTATAAAAAAAAAATAAATTTTTTTTGCGATTTTTAGATAAATTAAATTTTGTATAACTCCAAAAATTTGTAACTTCTTCTGAATTCACAAGTTCGATATAATTTTTATTAAAAAAAAAAAAATTATGTTTTTTCGACCTTTAATTGTGCAATGAAAATGAAAATTATTCAAGTTCGAGGCCATACTCTATATTTCTTTATTAGGATATTGTCATAACAAATAATCTATAAAATTTTGGTTTTCAAATTTATTATTTGTCCCTTTCAGGAATGTGTTGATAGATCTATTTCGGGAATTTTCTAGGTTCCCATCATCAGAACACTGTTTTGTTTATAAACAAAACAAAAAATAAAAGGAGAAAAAAAACAAAAAAACGTGTATTGAATATCCACCAGAGGTGGACCTTGCACATAACAAACAAGTTTTCAATTTATTTTTGATCAATGGTTCTAATCTTTAACTTCAATCTCATATATTAGTTCTCATGTAGTGAGTAAACTAGTTTATATGAATGTTTGATGTTTGGCATGGGATTGTTACCGCTTTCAAAACGTGTTCTGATGATGGGAACCTAGAAAATTCCCGAAATAGATCTATCAACACATTCCTGAAAGTGGTCAATTAATAAATTTGAAAACAAAAAACTTTATAGATTATTAGTTAGGATAATATCCTAATAAAGAAATATAGAGTATGGCCTCGAACTGAATAATTTTCATTTTTATTCTTCTAATTTTTTTAGATAAATTAAATTTTGGATAACTCCAAAAATTCGTAACTTCTCCTGAATTAAAAAAAAAAAAAAAAATTTTGCAAATTTTGTATGTATTGTTGAACTTTTTTCAAATTGCATTTCATTTTGAATTGTCAGGTTTGAGAACATAATTTAAATGTTACTAATGTTGCAAATAGAAAACACTTATTTTTAATAAATGTAAGAAAATATGAAAAGATCTTGTGGGGATCATTTCCCCCCCGCCACTCCCCACGCCCACCAGCAAGTGATATTTTTCAATACAAAAATGTAAAAATGATTACAAATTAAATAAAAATACTCTAAGTCCCCATCCCCCCCAAAAACCTGTTCCTCGATCCGCGCCTGATTACTGGGACCGAATTTTTAATCCAGCATGTATACTAATATTTAAACACAATATATTCCTGTTGATTGTTTTCCTATTAGATTTTACATTACATTGGTGGATTAGAATGAAGCTGAAGATGACCTAGTCGCCTAGGTCGAAAGTGATCTGCCCTTTGAACAGATACTGATAGTTTGCCATTGCTGCGATTTGTTCCTGCGAATTGCACAGCTGAGCATGAGTCATTTAGAAATTTGTAGCGCAAATGTGTACCCAATATATTCTCATACTTATATTGTTCGAATTCCCAAAATGACCAAATTACGATTTTCTGGATCTGTGTGGTTTGTTAATTTTTAGACTATTTTTGTTGTTGAAATTTAAAATATTAGATAAATATTCACAATTTTCATTTCATTAAGATTCAATATTATAACATAAATGCCACCATTTTGCATATTTATTTAGTACTAAACAACTACTTACAGGGAAGGTTACCCAACGCTGATATGCGAATTTAAATGAAACTCGGATATGTGTTGGAAATCCAAAATTAAAGATTTACTTGTGGTTTTTTTGCCATCAGCGATTTTGGCGAATTAAATACTTTTTTTTCTAACATACCCAAGTTCATTCCAACTCCATATGTTAGGCATTGGGGACATTCATTGTAAGTAACTTTATAATTGAAAAACCATGGTCATTTACATGCATATGTACACACCTTGTGGCATCTGTGGTCAATGCCTTTTGGACTTTAGTTGTTTGAGCAATTCTATTAAATTTTCTTAATTTGAAATTGAATTTCTTCAAAATTTTCATTTTGGCTTTATAACAAAAGTATTTAATATAAATGTAACTTGTTTGTTGTTTGTTGTTAACCACTTGAAATTAAATGCATTACTAAATTCTAATAACCCTTTTAAGTTGTATGCAAAATTATATTTAAATGATTTGTTTTTGTGACATATTTCTCATTTATAACTATAATTAACTTTTTCATATAAAATTGCCAGGTTTTATTTATTCACAATTTTTTACTAGGTTTTTTTTTGTACTTACCACGCCTGACATGAGCATTTTGTTACCTAAAACTCAAACCGCCCTAACTAATATTTTATTAATTTTACAGTAGAAGCAAAAAACATGTTTATATGAAAAATATTATTATTTTCATCAAAGGCCGGAAAGTTTTTATTCTTTTGTTTTTATCAAAAATAATTATACACTTTAAAAAATTTATGTAAATTTGCTAATTTAAAATGGGAAATTTTATGTCTAATACATATGACGCAAAAAGAGTAAATATAAACATAAAATGAGTAAAATCAATTTGTAAACATACAATAATACACATAACACATAAAAATAGGTTTTATGTGTTTATTATTAAACAGTTTGTGACTAAAATTAATATTTTGTTGACAAATTTTAGCTTTACGCACAACTATTGTAAATGTACTAGTTTATATTTAGTAGTAATAAAAAATACACATATATTTGTTTGAAAAAAAAAGTATTCAAAAATAAATTTAATAATTATTATGGCGACAAAGTCAATTAAGATGATTCCATTACTAGGGGGAGAATGCGGTATTATTGTAAACAAAATAGCATATTGGACTACGTATAATTATAGTCACCAAATAAGCAAAAATTCAAGAAATAAAAGAAATCTCAAGCGGTGAGGACACTCCTAAACTTGATAAAGTTTTGGTTAAAATACGAAAAAAAATATCATAGTATAACACTGTGAAACAAGAAAAAACATCCCGTACCATTCCAACGGAAAATGAAAGTAGACCAATAGTAGACTAAAACCCCCAAAGGGTTTTGAAATCTATGCTCTTGTTTTGTTTTTATATGCCCTTGAAGTTGACTCTTTTTTAGCATATTAAAATGTTGAAATGGGTAAAAATAAAATGCAATAACGACGACAGCGAGGATGCTCTTTTTCACACAGACGGTTTGGTAGCTTCTTTAGAAGTGTGGTGTTCAAAATGAGCTAAAAGTGAGTCAAAATGTGAGGCTGCCTCAAAATTTTACATACAAATGTGCGAATTTTACTAAATTACGTGAATTGTTCATTTTGTAACCAGACATATTGAGGTGAATAGTGTTGAATATTCACCTCAAGTACTTTTTTTAACAATTTTTTTTTCACCTCGAAATTTTTTTTCACCTCAATTCAATAAGAAATGTTGGACATTTTGTAACCAGAGACATAGTGAATAGTATTGAATATTTTACCTTTAATACTTTTTTCACCAAAATTATTTTTCACCTAAAACCTAAAAATAGAATAATTTTGGTGGAAAAAGTATTCGAGGTGAAATATTTTTTTTATTTTTTTATTTATTATTCTTCAATTAAATAACCGAGCCCAAAGGGCCATATATGGCTAAGAAATAACTACAACACAAGACTACTGTATTATATAAAACAAAAATATAAATAACAATATAATATTAAAAAAGATAAAAGAGAAATAAACATATATAATAAAATAGTAAAAACATTAGAAGTTAAAAGAAAGAAGAGAAAAACAATATAAAGGCACTGTAAACCAATGAATAATTACAATCACACGTTCCATTAAAATGTCAAAAATATTATAACTCATTACCTTGAGCATAGATCAAAATTTTGCGTTTAAAAGTGTAGAATGGTAATTCTAAGGACTTGAGCTCTGTAGGCAAGTGATTCAATATTCATATTCAATACTATTCACCTCTATGTCACTGGTTACCAAATGTCCAACTTTTCTTGTAGTAAACAAAAATGAAGGTGAAAAAAAAATTTCGAGGTGAAAAAATTTTGAGGTGAAAAAAAAATTTCTAAGTGAAGAAAGTTTGAGGTGAAAAAAAAATTTGCTAAAAAAGTACTTGAGGTGGATATTCAACACTATTCATTTCTATATGTCTGGTAACAAAATGAACAAGTCCCGTAATTTAGTAAAATTCGCCAATTTGTATGAAACATTTTGATGATACAATTTGTATGAAACATTTTCATTCATAACTTTTGAGGCGCTAGACCGATTTAACTCATTTTGAACACCACACTTCTAAAGAAGCTACCAAACAGTCTGTGAGCAAATGAGCATCCTCGCTTTTGTCGTTATTGCATTTTATTTATACCCATTCCAACATTTTATTTTCATCCATAGTTAAAAAAAAGAGCAGAAATATGCTAAAAAAGAGTCCATTTCAAAATAAAAACAAAACAAGAGCAAAAATTTCAAAATCCTTTGGGGGTTTTAGTCTACTAATGGTCTACTTTCATTTTCCGTTGGAATGGTCCGGGATGTCTGCCATGACCCGAAATTTGTTGCACAGTGTAATTAAATATGGGTGAAATGTTTAAGCATCCAATTCAACTAAGCGCATTAATATGACTCTCTTGGATCCACGATGGTACGGACAAAGTGGAAAACATTTAATGGAGAAAATAAATAAAAAAAATGTTTCTCCAGCCTTCAATGTCATTGAAAATTGTAAAGCATTTTGTATTATTTTACTTATTTTTGCAAACTTAAATAACTTTATTACAAGAAACGGCAGCAAATGAAAATTAAAAACAAATTTAAAAATTTTCATTCGTGATAGTGAAAAATAATGCTATTGCAAAAAAAATGTCGAATTGATAAAAAAAAAACATTATTTTTTTTTTGACAAAACGCAATCCTGATAAAGGAAACCGAACAACAGGGTTTGACAAGGAAATCAAAATACATACTTTTTTTAAATGTCATTCTATTGATGGAATATAAAATTTTTGTAAAGTAAAATTACTTTGCTAACATTTTTTCTGAGTGTACTAAGGAAAAAGTATTAATAAATATTAGAAAGTGAGCGAATTTTGACTCACACATACTCTACTCTACACCACTCACATTCAATTAAAAGTTGTTTTATATATTTTTTATATATGTATAAGGGTGTCCCGAATATGCACTTTTTCGAATTGGTTGAAGGAATACCACTCATTTTTTTTTTTGAAGATAAGCAACATTCAGGAAATTCTTAATATTACTTAATGTGTTGATTTCTTTGGAAAGGAGATAGTGGAGAGGTGAAAGGTGGGGAAAGATGTAGGGCTTCAAACATTTTAACACTGTAATTGCGCGAGATGATAAGTCTTTGAACAGTTGTTGCTCACCACCTGATTGGAACGATGACGAACTTATTCCCTACCAGCGAATGAAGTTACCGGTTGTGGTGCATTTTTACCAAAGAAGTTTCCATTTTTTTTTTTCGAAATACGGCTCAAAAGTTTTAGCTTATTACCGGAAAAATATTTTTTACTTTTCTGTAGAGTAATTTGTGCCAACCATACGATTTTTTAATTTAGACCAAGTACAATTTCTATGTACAAATTTAAAAAAAAAATATAAAGTATAGAAATTGTACTTGATCAAAGCCTAAAAAATCCGCTGGTGTACCAAAATTAATTTACAGAAAATATAAAAATATTTTTCCAGTAATAAGCCAAAAATTATGAAACTTTTAATCCCTATTTAGAAAAAAATTCGAAGCTTTCTTTTGTCAAAATTCATTACAACCGGTAACTTCTGTCGCTGGAAGTGAAATGAAGATCCACTACAACAATTTTTTACTTACTTTGCCCATATTGTTTCGGGACATCCTAATATGTATATTTCGGGACATCCTAATATATAGATTGTTTACAAGGCAGTAATATTTTTATTTTCGTGAATTTTTCGCTAAAATTTTTACAATATATAGAAAAAGTTAAATTTGCAAAATATAAAAAAGCAATAAATACAAAAATTCTAAAAAGGGTAAACTCCTTAACTACAAAATGTATCTGTTGCGAAGACAATGTTATGTTTACAAATGTTAGTTAGGGCTTTTTGCGTTTAACATATAAACGCTTCAATAGTTAGAGCTTTTGTATTTTATTAATAAAATCTCTATATTTGATAGGAGGTGTATAATTTTTTTGTGGGCATGTATTTTGATGGATTACAAAAGAATCAATCAAAAAAGCAGTTTTGAATTTTTTTGTTAGTTAGGGTCGTTTGTGTTTAAGCTAACGATTTGTTGATGTACACATGTTTTGACCATGGATGGCAACCGATTCGATGCGGATATTGGTAAGGGTTACGATATTTTATTTTATTTAGGTGATGGTATTTTAGGGGTTACGGTATTTCAGTTATTTCGGTAACGGTTTTTTAGCGTTGACGGTATTTTACTTATTTCGGTATTTCAGTTATTTCGGTAGCGTTATTTTAAGAATAAGGGTTCTTCAGTTATTTCGGTAACGGTATTTTAAGAGTAACATTATTTAGGTTATTCAGGTAATGTCAATACACACCAATATTTTTAGCTCCATTATGTCTGAATTCCAATGACTGGCTAGTTTAATTTGAAAATTTGGGAAAAATATACCTATTTAGAGCAATTATTTTTTCTGATCTTGTCAGATTAATTAGGTAACGGTATTTTAACGATAACGCTATTTATATTATTTCGTTAACGGTATTTAATCTTTTCGATAACGGTATTTTAGATAAAGCTGTAACGGCATTCTAAATTATTTCGGTGACGGTATTTTAGGGTTTACGATAGTCCGTTGAAAGGGTTTTGAATCGTTAGGTATTTTAGCAGTATTGCCTGACATCCCTGGTTTGAATGATAAATACAAATCTGTTAACAGAAAATTTGACATATTAATGAATATAATATTTTACTTAAAGAAACAGTCATGTTTTTACAATTTTCGGTTATTACGACAAACAGTTTTGTACATTTTTAGTACCGTTTTTAGTTTGGCAAAACCCAAAAAATGCTAAAACTTCTCATAATGGCAGATATGAGTTAACAATTTATGACCCTGGATCAGTATATATGTTTTTTTATATTATATTGTTTGTTTTTTGGGCGTTGTGGTGTAATGGTTAGAGCGATGGACTGTTGCACAGTTGGTCCCGGGTTCGATTCCCGGTGACGACAACAGCAATTTAGAAAAATAATATGTATGAGTTTTCTATCACTATATGTATCGCTGCGCCCACCTTCGGTGTTCCCATAGCACTTAACCCCACCGAAGTAAAATAATGAATCAGGGCTATGAAACAAAAAGTTTTAATAAATTCGCCAACTCTACATCAGGTGGCGAGCAACAAATGTTCTAAGACTTATCTACTCGCGCAATTACAGTGTTGCCATGTTTGAAGCCCTTCATCTTTCACCACCTTTCATCTCTCCACTATCCCCTTTTCAAAGAAAGCAACGCATTAATTAATAGGAAGAATTTCCTAAGCGTTGCTTCTCTTAAAAAAAAAAAAAAAAAAATCCCACAGCGCAGACGTCTGCAAAAAAAGGGATTTTTGGAAATACCTACTGGGAGTTGCAAAAAGGCGAAAAGTCTCCGCTTGGTGGCCTGCCAAGAAAGCTGAAATTTTCAATATGTGTTAACATTGACATGTCCTTACTTCCTACTTATTTTTGGAATTTTGTTATTTTGGAATTTTGCCCAGAATCGTGGTAAATAGGCCAACTTGCGATTTCGTATGTAGGTACCTTATTACGAGTAGATGAGATTTTTGGAAATACCCACGGGGAGAAGAAGAAAGAAAAAATATCGCCCTTGGCGGGCTGGCCGAACCACTGAAGCTAGGAGCTGGAAATTCCTAATCTGTTATCTTTTTGGAATTTTCCGCAGAAACGTGCAATTTTCAAAAAAAAAACTCGTCTATACTGATGTCTACTAGTGATAAAGTGCCAACGTAAGTACCAAATTTCAAGTTCATCGCTTTAGTGGTTTGGCCAGGCCGCCAGGAGAAAGGCCCACAGTAGAAATCTGCTCTATAAAAATGTCTTCTCCTGATTGGGAACTCACATACCAAGATTCAAGTTCCCAGCTTCAGCGGCTTGGCCAGAACGCCAAGGATAAGGGGAAACGTTTTGGAGGAAAAATGTCCCCTTTGGCGGTGTGCCCAAAGCACTTAAACTAGGAACTTAAAATTTGGTATGAGGGTACCTTATCCCAAGTAAACATCTTTATAAACGGGATTTTTAATGTTTCTTCGGGGAGGGGAAAAAATTTTAAATGAAATTTGGAATTTAAAATATATGTCCAGGAACCTGGTAAAAATAGAGGTTAAAATATGTAAAACTATCCCTTCCTTAACGGCTTGGATCTTAAAAGTTGGTATGTGGGAACCCTAAATGAAATATTTTCTTAATTATCTCAAACCGTTTAGGATTGAATATTTCTGAAACTTATAAATTCAGGAAATGGATTTTTTTTTTTTGGCAAAAAGGCTTCATTCATTTTAGTATCCAATTTTTAATAATTTTAATACATTTCCCCTGATTATTTCTTTATCTCATTAAGCTGATTACCAAAAGTATAAAATTGTTTAAATCGGGCCATGTTTAATGAAATGTAAAGCTCCGAATAAATTTTTTGCAATTGAATTATTCTGCTTTAGCGTACTGATGCCCACAGTGTAGTAAAATGGGTGACAACATAATTGGGCAATAGTTAATACCACTCGTTCATTAATAATAAATATCGCTTCCAGGTATTCCGGTCATTTTGGAACACAAACCTCCAGCATGAAGTGCGTTTTCTAAAAATTCATCTTTTTTCCCTCTATTAATATTAAAGCTTCATTAGGTTAACAAAATTACTGCATTCAATTTTTTATAATACTTATCACGTAATGTGTTACGTTGTTATGCGTAATTAGATGCCCATCTTGCAAAAAAAAAACGCTATATTTTTTTTGAAATTCGCAAAAACCGAAAAAATAAAAGCTTTTGTGCTATTTTAGAGTATAGCAAATTTACAATTTAGGCTAAATAGAGGTTTTGAGTTCAGTTTAAAAAAAAATTGTTGCAAACTTCAAAAAAGTTTATGCGGGAACTTTTTTGAAAACCGCGAAAAATTATATTTGGTTTCCTTATATTTTTTTTTTTTTTGGACTATACTACTAGTAGAGATAAATATCCTGAGTTTTGGAAGTTCCCATTGGGAAGGCCAAAAGGTGTAGTCTGTAGTCTAATTCATTGAAATATTACTTTTAACAATTTTGATCAGGAACATGGTAAAACTAGGTGTTAAAGTAGGCAAAAGTTTAAAAGTTTAATCCACAACAGCCAGGCCAAACCGCTAATCCCGCGTAAAATGCTGCGCCAATATGGCTAAAAGTTTTAAGGTTATGACATATGTTCCCTGGAATACGTAAAAAAAAATTGGTCAACAAAGGCAAAAAAAAATAATATTTGATAAGTTTGTTTTATCTATCCTCTTAGATGCTATTTTTGGAAATTCCTACTGGGAAGGGTTAAACGTATCCCCATTGACGGCATATTTATAGCCTTTTAGTTAGATACATTAAATTTTAAATATTTATTTACTATCGTATCCGCTTATTCACTGATAAGTTATATTTTGGAACTTTTGAAAAATAACTGCATAAAATGCGGGTTTGTTTGGAAAAAAGTCTCTCCCTTAATGGCCTATCAAAGTAATAATCTTAAAATTTGGTTGGTAGTTTGCTCTGCCAGTGTAGAGGTTATTTTTAAAATTCCAACAGGAACATGGCTAAAAGCGAAAAAGTGTTCGGCTTATGTACACAACATAAACCGTTGTGTATAGTGTACACTGTACACAACATAAACCGTTGGTGCAGCTGCCAAAAATGGGCCTTAAAACAAGTATACATTGAGGGACAAACAGAGTAGGTCTTAAGGTACGTTCAGATTAGTCAAATATTTGACAAAAAACATGAAATATTTCTTTGCCGTAATCTGAACACAAAATATTTTTGTGTGTCAAACAGCAAATCAGCTGATTTTGGTCAAACAAAATTATTTGCATTCAAATAAATATTTGAAAAACTTAAACATAGTGTGAACACTAGCTATCAATTATTTTCTTCTGATTTGAGCAAATATTTATTTAATCTTACAAAAAAAATGTAAGAACAAACAATTTCAAATAACAGGTGGTAAAATCGTCAATTATAAATTTTTTTAATAAATTTATAAATAAAAGGCTTTATAAAAAAACTGAAATGTGAATAGATATTAAAAAAAGTTAATCACTCAGATAATGGATTGGAACATTGGTCCAAACTGGAACGATATGGAATGAAACGGGGAACAATTGGAATCGGAGCACTGTACACAATTGTGTTGTCGTACGTGAAAATAAAAATTTAATCATTCCGATAACAGAATGGAACATTGATCCAAAATGGAACGATATGAAATGAAACGGGGAATGATTGGAATCGGAACACTATACACATTTGTATTGTCGGCATGGTGCGTTTTATTAAGCTTTGCAAAAATTTTGTCCATTTTGCGATATCATGCTTAGTTTTCGAGATACAAACCATTTTACAAAATGGCGATATTTTAAAATGTCCAGTATCTCCAAAACTAAGCGAGATAGACCAAAACGGACAAACATAAATAGGCTAGGTCCGAGTAAGATCCCGAGTGATCAATTTTTTAAAAAACAGTTAGTTTTTCGATTAAATAAATCTATGTTTTTTACACTTTAATTAAATAAATATTTAATACAAATATTTGTTTCAATCTGAACGCTCGACAAATATTTTTTCGTTTATTTTATTTCACACTGTTTGAGAGCTGTTTGAACAAACAAAAACCATCAAATATTTGACCATAGTTTGAACATAAAATAAAATAATTTTTTATTTGAAACAATTGGAAGCAAATATGTAAACAAATATATTGTTCAAATATTTGATTAATGTGAACGTACCTTTACCCTTAGCGTCCTGCACAAACGATTTGCAATAGTTTAAAATGTTTTTCTTTCTGTATGGGTTAATTCAATGATTATATAAGATTTGTTTAAAATCTTGGTATAAATTTGATTTAAAAGAAAGACGTTTCACCCTTAATGACCTACGCAGTTCCTTTAAGGTAGAAATTTGAAATTTCAAAAGCATCCAGTTAAAAAGAATAACGATAATACATTTTCCTTTCTCATATATTCCAATATACATATAAAATTGCCGGTAACGAAGTATCGGGCTTTTAAGCTCGTTATACAAAAAAAATTCATATTAAAACTTTTGCTTTAATTACAATTTCCAATTATATTCTTTTAAATGAATTTTCTGCTTTAAAATCGTAGTAGCAATTTCAATAATATTTGATTAACATTAATTAAAATATTGATTACAAAAGTATATTTTATTTTTCGGGTGTAATTATTAAAAATTCATATAAAATTTATTTCATCTTGAAGTTAATATATGGCATTTTATAATAATTATGACTTTATTTTTCATTCAAATTCCAAAGAAATATAAGCAATTGTAGATGTTTTAAATATGTTCACAAACAAGTGAGTTTCGTTTTGGGGGAAAAAATTATGAACACAACTGTTTAACCATGAGACTGGGACAATAAAGAATTGCGATTGTTCGTTAGGTTAGTGTCCATTATCACATATCCAAGTTTAAGCAAAATCTGAAAGAAGCTATTCTATTTCTAAATTTCTTAGTGTGTCTTTTTTGATCAGGAGTGGAAACATTAAGCCTTCATGGAACAAGTTATATCAAATAATAAATTTTATTAAGCGGACATTTTTATGATCAATATAAAAGCTTTACAATCTTGTAGTCATAATTATATGGGCCTTTTTAATCCCCAGGATACTAAGGTTAAACACACAAACACGAATTATATTTTTTTTAATATACGAAAGCGGTCCCAAAATCGGACGACCTGACGTATACGTCACGAAACTGGCGAAACCAAAATTGTGGTGCACCAAAAAGTGTTAATTTGGGTGAAATGTCCAATCACGTGACTATAGTTATGGTGACAAAACATGCACTGGTTGGTACCAGAAATATCACGTAACTGGATAAAAAGTAACATAACATCAAAGTGTACTGAAGCAACTAGGGTCGTTTCAGTTGAAGTTGCTACTGGCCATTGAACTGGTTGAAAACCGTTAGCAGTGGATAAAAACATGGCAATTACTACCGAAGAATGCAGTTTCTTGACTGCTGCAAAGTGGACACAACACTGAAGGAATTTTTTATGTACCGACTTTGTGACAGTAGAAATGAAGACTCCACTGGTTTAAAATGACCAAGTTTGTAAGATATGGCTATATCTCGCCAAACGTAGCAATCTTAGAACTCGTTTGGCAAGTTAATTTTCGAAATGCTGACTGGCGATTTTTCGAGTGAATGGCGATTTTACACATAAAATATCGCTACGAAAAAACTATCACCAGAATATGATTGATTGCACAACTTATTCAAAAACTTGAAACACTTTACAAGAATATAAATTAAAACTTAAAAATTTCTGCATATTGGTTTCGAAATATCTTGTTTAGATATTTTACAAGATTTTTGGTAACGATTTTTTATGTGTAAGTAATTGGCGATTTTTAAGAATTTATTTGGGAACAAAATTGAAACTGAGTATATATTTTGTTGCTCTGCTTTATAAGTTATACATTAAAGTTGTGCTGAATTGTTGCAGCTCCTTCTTTTTATAAAGATATTATTGTGAACTAGAATTATAATGCAGCACACAAAATTAAAATGTTCATGAAGTGCTTTTTGGAAGTGTTGGAACATAAAAATTAGTAGAAATTGTTTGATAATACCAATGTTAGCAAATAAAGAAAAAACTTGCAAAAAATCTATATTTTGAACATCCGAACTTTTTGACTAGTTTATGTAATTTTTTAAATTTAAATTGTTGTAACGAATTTAATGTTATAGTTTTTTGTTCGGGATAGACAAAATAAACTAATTTTTGTTGTGCCTTTTTGAAGCTTTTTTGAACAGGTGGTATGACACGCTGTTTTGGATAAGTGCAGTGACTGGTTCCGGACGGGCTATTTATCAACCCGTACATAATATGACACACTATGAATAAAAAGTGGCAGGTTACTTGGTAATTACTTTTCGCATGCCCGGCGTCATATACCCCTTAGACCTGTGCAGTGATACGTCGCAAAACTATTCCACTACAGCTATAACAGAACACATTGCTCTTAATATGTGACTAGTTTTCCTTCAAAAATTATTCTCCAGTTCTTCGATACGTGCACCTACACCAGTCGCGTGATAATTTTTTAACCACTGGTTCTGTTGCATGTCACATAAATCCTAAAATGGTCATACTTTGATACTGCCTACTTCTAACTTGCCCCGTAGCATATTCATTTCAGTCGGTACGGTGATAGGTTACCTTGGTCAAGTTATTCGCCACGTCACACAGTGTTCCACAGGTAGCAATTGTCACCTCCTATGACAAGCCCTGGTAAAAAGCACCGGTCACTTTCATATACAAGAACCGAAACTTGGACTGGTTCATACACACAAAGTTCTCAATCCAACCAATATTAAAGCCGAGCTAGATTCTACTCTGGGGGAGACGGCTCTTTCGTTTACGACTATAAAATATTTGGTAGCAGAGTTTAAACGAGGAATTAAGAGCTGCCAAGACGAACACCATACCGGGGGGAAAGGGGAAAAGGGAGAAAACAAGATTGAAGTAAAAACAAATAAGAAATTTGTTATACATAATGAGATGAAATTTGAAAAGTTATCGACAGGCAACCACTTTCAATGGCCAATTAATAAATTTGAAAACAAAAACTCTATAGATTATTTGTTAGGACAATATCCTAATAAAGAAATATAGATTATGGCCTCGAACTTGAATAATTTTCATTTTCATTGCACAATTGAAGATCGAAAAAATATAATCGTTATTTTTAATCAAAATTAAAAAAAAATTGTAAAAATTCGTTTATAAATACAGTTTAAGGCTTAAAATGTGTTTTAACTAAAAATATATTTAAAGTGCTGTTTAATATTCTTATGAATACGGGAGTTAAAAGCATTAGCTTCTCGAGTTCTTTTTGAAATGAATTGTTAATATACCACGCATTAATAACACAGTCGTTTAGAGTACCTTGCAATAAATTTTGCTTACAAAATACAAATGAACTGAAATCACTACAATCCGCGCAAAATAAAGCACTTAAATGTGTCTTTAATCTTAATAACAGACACGATACAATCTCACTATTTATGAATTATTGTAAAACCTTTTTTTTTTTTTTATAAAATAAAAAAATTTCAAGCTAGGTCCGAATTTGAGCAAATATTAAATTGAGTCAATTAAATTTTAATTGACAGCTTTTAATAATTTCAACAAACCGATTTGATTGAAAAAAGAAAGGAAGCATTTTTTTCTGTGTATGGAGAAACATTTTAGTCCGTTTTGCCCTATCTGGCTTAATTTCAGAGACAGTGGCCGTTTTAAGAAATCGCTATTTTATAAAATGGCTAGTATCTCGAGAACTAAGCGAGATATCGCAAAACGGACAAGATTTTTGCAACGTCCGATGTTTTAAATGTGTTAGGTTTCCACTCGTTTCCCTGTGCATTCCCTATCGTTAAATTTTAGATCAATGTTCCAGTTTATAATCGGAGTGCTTAAATTGGTATCGGCACATACGTATTTAGGTAAACAAATAGTTAGGACACCCTGTAAAATGACTAGTATTTCAAAAACTTCTCAAGATATCAGAAAACGGACAAAAGTTTTCGATTTTTTATCATAAATCATGAGGCCAGATTATTCGAGATTATTAGAGATTAACAAAAAACAGTGCAATGTTTTAAGCTTAGCCTACGTAACAAGTTCCGATAATACAAATGTGTTAAGTGTTCCGAGTTCACTCGTTCCCTGTTTCATTCCATATCATTCCATTTTGGACCAATGTTTCGTATATAAAGATGATTCGTTTAATGCAAAATATTCAATGTTTTGTAAGAAAGAGGTCTTGCCGGTGCCATTCAATGATTTTTTTACTGTTTTTCTTGGTCGAAAACAAACAAAAATTGTCGCTGAAATCTCAACTAAGCTGGGATTTAATTTTTTATGGGAAAACTGTTTACAATCCCAAATTTGTATTAGATTTCGGTGAAATCTATCGAAATCCCATTTTAAGTGACTCTGGACCCTAATGTAAATTCGCTATTAGAAACAATCAAACAAAGATTGGATTATGCTGGAAGTTTACTTTTTAATAGTTTAATAGATCGGGAATGTGAACGGATCACGCTTTCTGAAAGAAATGTAAAGAATTATCTTTTGGAATATATCGAATATTATTTTAATTATATATTAACCTCAAAACAACATTGGGCCACTGTTATCAATCGGTTAACAGGGCAATACTGTCAAGATTGGTACTGCCACGTTCTGCCAACGCATATCCGACCTTCGACGATGCTTTGCCAACACTATGCCGACTGTATTTTTGTGCGTGTATTGGTACAGAATTTAAATCTGTATCGCTTAACTCAGTCTCTATTAATGTAACTTTTTCTGTGTTATGGTTTATTTGTGCGCACTCTTTAATATGTGAACAATTTAACGACTAACAAATATGTTACATGTTTCAAAAATGGCGAAAAATTACGTTTTTATTTTGTAGTGAAAATACCCATTTTTTCCCCTTTATGCTAGTTTCTTACATACATATTGCTCATTTACTGCAATAACGTCATAACTCAAAAATTTTGATTTTTCAGAAAACGAGTTTAAAGTTTTCAATTTGCTGCCACGTTGAAGAAAAAAATAACGATATGATTTTTCTCAATAGGTGGGTATACAAGATATCAATACGACTTTTTTACACAATATGATTTTTTTTTAGTTTAAAGAGAAGCAACACTCAGGAAATTCTTCCTATTAATTAATGTGTTGCTTTCTTTGGAAAGGGGATAGTGGAGAGATGAAAGGTGGTGAAAGATGAAGGGCTTCAAACATGGCAACACTGTAATTCCTCGAGATGATAAGTCTTAGAACAATTGTTGGTCGCCACCTGATGCAGAGTTGACGAATTTATTGAAGCTTTTTGTTTCATAGCACTGATTCATTATTTTACTTCGGTGGGGTTAAGTACTATGGGAACACCGAAGGTGGACGCAGCGATACATATAAGTGATAGAAAACTCATACATATTATTTTTCTAAATTGATGTTGTCGTCACCGGGAATCGAACCCGGGACCATCTGTGTAACAGTCCAACGCGCTAACCATTACACCACAACGCCCACAAGTGATATGACGAATAATTCTGCGTCATTAACTCAAAAATCATGTGTTTCGAGTAGTGACGTTCTTGCAGTAAATGACCGATATAATGAATCGTTATCGTTCACTAAAATCCTTAAAAATTAAAACATATAAATCCCGAGATTTATGCAGTAAAGGGTTTATTAAGGTCCGAATTGTAGAAATGTAGACCACCCAATTTATCTAAAAATCGGGTTTTTTATTTATAAAAAAAGCTTAAATGTTTTTCTATCGATCCAGAAAGTTTTGTCGTATAAGGTCCGATTACTGAATGTCCAGTTAAAATTTAACAAAGAGTTGAATTGAAAATTTAGATGGGGTACAACAACAAATGTGTCAGTTATTGTCCCAGTTAGTAGCTAACGGAACATTCAGTAATCTTGCCTAACTCGGATTAATTTTGGAGAAAATATTCTTATAAAGGGTCCGCCAAATAACTTTTTTTTTTTTGAAAATGCTATAAAAAAAACTACTGAATATTTTCTCAAATTTCTTTTTATTTGAAAGTACAATCCTTCCGGTTAATAATGGAAAATAATTTCATTCAAATGGCTGCCTCGGCTGGCCATGCAGTATGAGCTTAATCTGAAAAGAAGATTTTTTTTGGCAAAATCGGCATCGAAAAAAAAACGTTATATGGCGGACCCTTTATATTTCAATATTTATATGTGAAAAGTACATGGCGTATGTGGAATTTTCTTATATATATAATTGATTGCCCATACCGCATAAAAATGTATGCTAAGCATTTTTTAATTTTTTAGTTAATTCCAGAAAAATTAAATCAATTTCGTAGAATTTAACAATTTTTTTTTATTTTTTTAAATGAAAAATATATAAAACCACTCTTATATCAACAATGTTAATAAAAAACAAGTAGTCCTCTTTATTATATAAATTTAAAAATATAAACCATTATTTGTAGTTCAGTTAGTTAAGTTTTGTTTTCTGCGAATTACATTTTCTTTTCTCTGTTTAATCAAAGCAGTCATGTACTCGTACTTTACCCTCATCATTAAATTGCAGTAATACCAGCTCATAAGTAAGTAGTGTACCAGCTACCTAAGATAAGAAAGAATATTTAAATTTTAAAAATTGAATTATATTTAATAAAGGATAAACACCAAAATCAAGAGTTAACAATTTAAAGTGAATAAAGAAAGAAACCATAAAACAAATTGTCAGTTAGTTAAATGAAGTTTGCTTTGTTAAGATTAAAATGACATTTTGAGATTTTGTGGAGACTTCTCACAATATCAAACTAACACAAAAAATAATAATGAAACAAAAATGAAAAGAACAAAAATATTATGGAAAAGTGTCAACTTACAGATAAAACCATGCTACGTGTTAAGGGAAAAAACTTCATACCAGTTAAAGCTACAATGTCCGAATTAACCTCTTCAGAAAAACGTTTAAGCTAAAGGGAATAATAAAAAACAAAAATTAAATCAAATTTTCTGGTAATATTTTTATATATTAAAAATGTTAAAAAAAATAAAATATTATTTTAAATCATGAAAAAGTATTTAAACTCGATATTTCAGTGCAAATGAAAAGTTAATTTAAACAGCAAATGATGGCGTATGATTAATATTAATTATGTTTTAAAGTTTAATTTAAATTTAAGTGATTTTAAAGCTTTAATTTTAAATTTGTTTGTTTAATACAAATTTAAAAAAAAACTCATTTAAGTATTAAACAATATAAAACTTTAAAAATTCTATTAAAATAATTATTTTATCTCAAACAAAAAAAGGATTAAGTAAATAAAATGTGTATGTATTGAATAATTAAAAACAATCAAAATTTATAAATTGATAATATATATTATTCAGGGATTTGTGTTATTTAATTTTATTTGTATATCTATTTTTTTTTTTTTCTTTTTTCTAACCCTTAAGGTTACACAGTTTTTTGTTTTCTATATAGGGGAATTTGGGTTGATATGGCACTATTTAAAAAACCACTTCAAAAATATATTTTCTGTCGTTCAAGAGACACAACTTACAAATTGGATTACTGAACTAATATATTTGCATACACATGCATTTGTAAGATAAATGTTTATGTATTTGTTTCAGAAATACATTTTGGGGTGAAATGAGAAATTTGGGGAGAAGTGGTAATATACAAAAAAAAGTATCAGAACTAAAAAAAAATAAATAATTTTACCGCAATGTATGTTTATTTTCAGATACTTACGAAGAAAAAACCATATTTAATTTTTGAAATTTACAACAACTTGCAATATTTTCACGGTTTTAATTAAAATAAAAAATTTTTGTAATTCAAAAAGTGTGTTATTTTTGATGAGCTCTATTTCAGAAAATTGTTATCGGATTTCTCTGATTCAGAAAGCATTCGATTCATATTATTGTCCTCTTATGCAATAAAATAAACTTTTGCAATATAACAAATGCATATACAAAAATTGACGCAAATGGACTTTTTCAATGCATTCAACCAAAAGTGTAAAATTTTTTAATATAAAATAAAATATTACTTTTTCTGTGATACAAAATGCATACAAAAAAAATTTATTTTTTTTTTTTTAATAAAATTTTTGGTATGGCAATAATAA
The DNA here is from genome assembly GCA_021234595.1 of Delia radicum. Taxonomy (NCBI): domain Eukaryota; kingdom Metazoa; phylum Arthropoda; class Insecta; order Diptera; family Anthomyiidae; genus Delia; species Delia radicum. The sequence goes on from CM037853.1 coordinate 34,041,146, forward strand.
ATAACGAATGTTTTTCAAAATATTGAGAAAAGTAGATGGCTTCGCGTCACCGAAAAATCAAGACTTAATTTTCCATAAAATAATTTAGGTTTCGATTAAGGCATGTTAAAAAAAATGTTAAAGGGGGAGAAAAATTTGGAAAATTTATCTTAAAATTGAGTTTGCAACAAAAATGCATTTATTTGCTTTCCAAGCCAGCTGTATTCCGCTATAGAAAAAAAGTCTATAGTAGCAATCCCAAACTAAGAACATGAAAAATGGAACAACTTTTTAAATTTTTTTAAAAAATTTGTGAAGTATACGTAGTTAAATATTGACAAATTTTGCGATTATTTTTAGTTTATTATTATTATTTTTTATTATTTTGGGACTCAATTCTGAGAATTGCACGTGAAAGTAGACCTTGGAACACTATCTCTGTGAATGCCCGGCATTTGCCGGGATCCGGGTCGAAATACTATCCAGTGACCCAATATCCACTTTGGGAGATCTTATGGGCATAGGATGAAAGAAGTTGAGGAGTTTCAGGAACTTGAGTCGGATTAGGGAAGCATTTTCCCTTCTCCGAATCCTCTTTTCGACCTAACCTAACCTAAGCTAAAAAAATAAGATCTTTTGCATCACTCGTTTTGTCAAGTTGGCTATTTTTAGCACTTTTTTTCTATATTTTAACACGGTTATATCTCGGTATACCGTACGAAATAACTCTTTTGTGTCTGAAGCAAAGTTGTAGATATTGAATAGAAGAAAAAAAAATGCAGAACAATCCTACCCGAAAAAAGTGCATCCGGTGCGTTAAAAATCGCAAAAACGACCATTTTTTATCTATTTTTAGCTTTTTTGCGGTTTTTTTTTTTCTTTATAAACTTTATTTTGCATGAAAATAAAAATTACGATTGAGTCCCAAAATCATGTGTTGTACTGTGTTATTTATTATTATTTAATTGAATTACGCAAGTCCAAGAAGGTGGATTATATAAATATACATATGTTTTTATGGAGAATTTGAAAAAATAAAATTTTTTTTAAAAAACTAGTTCCGAATTTTTAGAGTAATACAAAACTAAATTTATCTAAACATCGGCCAAGAATTTTTTTGTTTTTTTATAAAAAAAGTTCAGATGTTTTTTATCGGCACGGAAAGTTTCATAGTATAACTCGTATTAGTTTTGAAGAAAATATTCGTTGAATATTGTCCTTCATATATATTTCAATATTTCTGTGTATATATATATATAAATTATATATATGTATGTATGCATATATAAGCTATTAATTTAACACACAAATGTTGAAATATGTATGAAAGACTATATTCAACGAATATTTTTTTTTTTTTTAACTAATTCGAGTTTTACTACGAGAGTTTTTGAGTCGATAAAAAAACATTTAAACTTTTTTTACAAATAAAAAAAAAAAATCGAAAAAAAGTTTGGCTAGTTTTAAGATAAATTAAATAAAAATTCGGAATTTGTTCCGAATTTTAAAAAATATTTTTTTTTCAAATTGCTCATAAAAAATATATTGATAGGGTAAAATTTCTAGCATTTACCAAATTCAGTTAAATGATAATAAATAATAAACTAAATATTATCGCAAAATTTGTCAATATTTCTCAAATGTTTTGAAAAAACTTAAAATGTTTAATTTTTCTTTGGTCTGTTATAGAAGAACAAATACTTTACACTTTTCACTTTCACATTTTCAAATAGGAATATCTCGGGAACTATTTAAGATAACTCACAAATGCAAGCGTGTTTGCTGTTAGTCTATACTAGCAGATTACAAATATGTTAAGTTTTTTTAAATCGGGTGAGAAAAAGAAAATAGTGAGCACTCAAAATTTTTTATGCAAAAAGTACCCCACTGAGAGGAGACAAATTATCACCCCCGGGGGCCTGGGAGGTTCAACATCAAAATTTAAACTCGATTTTACGTCACTTATGCCTGTTCCAAATTTCATTGCAATCATCAGAATTATTTCCAAAAAGTTTGTGTTATATCCCACTGTGTGCTGGTGCTACTTCGCCCTTATCGAACGTTCTCATGTCAATTCATGGGATATGCTCAGGCGATCTAATATCTGTCTATGCGTGGTGAATTTCCGGAAGTAGAAATATTTTTAATGTAAAAGGGAGAAACCTGAAATTTGCAGCGTTTTGAAATTTTCATGAGTGCGAATTCGCACATGTGTACAATGTGAGCGTTAAAAGTTTAAACCTCGAAAAAAATCGAGAATTTTTTTTTTTAATTTAATAAACTGAATAATGGAGGTAGATGTGTGATTAGATGTGTTATAGGCTTCATAGAGAATAACACCCATATCGTGAATATTTGTTACCTCGAATTGTTTTCACTTTTCACTGAATTCCAATTGTGAATAAAAGTTCCACCGAAATTTGTTCCCTTTGTCTAATCATTCACTCGTGAATAATAGCCCTAAAAATGTTCACATTCTAAAACAATTCCCCTAATCGTGCATGTTTATTTTAGAACGGTTTGTTCCCTCTTTCCTGTATATTTGTTCACTTTGTTTTTTCTAGGGAACTACATATAAAATGTAAATTTTTGAAATATAAAGAAAATCGGTAGATATGAAGTTAAAAAATTACAATTTTTTCGTCTTCTTTCAAAGAGCGAATAATCAAAAATGGTAATAAGATTTTTATTGTAAACGAAACATGAACACAAAAACCCGTATTTAAATGAATTTTACCCACATTTAAAGCAGCAAAAAAATGTATTAATATTAGAAAAAAATAAAAATTACTAATTCAACCCTATTACCACATTGACCCAAATTCCCCTAATTTATTTTGATGACATATTAACAAGTACCTTTTTGATGTTTTTTTTTAATGATGTTTGCACTAACCTCAGGACACCAAAATTCACGTTTAACTTTACGAATTATACGCAAAGGACGTTTAGACTCTTCATTAATTTCAGCAGCATATAAAGCCAAAACAAAGGTGCGACACGACAAAAATATCAACGAATACCAAAAGTATAATGTATGAGTTATAGAAGGTTTTTTTCTGAAAACAAAATACAAGCCCGGGTAAATAAAATTAAATTTGTGTAACCCGAAATTAAAAAAAAAAAAGTTTTTTCCAAAAACTTTTCAACTTACAGTAAACTTTTCAAAATTTTGTTGCAAAGGAAATAAAGATTATTGGATAAGCACAACATGGTTATAAGCGCTACGGCATCATCTACAGCTTCTAATAAACGACATAATTTTCGATAATTTTTTCTACACTCAATCCAAAATTCACTTGTGGTTGGCTACAAAATATAACAGCAAATATAAATAATTTTCTGCATAGCGAAAGTTTAATAAATTTTTTTTTTTTTTAATTTCAAAACTTTTACCTTTTTCAAATACGACTCCATATGCGTATTGAGTTGACGAAATTTTGCCGATAATGCCACACATAGACACATAAGAAAGATATCATTGAAATTCCAGGCAAATGTTGATAATAAATTTATAAATTTTCCAACAACACCATAGATTGTTTTATATTCAATAAATACAAACACTTGTGAATAACTTGAAAATAGAAAACTATCGATGGGGGCATTTTCAAATGTGGGACATCGATTGACGTAGTAGATAATATTAAGCATACTGAGTATATGTTCTCCTTTTTGGATTATATACGAATGAAATGTTTGTTTTAAGAGAAAACAAAAAAAAAAAAAACATTAAAGATTAAAAAAGTTAATTAAAAGGCAACACTTGAATGTTTTATAAATGTGCACGCAGAGAAAAAATATGTTTGCAATATTATTGCGGCCACAAAACTATGTTTCCTACAGCCATAAATGGTTGTTTCAGTTAAATTATTGTTGTATCAATCATATTTCACCAATAATATGGTTTTTTTATCATGTTCTAGTAAAAATTTCTCTTTTCAGTTATCATATATTTGTATTGTCTACAATCATAATATAGCATTTACTATCATATTCCTCTATGTAACTACTGCCATATTATAGTTGCGCCAACTATAAGATGGTCAGTCGGGTTTTTTTTTATGAGCGTCTTCACTCTTTTAGTTTCATTCTTGTATGAGACTTTATGAAAAGAAGTTGTAAGAAACAGTCAGAAACAATAAATTAAATAATATTAAACAACAAGACATTAAAATAGACAAACATGCAGTGGTTTTAATTGTAATGCTGACTTGTTTTACTGCAGAAGGAATAAGTTTGTAGTCTAAACCCGGTCTACCCTCTAAGACTACACTCAAATAAAAAAGTTAGTAAAGTCAGCAAAAAATTTTGCTGAGTCAGCAAAATTTTAGTCAGGAGGGTGCTTGTAAAAAAATTGCTAATGTCAGCAAAATCTTTTGCTGAAAATCAGTGAGCTGATTTTTAGCAACAAACTTACTAGATTCAGCAAAAGTTTTGCTAACACTTAGTAGATTAGAAATTAAAAAACCCTTGCTAAAAATTAACAAATTTTTTGCTAAATATTAATAGACTGAAAAAAACTCAAAAAATTTGTAGAAAAATTATACTTTAGATAATTTATTTGCAGAAAATCATAAAACATATTTTTGTGATTCTTTTTAAAATAATTTACAATACGTTACAAAATATAAAAATGAATTAAAGTAATTTCTAAAAACAATAGAAACAATTATATATAACATAAACGAAATTATTTTTGAACTACTTACATCAATTATTGTCTAAATGATGCTATCTTTTAAAGGAACGCAAATGCCGCAGAGAATTATAGAAACGAAAAAATAACAAAATATAACATATACAACCCTTTTTTGCAATAAGAAAAAGGAAACAGAAAAATCCAGCTAAGATGAATGTCTTTGTCTTTCGCTTTAGTTTGTCTACCTATTGCATATTTGTTTGCAATTTGACCACACAAGATTATTATTATATATAAGGTGGCGCAAAAATAACCTTCCGATGTTTTTTTTATTATGTATAGCATTTTCTGATAGGATGATTACTTTTGCGCCACCTTATATAAACATTTAGTTTACAAATACACATTTAATCTTTATTAAATTTAAATATTTTATTTTGTCTTTTATTTCATTAATAGACAATTACTTTCACAAGCCGGTGACGACGCAAAATTTAAGTTGTTTTAATCTACAATTTTGTTTAATGTATGAAAAACAGATACAAAAATCTTCCAGGGTTGATTTTTTTATATTATGTCTTACTAGAGTTGTACTTTTTAGTATCATTTTCCTATTCTCTACTACATCTTGACATGCCGCGACATCTGCTTATCAGCACAATTTTTTTTAGCAAAATTAATTAGTAAAACATTAGTATATTAGTAAAGCATTAGTATAAAACAGTTAAGTGCTGAATAAGTATAACAAAAATTTTAGCTGAAAACGCGATTTTAGCAAAAAAATTTGCTAAAAAATAGTATTCCTGATTTACAAGATGTTTTACTAACTTTTCTACTAACTTATTTTTTTGAGTGTAGGCAAAAGTTTAATTGTCGCGCATTCCTTAAATAAAGTTATTTTTATTATATGGACATAAAAGTGTTAAAAATTAAGTATAAATTGATAAAAAAAAATTTATAGCTTGTAATGCTGACATAATATTTCACAAAACTTTTTTTTCAGCGCAAAGACAATTTGATTACTTGAATTATTTTAAACCTGAGTTTATTTAAATGTGTGAATTATTAAATAAATATACAATTAAAAAACATGCATATCTTTTTAATCCAGCTTCAAAAGAATGCTGGGAGAAAACTGTAAGGCTCATATTATGATAAATCATAAAAATTTCCAGAACCATAATATAATAATATTGGGACCTATTTGGAACCATAATATGGTAATTTTTTTATTATTTTATGATACAGAAACAGATAAGGGTATGGTTGCCACAACCATAGTAACATGGTTGTCGCAATCATAAATCCAAAAATGTATGTATGATGCTCGAATATGGTTCCTCAACCATGTTTTTTCTTTGCGTGTGATAGTAGATTTTGAATTTTTTTGGAAACTGGAAAAATTTATGATTTTTGGAAACAAGGAAAATGACAGAAATCGGTTGGTACAAAACGATATATGGGTTTCACAACAAAGTTCGGTTAATTCAACTGAATTTTCGTTGTAACACAAAAAATATTCAGAATCATAACTCAAATGTCGATTGACTAGCTGAATTTTATATTAGCTGTTGCCATTAAAATAAACTTTTTAATTCGATTGGCACTTTTTTTTTCTCTGTGTGTATAATCTCGTCCAAACTTGGGACATCTAATCCCAGCAGATGTTGACATAGCGTGTTTCAAAATAATAAAAATATTGGAAAAAAAATAGTAGTACATAATCCTCCATAACTTTTTAACGGCTTAAGCTTTAAGATTCATCGATATCTCATTTTAAAGCTACTTAAATTATGCTTTTACTGCAGCACACAAACCATTCACTACTTCACTCTAATGAACTATACCGTGTCCAAATCCCTATGTGAAACTCTTACGGTATCCTGAGTTATGAATAAAACTGTAAAATAATTTAAGTAAAAAGCCGATAACTCAGAAGCGTGCACAAGTACCATATAGAATAATTGTTCTAATCAATTAATTATTCTAGTTATTCTAAATTATAATTTATAATTAACATATATTTTTTTAAAAAATTTTAGAACAGCAGGTTTTTGAACCACGGATTTTGAAAAAAACCCCACTTTCATGTCAAGAAGTGAAAACTGATTGTGTACCAATAAAACCACGATTAAAGTATCTTTAAACAAGGATGGTAACCGATTCGATGAGGGTATCGGTAACGATATTTTCGTTTACTTCGGAAACGGTATTTTAGGGGAAATAATATTTCAGTTATTTCGGTATGGTGATTTTAGCGATAACGGTTTTCAGTTATTTGGGTAACGGTATATTAAGGATAAGGTTAGTTAAGCTATTCAGATGCAGTAGACTCGCGGTAACGTGAACTATTAAAACATGAGCGTGTTCACGTTTGCGAAGTTGTTAATTTTTACGAAGATGTAATTTTTTACATCTTAAAAATAAAATAGACATATATTTAACTCAAATTCATATATTTTTTTATTAATTCATATTCATTAATTCATATTCATATTTGCTTTGCTAAGCTAGTCACGCTTGATCCTCTTTTTATTTTTTCTATTACATCCACTTTTTCCTTTAAAGATACAAAATTTGGTAGTTTTTGTGACATTTTTCACGACACACTTTATATTAAACTAAAAACAAAATAAGCAAATCAACAGAGCGCGTTACACAAAAAGCCAGAATATATTCATAAGCAATCATTTACGGGGATTCCCAATTTTAAAAAAGTAGTGATTGCTCAAAAATGTTCAAAAGAAAACAACGTTTTCTATGTTCCATTAATTTTACATTTGTTCACGTTAAAGGGCTTTCTTGCTGTGTTCACGCTACAGAGTATTCAGTGTAAAAAAAATTATGTTCATGCTAGCCGGTGTTCACGTAAGGCGGTGTTTTTGTTATCGCGAGTCTGCTGTAATGGCAATGGACATCGATAATTTATGCCCCATTATGCCGGAATCCTAGTAACTGGCTAGTTTCTGATACAGCTTTGGGCAAATATATATCTATTTACAGCGATTCTTTTCTCTGATTTTGTCAGATTATTTCGTTAACGGTATTTTAAGAACAACAATTTTTAAGTATTTCGGTAACGGTATTTTAGTGATAACAGTATTTGAGTTATTTCGGTAACGGTATTTTAGGAATATTGGTATTTTAGATATGGTATTTTTGGGATAAAGGTATTTCCATTATTTCGATATCGGTAGTTTGGGGGTAACGATAGTTAGTTGAGATGGTTTTGACACGATAACGGTATTTTAGCGGTATTGCCTGTTATCACTGATTTAAAATGATGTATCAATGACTCTCTTAGCTTAAGCTGATATGAACAATTATACTTTTGTAAAACTTTTATTTTGATTTTTTTTTTTTTTTCAACAAAATAGCAGGGATGGTAGTAAATACCGCTAAAATTCCGTAATCGATTTAAACCCCTTCCAACCCTTATCGCTTGAATACCGTTACCGAAATAATTGAAATACCTTTATCCCTAAAATAGAGTTTGCAATTCAAATCTATGCAAAACACATGGCAATGTTTGAAAAAATTGTGTTTGCGATAACAAGTGCTATAATGCTAAATAGCATCTTAAATCAATAACTGAAACCGTGATTCTAAAAGTGATCAATTTGCACTATTTAAAATCAAGATCATTCTAAAACTCTATGAGCAATCTTGCAACATATTTAATTATAAACTGCAGTGCAAAATTTGTAATAAAATAATACTAATTACACTCCGCTACAAAATGGACTCCTAAAATCGAAACTAATAGTACCAACCAATGATCCTAAATATTTCAGCCATTCTGATTTTGATAGTGTACTTAGTTTTTGCCAGTTTTTGGCAGCTTTTTCGCAAATTTTGCATTAAAGTGTTGCATGTTTCAACACAGTTTGTTATTCATACAACTTTAAAAATCAAATATTTTATATGGTAAATACATAAAAGACCTTCATTAACATTCCGGTATCAAATTTAGTTAATAAATGTACTGCATTATCAAGTAAATTCGCGTTTTTATCAGTTTTCACTATTTTTAACCATTTTGTACAATTTATCATCCCATTTCGTAATCGCTCAAAGCGTTTATGTGCATAAGAAAAAAGACAAATATTTATCATATATATATTATTATATATATGTTTCTAAAATTATCTACGGCATTTGCCTTCCTTTAAAAGAGGGCATCATTTAGATAACCATTGATGTAAGTAGTTGAAAGATAATTTTATTTATGTTATATATAATAATTTATACATTTTTTTGGATATTACATTAATTCATGTTGCCAATGTGGGACTATCAACATTTTTATATTTTGTAACTCATTGAAAATTATTTTTAATTATGTTTATTATTTTCAGCAAATATATTATACTAAAGTATAATTTTTCTACAAATTTTTTGATTTTTTCCCATCTACAAATATTCGGCAAAAAGTTTGTTAATTTTTAGCATTTGTTTTTTAATTTTTAATCCACTAATTGTTAGCAAAACTTTTCTGCAAAAGTATTTGCTGACTAAGCAAAAGTATTTTCTGGCTTTGTTAACTATTTTTTTGAATTTATGAAAATTATATTCGCTTTTACTTTCATTCTGTTTATACTATTTAAATGTATAAAGTATTCTACACCCATAAATAACTTAAGGCTATGTTTTCACAGAAGAAGTTTTGGACGTGTTTTGAAACAAAACATGTTTTGCACTTCTTTTCCACACACTTTCTTTTAACTAAAACACACGTTTTGCTCAAAACACGTAAAAGTTAAAACTGTATAAATCAGAGTAACAAAATGTAAAGTAAATTTTAATTTTATAATCCTGAATAAATTATAAATAATAGCCAAATCACTTACACATAAAAAATTGTAACCAAAATACTGGTAAAATATAAACTTAACAGCATATTTTGAAAATAATATGCAACAAAAATTTATATTCCGGTAAAATATATCCAGTTTTTGAAAAATTTATGGGAAAATCACATTCTGTTGGTATCCCAGCAAAAACATGGTAATGTCTTCTTATTATTTTAAACATTACTTTGTAATTTTGCATTACTTTAAATAATAAAATAATGGGTTACCAATAAGAAATTTATAATGCGTTACTCTCACCAAACTATAATGATACAACATTTTTTTAGGAAATATATTTGTATACTCATTATAATTCATCTTTTTGTAAGCTAAAGAGTATGTTGTTAGTTTTGGTATATCTTGAACAAATTTACATAGAAAAACAATTTATTTATGTTTTAAACTATGCTTCAGTAGCTTAGGGTATAGAGCAGCAGCCTGTTAATCTGACGACCCGGGAGTGATTCCCGGGTTGACCAGCTTTAAAAAAAATGTATAATTATTGTTTCAAATTCGTATTTTTTTTTTTCAAAATCTATTTTTATACCCAATATTTTTTGCCTTCTGGTAATGTCTTATTTTTCATCACCTTGTATGCATATAGGTAACCCATTATAATTTATATTAACGCAAAACTGCCAGTAATGCATAACTCATTACTTTTGGAACATTTCATATAAAAAAAGTTAGAATTATAATATAAAAGGTAATACGTCAAAATATTCGAGTTTAGATTACTAGACTCATTATTTGGTAAGGTATGTTTTTGCTGCGATATTTTCAGTTTTTCGATGGGGTTTTTTTTATGTGTAAAATCGCCATCCACTTAAAAACTCGCCATTAAAATCGCCCGTCCTCAAATCATCAATTACATCGCCACATGAGTTTGAAAATCTCCACGTTTGGCAAGAAATCATCATATCTGACACCATGGTCGGTACAATTAAAGTGGGAACACTAAAACAAACTAAATCTTTTAACAAATCTGTCTACTATTTAAGTACATTGTCTGTTTTGTTTATTTGTCCCTTCATTTTTATCTTAAAATAAATCCTTTTAAAGAATTTCCACTTTGTATATTTTGCGTTGATTTTCTTTACTTCGTCCTTTTTTTTCAATTACATACCCACTGAACACATTGTTGCCACCCACGTTATCATTTTAATTCTATATGCCATGGCAGATCTTTCTATTTCCGTACGTTGTTGCGGTAAGCCATGTTCAACATGTTGCCATTGTTGCATTAAATCAGGCCACTTGCGAGAAACATTAAAAAATGTACAGGCAATAGAAAAAATCGATGTAAAAAAAATGATGCCTTCTAAAAATACCAAGAGGGGATAAAAATGTTTGAAAAATAAAGAAGAAAGAAAAAAAACAAACCAAAAAAACAATGTAATTTAGAGCAATAAAGGAGAAAATAAAAAAAAATATCAAGTACATTGTAAATATAACAGTGTTGTCAAGTAGTTTTTAACAAATCACCTTAAAGTGTAAAAAAAAACCCCTAGATTTACTTTACTACCAGAAAAATCCCCTTAAAATTATTTTTCACAAAATCTGCAAAATTTTTTAGTTTTATTTAAAATTCTTGGCTTAAAAATGTTAAAATACACTATTTTCGTTAGAGTTTTACAGTTTTCATAGTCAAAATCTGAAATTTTATTATAACAGCTGAGTAAAGTGACTTAAATTGTACCACCAATGTAAAAAAAAAAAGTTGAAATTATGTCAAAAATTTGACAAAAATAATAATCGAACCGATCATTTTATTTTTATAAAGGCAACATTACATTACGTCTTTTAATCAGATTTTTACACCCCAAAATTACTCTTAACAAAATGCTAGGAGACGTAAGTTATGTCTCACTGAGCCATCGCTTCAGGGGACGAGGATCTGCTTCTCTGATAGCGTTAAGTACTTGGGGGTTATATTGGATAGGTCTCCGAATTGGAATGAGCACCTTAATATGATCTCTAAAAGGGCCACTAGGGCAATGTTTGCCTGCCAGAGGCTCTTTGGCAAGACCTGGGGCCTTAGACCTCAAATGGTCTACTGGTCTTTTAACACCATTGTGAAACCGATGGTCATATACGCTTCTTTGGCGTGGTTTACAAAGGTTAAACAACTCGGGGCTCAGATGACTCTTTATAGGATTTATAGACTGGCATGTATTGGTATCACTGGTGCCTCAAAATCATGTTCGACTGATGCCATTGGAGTCATGCTGGGTATTCCTCCTTTGCATATTTCTGTAAAGGAGAACGCGTGCATGGGATCCCTAAGGCTGCGGGATATTGGCAGCATGAGGAGTGGGGATCTGAAGGGGCATCTTGAGATTGCGAAAATGTTCGCTGATGACCCGGTTATTAGGGTCAGTGACAACATACTGCCTGTGCAAGTATTTGTTAGGCACTTTGTTGTTGTGATTTTCGACAGGAGCACGTGGTTGAATGGATCTTGGGTACCGGAGGTTGGTGCACAGGTCTGGTTCACGGATGGCTCGAAACAGTCGAACATGGATACGGGGGCGGGTGTCGTCGGACCCGGATTTCAGCGTGCTCTGCCCATGGGCAAATATCCCTCCGTTTTTCAGGCTGAGGTCTTCGCTATCTGTATCTGTGTGGAAGAGTGTCTGCGGAGGAGGACACGGGGGGCCACGATCTACATTCTATCTGACAGCCAAGCTGCACTTGATGCCTTGAGGGCTCAAGATGTGTCGTCTGGTCTGGTTAAGGAATGTATCGACTCTCTAAATCGTCTAGGACTTAACAACTCCTTGACACTGGCTGGGTTCCAGGTCATGAGGGGCATGAGGGCAACGAACGGGCTGACTGTTTAGCCAACTGCGGAGCTCGTTGGCGTACCCAATGGGTATGTCAGAGAGAGGCTTAGAAGATGGAGGGAGTCGGAGTTTGGGGCCTATTGGGCCAGATCGCCTGGGCAGCGAAAGGCGACGCTGTTTATATCTCCATCTGGGGAGAGATCGCGGAAACTCTTGTCTATGACGAGGGGCGAACTAAGGACCGTAACGGGTTACCTCACAGGACACTGTGGCCTTAGGTATCAATTGTACAAGATGGGACGATCCTCTACGGATACATGCAGGTTTTGTGAATTGGAACCCGAGACCTCTGAGCATGTTCTCTGCAAATGTCCGAGGCTCTCCGACAGGAGGGCGCGTTATTTTGGTGGTCGAATAGTGACGCCATCGGACGTTTGGAACTGTTCACCTGGTAGGATAATTGGCTTCGTAGGGAGCCTGAACCGATAGGGTGTATTCGCTGGCAGCACAAAATACCAATTTCTGGTCGCGGTGCTTAGTGCCACTATAATCTAATCTACTCTTAACAAATTGTTACCCCTTAACAACTAAAAAGCACAGTAAATCTAGGGGGAAACCTCCTAACTTGGCAACACTGAAATATAAGCAATGTTTGTCTGACTATATATTGACTAGAATGTCCCTTAAAATAACGATTTGTCGATTATCGTTTATTACACCACCAGTTTTATTAGAAAATATTTCAAATTGAAGAAATCGTTTTTTTTTTTGGAAAACTTTTTTGAAAATTATGAAAGCTGTTAAACGTGTTATTCTGTAAATTTTCTAGTGAGTCTTTTTTGGCCAAACGTGTAAATGTTAACCCTATATCATAATTATTTTTATCAAGTGGAGATACTTTTTCTTTATCAATTTAAAAGCTTTACAATCTTGCAGTCATAATTAAAATTAAGTTGCATGGGTCTTTTATGTACACAGACCACTAAAGGCTAAAGATTTTTAAGTAAAAGTAAAGATAATTATAGTCTAATCAAACTTAAGTGATATTTTTCCGAACATTGTTGCAAACTTCGATGAAATCATTAAAATTTTGTTCTGATTTTGACTAAACAACCAGGTTTGGATTGCAATACCGCTAAAATACGGATATCAATGCAAAACCTTTACAACTGTCTATCGTTATCCCTAAAATACCGTTACCGATGTAATTGAAATGCCGTTATCTGTAAAATACCGTTACCGATATAACTAACATATCAGTATCCTTAAAATACCGTTGCCGAAATAACTAAAATACAGTTATCGCTAAAATAATATTACCGAAATAATTGAAATAGCGTCATCATTAAAATACCGATACCGAAAATCGCTGTAAATAGATATATTTTCTTAAATAGAAACTCGGGCATAATATAGCTAAAAATATCGGTGTATATTGACATTACCTGAATAACAAAAATAACGTTACCTTTAAAATACCGTTACCGAAATAACTAAAAACCATTATCCCGAAAACAAAGTTACCGAAATAACTAAAGTAACGTTACCACTAAAATGACGTTACCGAAATAAGTAAAATACCGTTAACGCTAAAAACCGTTATGACTGAAATATCGTTATCTCTATAATACCGTTACCGAAATAAAAGAAAACAGCGATACCCGTATCGGATCGGTTACCCTCCTTGAAAATAAGCAATTGTTTTTTAAATGTCCTGGAAAGGCGTCGCTCCAAACACAAACTTGAATTATCCATTTCCAATATACTTTTTCTTTAATAACAACTTTTATATTATATAAATAGCAATAGACATCTCCTAATTAGGTATTTTTTTAAAAAATGTTTAAAATAAATTTAATAAAAACGCTTTTGCATTTTTTCTTTTAATTAATTGGCCATTTTGGATTCCAGTCTAAAATGGGTTAATGATATCCGATAAAGTCAGAATTACATACTTAAATAATTTTCAGTATATTAAATGAATAAATAAATCAAAAACCATTTTTCCGAATATTAGAATTTCGGGAATTTTTACTAATACAATTTTATTCAAAAATTTGCCATTTTCGTCCGACTCTTGTCACGGCTTAATGTTTTCCAAAAATAAATCGATTTCTTCCATCTGGAAACATTTGCAATAAAACTGGGGGGTGTAATGACAAATCTATTTTTAAGGGACACTCTAATATCGGCGTTAGGTGGAGCAATATAATCACATTTTCAACATATTCACGTTATATGGTAACAAATTTTTTTATACACAGAAAAAACTAAAATCAAGTTTCATTTCAAATATTTGTTGATTCAATTGGTAGTTTATTTGAATTCGGTTCTGTTAAGAAAATTGTAGTATCAATTAAAATAATTTGTAACTATTTAATTGATGTTATATCCAATTAAGATATTAATCATAGCTATTAAAAAATTTACTTACATATTGTTTTTAATTTCAAACTAATTTCTAGTAGATACTATTAAAACTTTAATTAAAATTTTGCAAAAAAAAAATAACGCCAAAAAATTGGGCAAAAATTGAACAAATTTCTAAAATTCACAAAATGGCCAAAATTAAATTAAATTCTAGAATTTAAAAAAATTTAAAAAAAAGTCGCCAAAATTGAAAAACAACGTCAAAATTAAAAAAAAAAAACAAGCAGAATTGAAAAATAATCGCCGAAAATTTGAAAAAAAAACTTTTCAATATTTAAAAGAAAAATGTCGTATTGAAACAGACCGTCAAAATTAAAAAAAAAACGACAATATTGAAATGTCTCGAAAAAATATAAAAACCTGTTAACATACAAAAAATCGACAAAAGTTGAAAAATCTACACATTTTTAAATAAAAAAATCCGATTTTTAAATATATCGAAAAAATTTTAAAAATAACCAAAATAAATTTAAAACGTCCATACCTCGAAAATATTTAAATTTTTGTCATTATTTTTTTAGTTTAGTAGATTTTTGTAATTTTTTTTTATAAAGGGTCCGCCATCTAACGTTTTTTTTTCAACAAGTGCTTATTTCGTGAATGGTAACACTTAGCTCATGTCTGACAGATAATTAGTTTTATCCTTCCGCTGAACGAATATTGGTATACGCTTGAACAACGCTGGGAAATATTGCGACATTACTTTGAAAATCATGGTAATGAGCAAGAGTGGCCGTTACAGTCAATGGCGATCGTTATCGGGCCATATTGAACGAATTTTTGTTCACAAAAATTGAAGAGGAGGATATTGGCAACATTTGGTTTCAAGAGGACGGCGCACTGTGTCGCGATTTCATACCACGGGTGGCCAAAAATAGAAGCAGCTAGAGTAGGGAATTGAAATTTGGCATGAATGTTTTTCTTAGGAAAAGAAGTATTTATGCGAAATTTGGAGAAAGTCTAACAAGTGCCACGCCCACCTCCCATACAACCTAAATTTAAAAATTGTTAAAACTTGGAAATTAGTAATCAGATAAGAGCGACAGTTTGCATGTGAATATATTTATTAATATTTTAACATACTTCCAATTTTCAAAAAAATCGGACAAGCGCCACGCCCACCTCCCATACAACCTAAATTTAAAAATTGTTAAAACTTGGAAATTAGTAATCAGATAAGAGCGACAGTTTGCATGTGAATATATTTATTAATATTTTAACATATTTCCAATTTTCAAAAAAATCGGACAAGCGCCACGCCCACCTCCCTACAACCTAAATTTAAAAATTGTTAAAACTTGGAAATTAGTAATCAGATAAGAGCGACAGTTTGCATGTGAATATATTTATTAATATTTTAACATATTTCCAATTTTCAAAAAAATCGGACAAGCGCCACGCCCACCTCCCATACAACCCAAATAAAAAAATTATTATAATTTGTAAATAAGTGATCAGATAAGAGCAAAATTTTACAAAAGTAAATTTAGTACGTAAGTCCTTGCAGCTCAGTAAAAACAAATTTAGAAACATAAATTTTATTTATTTAACATAACATAACATATTTAACATACATACATAAAATATATATAAGTATTACAGGCAATCAAAGTATATTAACAATTATCACTGTAATCACTTTCAGATTCTACCAATGATTCATTCGCTATTTTTATGTCGTTAAATCTTTTCTTTTCAACTAAATACCCTTTCAGATCATTTAAATCACTTTTTCTTAAAAGTATTTTCTGACTATGCATCGTAATTGATGGCTCTGACTGCAAAATAAGATAATTTATGAGGTCTCTCATGGAGGCAATCCTACTTATTTTTCTTGTATGTCTTAATCTTGCATTTCTTATAATTTTGTGACTTGATTCTATTGCTTCTTCTGATAACATTCCAATGGGAATGGTAGAATATTTAATAAAATCTATACCATGAACTAAAATTTTGTGCACAGTTGAAGGCATATATAGTACCAAGAATACAATTCGAAGTATAAAAGTGCAGTATCTTTTAAAAGCTTTTCAAAACTTGATATATTTATATAATGACCACTTGAAAGTGTTCTTAAAATAATGGAAAAATTTTTTATTAACCTTACATCTACATTAGTAATCTGAGCTGAAAGTTCCACATTAGAAAAGAAGCGCCTTGCAGTATTGCCATCATTCGTTGTGCCATACCCCGTCTTAACCTTATCAACTATAAGACCAATTTCAGACTTAAATTTGGCTTGAATATTTCTCTTTTGCTCAGCAACCTGATCTTTATTTTCTTTTCCTGCCACTTTCCATTTCTTTATATGCTGTTTGTAAGAAATATGCAAAATGCATTCAAAACATTTGATCCATGCATGTAATGTCGACAATCCATACTGATAGCACTGCTCATTATGCTTCTTACAGTTTTGTCTAAAATTTTTTGTAAGGGAACCTCTGCAGAAGTTTCTGTTACTTGAATGTCATCAGGCAAAATCTTTTTTTTAGCATCTGCAATCATATAGTATGACGGAAAGCAATCTCCGTGAAGAGCATTTACTACTTTTATCATCATATTGTACTGCCTCATAGATAAATCCATATCAATGTATAATGCTAGAGCACTTTCAACAGAAATTTTCTTATTAGTATTTGAACCTGTTACCTTTTCTGCGGCTTTTTTAAGAGCTTCAGATGAAGTAGAAGCGACAAGTTCTTCCACTCGCCTCCTTTTTGTTCTCATTGAACCCTCCTCGTAGGAAACATTCGGTCGGCCTCTACCACTTGTATTTGCTTCCTAATATAGTATAACACAATTTAGTTTTATTGCAAAACCAAAACTTTTTACGGAAACTTACATTACAAATGAATTCACCAAATAATTCGCTATCTAGCCAGTCACTCAACTCAGTTTCAAATCTATCTCTCATGCGATGATATTTAGACCAATTGTTAGAAAATTTTAAAAGAGTAAGCCTTATTTTCTGTTGTTCCCTTTCTAATAATACTCGTTTAAAATGATTTTCTACAAAATCTTTAACATAACGCATAACATCGCTGTGTCTGTTTTGGTTTATCTCTAGCCACAGTTGAAAAATAGTACGAATCCGCAACGAGGTTGACACTAAAAAACAATCACAAAAAGAATTCGGGCAATATCGGGCAGCTGAACTTTAAATATATTAAAATACATACTTGCAGCTAAAAAATACAAAAAAACAGGAAAAGTGTTATTTCTACTTTCTTTTAAATTCTCTACGAAAGTTCACGGTTGCTGAAAAATCTTGACAATGCCTCACCACTATTTTTTTCTAACGGTATCTGACATATGATCAATATTTGTAAACAAACACAGTGTTGTAATTATAACTAGAAGCATCACTTACAACCCTGTTACAAATTTTGGTAGCCGTTATATTCAAATACTTAAATTCTTAGTATTATAAATGAACATTAAATTTGGGATTTTCCCATAAATTTCGTATGCTGTAAACAAATCTTAACTTTGAACCACTATAACTTTACAATTTGTAAACATTTTAAGATGATATTTTAGATATCATCTAACCAGAGTGTTAAAAAAAAATAAATAAAAAAAAAACGTTCAAATTCTAACATTGACTTTAACCATTTTTGGCCACCCTCGTGACACAGTGCGGCGCTACGTGCCACACAGCCGAAGCTACACTCGATGTTTTGCGCACTGTTTTTGAAGATCGCATTATCAGCCGCAGAGCTGATGTCGTTTGGCCACCTCGGAGCTGCGATTTGACACCGTTGAACTATTATTTGTGGCGTGCCGTCAAAGATAATTGTTACGCCAACAAGCCAGAGACAATTGACGCTTTAAAGGACAATAGTCGTGAAGCCATTGGTGAAATACAGCTGCACACAATCGATAATGTGCTTAAAAATTGGACCGATCGTGTAGGCTACTGCATGGCCAGCCGAGGCAGCCATTTGAATGAAATTATTTTCCATTATTAACCGGAAAGATTGTACTTTCAAATAAAAAAAGAAATTTGAGAAAATATTCAGTAGTTTTTTTTATATCATTTAAAAAAAAAAAAAAAAGTTATTTGGCGGACCCTTTATTAGCGATTAATTTCAATTTTGGCGATTGTTATTACATATTACAATTGAAAAAATCGTAAATTTTGTTAAATTTTTATAATTTTTTTAAATATTTTAAGTAATTTTTTTTTTAATTACAAAGATTTTATAAATTTTGATGTTTTTTTGCTAAATGTTAGTCATTTTTTTAAATTTTATATATTTGATTTAAGTTAGGCACTTTTTTTTAAATGCTGTTAATATTTTAAAAAGTTGCTTTGTTAATGAAAATTTGCGAAAAAAAATCGACAAAAATTCGAAAAAAAAATCTAAAAAATAGCTGAAGTTTAAAAATTCCCATTAAAATAAATTTCACAATTTAAAAAAAAAAAAAAAACATTAAAATTTTACAAAAAATTCAAAAAATTTTCCAAATTAAAAAACAAACAAACAATATCGTCAAAAATTGGAAAAAGGATCGTGAACTTAAAAAAAAATTGTCGAAATTGAAAAAAATCGTAAAAATTTAAAAGCAGAAAACACTAATACATTGAAATATATCGAAAAAATTTAAAAAATCGCCTAAATTTAAAAATCGACATAATTGAAAAAAGAGCCAGTATTAAAAAAACAAGCCAAAAATGAGTATTAAAAATATTAAATATTAAATATTAAAAAAACACAACAAACATCAAAAACACTAAAAAAACATTTTTAATTCTTGACATTTTTTTTTTTTGAAATTTGTCGATTTTTTAATTTTGGTTTTTTTTTTTTAATTTTTGGTAATTTCTTCCAATTTTAACCATTGATTTCAATTTTGACTATTGTTATTCATTTTAGAGTTCAGAATACTTGTAATTTTTTTTTTTCAATTTTGATGATTTTATTTTTTTTATTTAGAGATTTTGTTTTTATTAGGTGTAGAACTAAAAAATGCGGGATTTTTGGCAAATTTGTGAATTTGTCGCATATTCCGCTAGTTTTTTCGAATCAATGGTGCTCGGTACAGGGGTCCTTTGATTGTCTGGCCCGATTTCAGCAGCGCATAATATATGGGACATATTCTTTCTGCCCAGATCAGCCAAAAAAGTAGTTGTCATCCGTGTCAAAATAACCACTTCTAAACCGCATAAATCGCCTCTCGCACGTTCAGCTGCACTTTTGCTCAAATTGCAAAACTTTCGAGGCAAAAATAAACTTTGTTGTTTACACTATTTCGTTCAATGAGTTATCCCAACCCGAACTCGCAGAATGTGTGGTAAAGGAGCAAAAAAAAGAGACACATCTTTTTTTAGCTGCCCAATTTGACATTTACGGGTTAAAAAGTAGGGCTAAAAATTGATTTGCTTTCGTATGAAAATTTGTCTAAAATATATGAAAACTAGGCTTACTTGTAGGCAGGGTTAAAGTACTCAAGAAAACAAAAATTGTGATGTTTATATTGACTATATTGTTAGCCCAGAGTTGCCACATTTTTTAACTATATTAAATATAGGGGAAAAAGGCATTTCGAGAAAAGTCGCCAAAAACCCAAACGGTTTTTAATATCGGAAAAAGTTCAGACACCCGCTCGATTAAACTAAATATGTTTTGCCATGCATTATATTTAGCTTTTTAGAACTAAAATTCCTTAATAAAACACAAGATTTAATGTTACTTAAAACACATTTTTTTGAATAACAAAATACTAGAAAATCGTTCGGCATACTTTGTACACCAGTGAATGTTTCTTCAAAAAAAACCTTTCGTTTAATACCAAATCTATAGTTACTTTCAATAGAACGAAACAAACCGAAAAAAACGTAAAATGGGGTAATTTTTGACCCCATTTAGTAATGCCTAAAAATGTGATTGGACAGTTAAAAAAAACACGGGTCACTCATTAGGATCTGCCGGTCCGGGTTGGGATACCGCCCTTGTTAGTACTAATAAATGTTAGATGTTAACCCTCCAACGCCCTATTAGTTATTAAAGACACAAATCGAGTGTAAAAGATTTACCATCTGTTCTAAATGCCGCATTTTTAAGTTATACGCCAATAATTGTAGAGATTTTTTCAACTTTTACGATTCCTCTTCAAATTTTAGTGATTTTTTGGGTTTTTTTTTTATGAATAGATTTTTTTCTTTTATTTTGGCATATATTTTAACTGTTGGCGATTTTTTTTTATCTTTTCACTTTGTTGTCATTATAGGCTGTAAACAGTGGAAAGTTTGTGTCCAATAAATTAATTTTCAATTAAACATTTAATATATGTTATTAAACTTTTAATTGAAAGTGAGCTAGAAATCAAACAAAAGTTTAATTGAAGTTTTATTGACAATAATTTTTTCTGTGTACCACTGTCACACAAACACTGACTGCTATTTTTATTATTAAATTTAATCTCACCCACAGAATCAAAATTAAAACTTGCACGAGATGCTTGCGCTATAGTAAAACCATCAGTAATGCCAAAACATACAATTACCACCACAGAATACCAAGTACGTATCAAACGCCATGAAAATCTTAAATCATGCGAAGAATTTGAACAAATACCAGACACGGGCATTATAGCAAATATTTGTGCTAAAAAAAGGACTATAAAAAAAATAGAAGAAAAGAAAAAATGTTAAACAAATTACCTTCTTATACAATTTCCAAAGTTAACTAATATAAGTATTATTGTTAAATTTTTTAAGCACCTGGTCTTATGGCTTCTTGAAATGAACCTATATGAAGATAATCCTTTTGACAACCTTTACGTAAGAGCTTGTGTTTTACTGGAATTATATATCACATGAAAGAAAAAAATTAGAACCAATTAATGGTTGCAAAATATTGCACAGTGGGTTTGAAATAAAAAACCATTTAGATTATTGAAAATTTAACTGTTATATTAAAAAAATAAACTCCAAATAAACCAGTTACACAGTGGAACTCATAGAAAAATTACACTGTAAGTAAAATTTTAACTTTTGAAATGACACGTAGCTTTAACCGTTAAAAAGATATGGACGATTAAGTACGGCTACTTTTGATAAATTTTCGATTTTGTTTATATTTTAAAACGCGATTTTTCCACAACCGTTAGAGTTAACAACATAAAACTTGTACGATGACATATCAATATGACACTTGCTTTGGTTAAAATTAAAGGGGGTATAGGTCGAAAATTGGATATTTTTTGATGATTTTATATGGAATGAGGATATAGCCGATTTAGCCGTGTCTGGTCGATGAAGCTAATTTTGATTTAAAATGTTTGTGATAGTCTTAAGCATTTTGGTATTAAATATTAGCAACATCGGTTTTGGATGCAAACTGTATTTAATTGAATATTACTTTTAATTAAAAAAAAAAATTATAGCAGACACTATAAAAATTGCAATTAGAATTAAAAAAAAATCTATAAAATTTAAAAACTAAAAAAGTGAACAAGGCTCGTGGGCGTTGTGGTGTAATGGTCCCAGGTTCGATCCCCGGTGGCGACATCAATTTAGAAAAATAAAAGGTATGAGTTTTCTATCCCTCATAAATATTGCAGCGCACAGCTTTGGTGTTCCCATAGCACTTAACCATACCAAAGTAAAATAATGAATCAGGTCTATGAACTAAAAAGCTTCAATAAATTCGCCAACTCTCCACCAGGTGGCGAGCAACAGCTGTTCTAAGAGTTATCATCTCGCGCAATTACAGTGTTGCCATGTCTGAAGCCCATTATCTTTCCCCACCTTTAATATTTCCTCCATCCCCTTTCCAAAGAAAGCAACACATTAATAAATAGAAAGAATTACCTGAGTGTTGCTTTTCTTTAAAAAAATTGGTTTTGACAATTATATTTTTGTTACAAATACAGGCCACGTGTACCTTCATATAAAATTTCATTTAAAAATATTAAGCGGAAGTAGCAAAAAAGTTGCACTTGAAAATTTTGGAATAAGGGTATATGTTACAATTTTATTTGTATTTTCATAGATTTTCTAAGTAGTTTTTTTTTCAAATAACGGTAGCAATTCTCTTGTAAAGGGTCCGCCAAATAACTTTTTTTTTTTTTGAACTCCTGAACCAATTGGACTTTGTATGGCGTCATACCAAGGTGATGATGTCTCCGAAATGTTCAATTGTTGAGAACGACGGTGAATTGATGTTGATGGCGCTTCACGCACACTTTCTGCCATAGCAGCAATATTCTCGGGTGTACGCACTGTTTTTGGCTTTTGACGCTTTGGTTTATCGATGATGATGCCAGTTTCTTTCACTTTTTTCACAAGATAACGAACATACGGACCATATTCGTTCAGCGGAAGGATAAAACTAATTATCTGTCAAATCAGACATGAGCTAAGTGTTACCATTCACGAAATAAGCACTAGTTGAAAAAAAACGTAAGATGGCGGACCCTTTATTATCACAAAATACATGGTTGCTTTTGCCGTACTCAATTATTAACCGAATTTTATTTGAAAAGTTGATTCGAATTACAAATAATTGGATAAATGGATTGTTTTTTTTAGTTTCTTTTCCCACTTTTTAATTTCCAGTACAGTTTTTGTGCTTTATTAATCAATTATTGGTAGTTTTAAAAAAAAATAACGTCCTATCAAATAAACTTTAATGGTTTCGACCGACTTCCAACCAAATTATTTTTCTGGGTGTAATGACTAGCTAGTTTATGATCAAACTTTGGAAATATATATGTATATTTTCAGCGACTATTTTTTCTGATTTTGTCAGATTATTTCGGTAACTGTATTTTAATGATAATACTATTTTAAATATTTCGGTAACTGCATTTTAGCGATAACCGTATCTAAGTTATTTCGGTAACGGTATTTTAAATATATTGGTATTTAAGATATATCGGTAATGGTATTTTACGGATAACGTTATTTAAAATTATTTCGGTAACGGTATTTTAGGAATAACGAAAGTCAGTTGAAACGGTTTTGAATCAATAACGGTATTTTAGCGGTATTGCCTACCATCCCTGGTAATATGCATTTTTTATTAACGCAAACACGAATTTTATATGTTGTACAGTTTAAGCGTATTTTGCAATAATCATTGCGACATATTTCGGAAGCCGAATGGGTCCGGTTTCTAAAATGTATGCTTCGTCGATTTCTTGTCGAGTACGACATACTGCAAGACTGACATAACTGAAAAAACACGAGTTTGCAGAAAACGAGTTTAAAGTTTTCAATCCATATCTGCCTCGCTCGACCCTTTCTCTATTAATTTGGTCACGTCTTTTATAAATAAGGGGTTTTAATGTATTATTCTTTTAGTGAGAGTTGTAGCAAAATCGCTAATTATCGAGAGACCCGTGAATATCACATTTTCTCTATGAGGTATATACTCTTTGCACCCACTTTAAATAAAAAATAAATTATATCATCCTCTATCTCGAAAAGTAAATGAAATTTTTATACAATATAAAGCATGATATAACTAATAAATCTGCATCATTAACTCAAAAATCGCATTTTTTGACTTATGACAGTCTTGAAGTAAATGAGCGATACATTCACTCAGAAGTTACATGGCCCAAAAGGGCGGGGTAGTTAACTTTAACAATAATTAAGTTCCCTCTGTACTTAAATAGAGTGACCCAATCAAAATATTTTGAGAGTTTAATGCCTACTTTACAATCTCTAGTTTAGAAGTTCTATATTTTTATAGTTATATTTTTAGCAAATAATTTCAAATTCCTCCCACTGTGCAATTTGAGCATACTTAAATTATTAAATTTATAAAACATTTTAAGGCTCTCATTTTAATACTTACATTCCTTTATACTAAATTTACGGTGATTTTGTTTAATGTTGGCTGATTTAATTTTATAATATAAGGAGCTAGAAATCATTTTAAAAATATTTGAAAGACATCAAAAACTGTGTAAATTAATAAGAACCAGTATTTTGACTAAAATTTAGTTTAAGTAAGAAATTTTTAAATAAAGTTTCATATTTAAGTAAAATTTGAGTAAAGTTTATTTTATGTAAAATTTGATGAGAAAAATTGGCTGTAAATTTTAGATTACAGTGCACTCGCGATAAATTGAACACCCGAAAGTGTGAACTACTTGGAAACGTGAACAACTTTAAACAACCCGAAGCGCTTGCTGAAGGCCTTGCAGAAGGCATGATTTTTGTTCGCGATGTCCCACTTGGTAGGTCTCTTTTAAGCAGGTGAAAATCGCTTCTATCATGTGATGTAAGAAGCACATGATAGAAGCGCTTCCGGAAGAGCTTCCAGAAGATTTTCCCGAAGCGTTTCCAGAAAAGCTTCGAGAAGCGATTTTTCTTTCAGGGAAGCACAATATAATGCCTTCCAGAATTGCTTCATAGAAAGCCTTCTTTACTGCTTCAATACATGCCTTCTTCACTGCTTATTTTCATGCCTTCTTTACTGATTCAAAAGAATGCCTTCAGGGAAGCACAATATAATGCCTTCCAGAAGTGCTTCATAGAAGGCTTTCTTTACTGCTTCATTACATGCCATCTTCACTGCTTCTTTTCATGACTTCTTTACTGCTTCAAAAGAATGCCTTCAGGGAAGCACAATATAATGCCTTCCAGAATTGCTTCATTGCATGCATGACGGCGAAGAGCTTCTTTGGAAGCACTGAAAAGAAGTTACTGCTTACCAAATCGAAAATATTTTTTGCTGGGAATGAACATAGTTAAACAAAAATATAAAGTTAATCGGCTTTATTACATTTTTTTATATTTTTTTTTAAAAAGGGTTAAATAAAAGTTTAGAAAAAAAAAATGATAAAAAAACTTAATTTGTATACAAAGTTGACGAAATGTGTATCTGAAAAGTACTGTTTATTGGTATGATTTTTAAAGTTTATTTCTCAGGGTAAATTGTGATTTTTTTTATTTTTTTATTTAAAAAATTTCGCAACCGAAAACGTGAACAAATTTGAAAACGTGAACACCCTTGGTAAAAATTAGTTCACTGTATATTTAAATATAAAATTTAAAATAAAAATAATTTTTTTGCCTAATATTTTAATAAAAATGTCCCCAAAAATTTCCAAAAAATATAGCCTTAAATTATGCAGTTTTTTTCACTTATTTTGCATATAAAATTTTCTATAAATTATTCATACTCAAATTGAATACTAACTCATTTTCTTTTATATTTATTTCGTGATTTTGCCAAAATTTAATTTTAATCAAGCGTCGCTTTGGTGAATTTAAACGATTTGAATTTTTTGCAATTTTCATATTCAAAGATGAAGGCAAAAAATAAAATTGAAAATATTAAAACCACTGCGTAAATGCAAATCAAATTTGCATATTAACATAGAAAACACTTTTCTTTTTTTACAGAATTTATTTCGTTCCACTTAAATTGTAAAACTAAATCTACTTGAATATGTTGAGTTGTTTCAATTTTCAGGATTAAGTATATTTTTGCATGTGAATTTTAATTTTTTTTTTTTTTTTTTTGCAGAATGTTATTATTAACTACTACCACTTATTGTAGATGTATTGGCTAAAACAAACAGGTAAACCTTAATGTACGCCAAATTTTTCTGCTGCGAATTAATGTGAATTTTCAATAGTTTGGTAAAATTTCATTTTAGTACAATTACAAAGTAGAGTTTAAATACCGAATAATAAAAGTAAAAAGCTGAAACGATATGCGACCAGAAATAAATTTTAGTTGTCACGACCGAATTTGGAAAATTTGAGTGTCTAAACCCTCTTTTGGTTTTCCCAATACTATTTCAGTTGAAGCAGCTTAAAAAGGGTTGTGACAAAAAGGCACGTAGCTAGGATTTTCTTTCTTTCAAGGGGGGAGGAGAGCTTATTCGATTTTTTATTTTGCTTATGTATTTTATTTGTACACTGAGCAAACGTATACAGTTATGTACACATACACAGAGAAAACGTTTTGTAGCCAATCGAATTGTTCGGTTGTACTTATCGAATTTTTTGGTAGTTATCACGGAATTTCTGTTGAGGCATTGTGGTGTAATGGTTAGCGCGTTGGACTGTTACACGGATGGTCCCGGGTTCGATTCCCGGTGACGACAGCATCAATTTAGAAAAATAATATGTATGAGTTTTCTATCACTTATATATATCGCTACATCCACCTTCGGTGTTCCCATAGCACTTAACACCACCGAAGTAAAATAATGAATCAGGGCTATGAAACGAAAAGATTCAATAAATTCGCCAACTCTACATCAGGTGGCGAGCAACAACTGTTCTAAGACTTATCATCACGCGCAATTACAGTGTTGCCATGTTTGAAGCCCTTCATCTTTCACCACCTTTCATCTCTCCACTATCCCCTTTCCAAAGAAAGCAACACATTAATTAATAGGAAGAATTTCCTGAGTGTTGCTTCTCTTTAAAAAAAAAAAAAAAAAACTACCGGAAGCATTCGATTGGCAAAAAATACGGTTGCTACTACCGAGTCTGTTTTCTGGGTGTGGAAACAATCGACTCCGAATAAATTAAAGACACTAACAATTAAATGACACTAACAAGAAAGCTTTCCTGATGGGTTTCCTTTCAACTTAAAGGATAAAATTTAAGTTACACTTCTTTTTTAGCAGCCTAACCACATGTTTAGGAGTTTAAAAGCGGAGTTGAAAATGAACCCATTTTTGTATGAAAATATGTTTAAAGTTACAGAAATTTAGAATTATTTAAAAACAGAGTTAAAGTGCTCGAAAAAATACATATTTTAATAGCAATATTGACGCTAAGTCATTGCTGCAGGCTGCCATTTATTTGAGTTATTTTAAATATTGCTGAGAAAATGGTTCATTACTTAATTCTCCTTTTTCATATGTACACTCACAATATTTTAACAGTAACTGATTATAGTGTATTTAAAAATTAATCAGTAAACTTTGTTTTTTAAGGAATATACAACCTGCGGGGAAAAAGCGGTCAATTGGGAATTGAGACCTGTCCCGTGATACGTGAAAATATCAATCATGTGACGGGTGAAAAGGGGACCGGTTTCTAAAGTATTTAACACGTGGCAGGTTTAAAAGATTATATCACGTGATGGATCTGAAAGCACAAATCCAAACGGTACCATCTCCTAGAGCCCCTACCTCGTGATCGGTTTAAAAGTATTCACCAGGCAAACGGTACCGGCTCCCAAAGCTCCTACACGTGATCGGTTTAAAAGTATATATAACGTGATGGGTCTGAAAGTACCAGGCCTGTGGTAGGTGCAACTCTAAAAAATAAGTCTTGGCTATAAAATATTGCCTTAAAGTTATGTGGTTCTCTGATAGGTTCTTTTGCGATAGTTCTAGGATATGTTCTTTTTCGTCAGTCTTTGGGGTTAGTTGTGTGACATATCACAGTGGGCAATTTATTCCTCCTAGGACAAACCCATGTTAAAGTGACCGGTCCCTTTCATATTAAAAAACCGGTCACGTGACCGGTTCCTATCACAATGAGACGGTCATGTGACGTGTCCAGTAATATTTCCCTTTCCCGCAGGGCATTTAAACTATAAAGAAATATTGTTTTAACTTTTTTTACCATTTTCTAAGAAAACAAACTACACATAAATACTGGTTTTCCGGACCAGTTATTATTTTCATTTAAAATTTTCTTTATCTAAAAACTTCTTAATTTAAATCAATATTACCACAAGCAGAAAAAGACACTGTTGAATATGTTTTCAGGTAATTATTTATATGTTTACAGTTATTCAAATTTTCAGCAATAAACAAACATATATTTTCAATTTTAAAATATTTAGATATTACAAGGGCGGTTCAATAAGTCCTTGACTTTTCGAACTTCCCTCATAGTTATATGAAATGCAACATTGCTCCCTCAGTCACTAATTGTCAAATTTTGAGCAAGTTTCCTCATTTACTTTGTGTTTAACAGCTGTTCAAAACATACAATCTAGTGGATTTTTTTTGAAAATGGAAAAAAATGAATTTCTAGTGCTCAATAAATATTATTTTTTGCGAAAAAAAAACCGTCAATCAAACCAAGGAAAAGATTGATAAATACTATGGGGACTCTGCACCATCGATTTCAATGGTAAAAAGGTGGTTTACTGTATACACCCGAAAATGTCGAAAAAATCCACTATATGGTGTTGGCCGATCGAAGAGTAAAGGTGCGTTAGATTGTTAAAGCCATAAGCATTTCGTATGGCAGTGTGGTTTCGAATTTAAATGATCAGTTGGGTTGAAGAAAGCTGTTTGCAAGATGGATGCCTCGTTTGCTCTCAATTGACCATAAACGTAATCGTGTGACAACTTCAAAGGATTGTTTGGAGTTCTTTAGCCGCAATTCGAATGAGTTTTTGCGGCGTTTTGTAACCGTGGATGAAACATGGATCTATTACAACACTCCGGAGAAGCAGTCTAAGCAATGGGTTTCTCCGGGTGAACCGGCTCCGAAGAAGGCCAAGGTAAGTTTGTCGGCCAATAAGGCGATGGCAACAGTTTTTTGGGATGCACGCGGGATTATCCACATCGATTACCTTCAAAAGGGAAAAACAATAAACGGTGAATATTATGCCAAATTATTGGACCGATTTAACGAGGATTTAAAATAAAACGAAACCATATAGCCAAGAAAAAAGTTATTTTTCATCAAGATAATGCACGGGTGCACACGTGTTCAGTCTCAATGGCAAAATTCCATGAATTGGGCTACGAATTGGTACCTCATCATCATATTCTCCGGAGTTAGCCCCCAGTGACTATTTCCTATTTCCAAACCTAAAGCAATGGCTCGGTGGAAAGAGATTTAGCTCCAACGATGAAACTATTTACCAAACAAATGCCTATTTTAAGGACCTCGCAAAATCCTAATTTTTGGAAGGGATACAAAAATTGGAAAAACGTTGGACTAAGTGTATTGAGCTAAAAGGAGATTACGTTGAAAAATAATTGTTTTTTTTTTTTTTGCAAAAAAACTGTGTTTCATTCAAAAAGTCACGGACTTTTGGATCCGAGGTTTTTTATTTTTCACTAATTTTTTGAATCAAAAAAATAAATATAACAACAAAAATATTTAAGCGAAATATCGATTAAATGAATAAATAAAGAACATTTATACAAAACCAACATAGACCTCAAGCCTAGATATTTCATTTCGGAAATTAATTAATAAAGGTCGAATATAACCAAAATCTTTATAATATTTTAATTTTACACATTTCATTATTTTTTGTTGTTTTTTGCTGTTAGTAAAATACGATATTTTTGATTAGTTATTTTTTTAATGACAGTCAAAAATAGTTCGTTTACATTGCCCGATAGTGAAATTACAGTTAAAATGACTATTGCCGTTTACTACACGGATGACGGACATTTAGTTACGCAAAAAATGTTCTAAGTGTATGCTTTTTGGGAAAGTGTTTTATATTTTAAATTCCCATTGATTTATATTTTGATCGATATCAGATGATTTCCAAGAGTTTCATATAGATGTAAAACAGTGAAAATAAACTTAAAAAACTGGAAGTGAATATTTTGGTATTTTTCGATGTCTAGAATCATAATTTCTGCATTAAAAAAGAAACCCAAGAAAACATTTTGTTGGGGCTTTTCATGATCATGTTCATGATTGTTAGGATGACAATATGATAATTTAATTATCCCAATCATGTTCAACTATATTTTTTCTAAGCGTGTGAGTTCAATTTGTGCAGTTTTAATATACGCACAATTTTCTTAACTCGAAAATCAAGAGTTACCTGTTTAAAGGTATTTTGTAAAAGTTCGTTCGTTCATTAATTTATTTATTTTTTTTTGTATGAATTTGCAATTTTATTTTTTTTAAGTTTGTTAGCGATTTAATAATTACTATAAGAACCTCCCATGAAATTTTACAATGAAATTTACATGAAATGACATTGGAGTAAATAAGTTAACCCTTTTACCCTTTTACTATCCTTGTGCAGAACTGGGTACACATTTTTAAAAAAATATAAAAATTTTGATAATGCAATAATATTTTATATTTTCGTTTTAATAAGTTGGTCATTGAGAAAAAATCATTAAATGATCACAAGTGGAATGTATTCGCGATATTTGTTAAAAAGTCCAATTTTTTCAATCATTCTATGTCTCCGAAAAAATGAACGTTTGGTGTATTTGCATAAACTATTAAAGCTACAATCACGAAATTTGTTAACCTTTTTCCTTCTAAGTTAAGTGCCCCTAACAATAATCTTAAGTCCAAATAGAAATATATTCACAAACAAAAATTGGGTAGTGAAAGGGTTAAAAACTTAATATTTAAAAACTGCTAATGTTTATGTGACTTCCCAGCAAAAAATAGTGCTTAGCGAGAAGCAGATTTGTAAGGCATAACTTAATTACCGAGCGCTTCCTGAACTAATTGCGGAAGACATGATTTTTATTCGATATGCCCCACTTGTCTCTTTTCAGCAGGTGAAAAGAGTTTCTGTCATGTGATCTAAAAAGCAATTAATTCATGTATTCGTAGGAAATGAAAAGCCCTTTAATGTGCTTGGAAAAGAGCGTTGATTACCTTTTCAAAGAAGTATTAAGAGTTATGATTCAATAATGCGTTGTTACCCAATTTCAGTGTAGAAACGGTAATAACATGTCGTTAATTTTCTCACTACCAGTAATGACACAAGCTTACTCTCTGCATTACTTTAACATACATAATAAAGACTTACTAATAACTAGTTAATTTTCCTATTATTTTAATACAAAAAGTATTAAAATAAGCGTTGCCTATAAGTATTTATTGTTATCATTATTTAAAATGTAAAGTAATGATTGAACATTTTTTTTAAAAACTATTTTTAGGTTCCTTCTTTTTCCAACTCTAGTAAGGACATATATAAGTACATATTTTTGATTTTTTGTAAGCTGGAAAGTAATGACATTTTGTGCAAGCTAGTCATTTATGTTCTTATCTATCAAGTATAACTTGTCAAGATAGCTCAGATGGTAAAACGGTGGACTGACAACCTGGAGACCCAGGTTTAAATCCCGTATGGGCAAAATTTATTTAAAAAAAACTTTAATAAAACAATTTTTTTTATTAAATTTTTTTAAGCTAATTATTTTTGTCCCTACTGGTAAGCATATAGGTAACCACATACTTCCTATTTTTCGTACGGAGGTAAGCAATGATATATCGTTATTTTGCGCTACATCCCCATATAAAAGTAATTAGATTTGTAATAACAATTGTAAGCATTTGCTATTATCAAATATGTACTTATATAACCACTTATATGACAACGCTTTTCTACACCCCCCATAGCACCTGTTCCTTGCTTCAGGTGTAAAGTTGTCAACTTCATTTTCTCATACATGGTTACGCATCGACGCAAAAAACTCAGCTTTATTGCGGTGAAACATCGCCAAATACTCTATTGAAACATCTTCACGACGTTGTTTTTTTTCTATTGTGAGCAAACGCGGCACCAATCTTACGCACAGCTTTCTGACCTCCAAATTTTCGGTCAATATGCGATGTACACAACTGTTCAAAATGCCTGTCATTAAGCCAGCTCAAGCACCTTCTGCCGACGATCATCCAATACCATTTTGAATTTTTTTTTAACCGTTTCTGGCGTAGACACCTCAATTGATCGACCACTACGGTGTTCGTCTTGGCAGCTCATACGGCGTCGTTTAACCCTCTAATGGGTAAGGCTGCCTCAGGGCAGACTTCATAAAATTTACCACAAATGCGTCAAATGAGCGTTTTATTCTTAATATATTAATATATTCCGATAGAAAACTAAATTTGCTAAATATTTTGCGAAGAAATTTTTCGTTTGCCGTCCACGGTTTGGAAGCGAGAAAGCTTCACAATCAAAATTTCGTAAAATTTCAAAAATTATTTATTTTTGAAAAAAAAATAGTTTTCAAAACTAAAAAACCAATTAAAGTTGACAAAAAACTCTTCATAATAAAATATAAGTAAGATTGAAGCTTTATCTTTAATAATAAGTCCTTACTTTAGTCCAAGGACTCACAGGATTTTATCAGGATTCCTCTAAAGTATTTTTATGAAAGATTTGCAGAAAGATGACATTAAGTATTAATAGCGAAGCGTTGAAATTTTAACAATATAAATTGAAGTTTTGATACTTTTTCGCCTAATTTCGCTTTTTCCAAAAAGCGAAAATCCCAATATCTTTCTAAATAGGAGTAGAAAAAAATAGTTGTTCGAGTGTGGTTATATCTTGGTAAGATTAATACTTTTTATCCAAAACTTTTCTTTTATATGCCTTACTTTCCAAAATGCACCCTAAACTATTTTGGCTCATATCGCCTAAATTAGGCAACGATAAACAATTTTGTTGAAGAACTTATTATTTGCTTTTTCGAGTGGAGCACATGGTATGAATTTCGTTGCAAAGTATCGTTTGCCAGTTAGAGAGTTAAACTATGCCACCCAATATTTTATAGTCGTAAGCCAAGGAGCAGACTCTCCCAGAAAATAATCTAGCTCGGCTTTAATATTGGTTGGATTGAGACCTTTCAAATTAAAGTATTGCATTACATAACGGTGGCTAATTTTTTCCATGTTTACAAATTCACTGCAATTGTTTATTTTTGATGGCTCCAAAAAAAAAAAAATACTAAACAATGTGGCGCCTTGAAACTTGAAACATATGTTTTATAAGGTTGCCATTTTTCGCCAAAGTAATTTTTTTCAAACTTTAATTTAATTGAATGCAAACACCGGTATATTTTGCTTAGATCAACAGAAGCCTGTGCCACAAAAAAAAAATAGACTACTGATTTCAGAAGGGCATAATTTAATTGGTATAAGAATACTATGAAAATTTTACACTGTTCTGTGATGTTTTCTTTTTACTAATATTAAGCCAATTTTTTTTGCTGATTTGAGCAGATAAAATTGTTACGTTCTACCTAAAATTAGCTCAAATATAACTAAAATCATTTTGATTTAACAGATTTATTTGGCTATTCTTATCTTACTAATTGTTTACAAAAAAATTTCAATTTTAGCAGTTGTTCTGCAACTTAATTTTTAGGTAATTTTTAGGTTTCGATTTTTGTTATATATTTATCAGTTTTTAGATCAAATTTACCTGTAAGTGCATATTTTAACAGTAAAATGTTGTACAAATTAAAAAAAAGACCCATTACATTACAGGGAGTTGAACCATCAACCCTGGGATGGGTCGGCAAAGAACTTTTTGATCATCATCCTTAAAATCTAAAAGCTTTTTAGCATGTCATTGTTAATGTTAACTTAACTAACAGTTTTTTCTGCATAATAAAGTTTCTTTTAATAATTTTCTATGCTTGTCATAATGACTGTCGTTTTCATGTTACTTGTCATATATTTATTATTTAGCGAAATAAAAAGGGTAAAAAACGTCATTATTGTAATAACAAACTTAAATGTGACATTTTTAATGAAAAATTAATTCAATTACAAAATTAATTAACGAAATATTTAAATTCGTACAAAAACAAAATAAATGCTCTGTTTTTAACCCTAAAATGACCAAGACCGGTTACGGCCAAGAAAGGTCTGCGATTTTAGTTCGTATTTTTTTTAATGGACGATTATTTCGATAGAAATCTTAAAATAGGGGAATGAAACGATTACTATATTAATAACCCCATCTCTGCAGAAAATGTCCAGTATAAAAAGTCCAGTTTAAAATTATATATAGTTGTTTAGAACCATACTTAAATCGTCTGCATTAAAATGTTATTGAGTATAAATATATCTAATTTTATATAATTTCAGCCAATAGTAGGTATGTTTTTTGGTTCTTGAAGTTGTGCTTAAAAGTGTTGAAGTTGAAATTAAAATGTCCAGAAATCAACAATTTTAAAGACCCAATTTTTTTAAAATGAAACATAGCAAAATGTTTTAAAATGCTCATAGAAAAATTCAAAAATATTTTTAAACGGTTTCGTGTCTTAAAATGTGAAGGAATGTTCCCAATTGTGGTATGTTCCCTAAAGTGGACCTTCGACTTTTTTTCGTGTACTTGCATGAATATGTCAAAACTGTCAATTGTCATTGAGTATAATTTTCGCCGTCACTATTTTAAAAAAGTTTCGAGTTTTTCTTGGTTTCATTGTGTAAATATAAAGTGTAATTTTTAACAGAATATAAAGTGTAATTTTTTGTTAATATAAAAAGTGAATAACAAACAAGTGTTAAAGAATTTTTCAAGTCGGATTTTTGTAAACGGTAAGAATCTTATTCACAATTTTAATAAAAATAATTGATTCCATAAAAAAAATATAATAAATAAAACCAAAATGTGAAAAATTTAGTTTTCATAATGTTCCCTAAAGTGGACCTTTTTTATACATATGAGTATTTTTTACGCAACCCTTTTTTATAATTTAATAATTTTTGAAAATAAATAAATTTAGAAAATACAGGCCATAATTTTTAGGTGTAATTAATACGAGTAATGGACTAATTTTAAGCAGTAAAATAAAGTTTCGTCAACATAAAGTTTGGTTCACATGCTTTAAACATTTATACACTGAGAGAATTATCTGCATAATAACAATGAATATTAGCATTAGATCTATGAAGTGTCGCTGCAAATGGTCAATTTTCATAAAATGTTATGAAAAATTTCTATTTGTAATAGTAACATTTTAATTATGATCTCAAAGCTGACAATTCAAAATGAATTTTCATTTCATTTATTTAAAATTTCATACGCCTAATAAAAAAGTTTCATTAAAAGTAGTTTCAGAAGAATTATGAAGTTTTTTCATAAAGTTTAAGAAATTTAACATTAAATTTGTGAAGAAAACTTCATTAGTTTAGTGAAAAATTTCATTAAACTCTTTAAAAAAAATTCTCTCTGTGTATTTGTTTGAGTAGTAATTCAGTATATGAATTTTTTAGGTGAAAAACAGTCATTTGTTGGATAAATTTCAATTTAAACTACGTTTGTAGGTCATTTACAACAATATACCACATAAAATTACTGTACACTGAAAGAATTATCGTTCATGATATTAATGAAATAATTTCATAAACTTTTTTCGTAGATTCAATGAAGAATTTCATAATATACATGAAATTTGATTAATATTATTAAATATTTCATAAATTTTTTTTCCAAAAAATTCCTTACTTCATAAAAAAATTCATCAGTTTTAATAATGTATCTCTTATACTCAGGGAAAAAAGTTTTATTATATCGCTCATTTACTACAAGACTGTCATAAGTCAAAAAATGCGATTTTTGAGTTAGTGTTGCAGATTTATTAGTTATATCATGATTTATATTGTGTAAATATTTCATATTAATATCATGTATACTTTTCGAGATAGAGGATAATATATTTTATTTTTTCTTTAAAGTGGGTGCAAAGAGCATATACCTCATAGAGAATATGTGATACTCACGAGCGAATTTGCTCACAACTCTCACTAAGAGAAAAATACATTCATTAAAACCCCTTATTTATAAAAATCGTGAAAAAAAATGAATAGAGAAAGGGTAGAGCGAGGCAGCTATGGATTGAAAGCTTTAAACTCGTTTTCTGCAAAATCGTGTTTTTTGAGTTATGTCAGTCTTGCAGTAACTGAGCGATATATATGAAACAGTTTTATTGAACGAAAATTTAAGAAACATTGTCATATTTATGATATTTTCATAATTATGATGAAATTTATCATATATGTATATATTAGGGCGGGTCGATTTAAAAATCGCTCAACGTTCAAGGAAAAGTGGGCTTTTTCAAAATTTGACCCTATGGGTCAAAAGTCGGGACATCAGAATTCGTTTTAGAGGTATGGTTCCTTCGGCAAAGTTTCTTATTTTGATCCCTAGAATACGATTTTCCTTGAACGTTGAGCGATTTTTTTGCCTCCATACAAATCGACCCGGCCTAGTATATATATTCAGTTAAAAT
This sequence comes from Delia radicum, assembly GCA_021234595.1. Taxonomy (NCBI): domain Eukaryota; kingdom Metazoa; phylum Arthropoda; class Insecta; order Diptera; family Anthomyiidae; genus Delia; species Delia radicum. The sequence goes on from CM037853.1 coordinate 34,077,757, forward strand.
ATTGTTATTTTCATAAATACTTATGAAACATTTTTCATAACTTCTTTATAATTTCATAGATATATAACAATAGTTTTTTTTAAGATAATGGTCCATATCTCAAACCCCGAAAGAGATTGGGCAAACGGACAAAGGCTGGTAGTGTACTGACACACTTCGGTATCAAAATTGAGCCAGATCCTGGTGGAATTCCGAAACGCACCACATTAATAATATTTTTATGTTTCATAAATATTTATGAAACAGTGACATTGGACGAAAAACAATGAATGTTTCAGTATATTTATGAAGGTATTCATAAATATTATAAAATGTTTCCTTTGAGTGTACTTAATGAAAAATTTCTTTGAAATTGTTTAACAATATTTACTTTTTTTCGTTTGTTAACCGCAATTAAAAAAGTTTGCATTACATTTGGTAACCTATTAAGCAGATTTAAAAGATGCATAAAACGTTTTAATAAACAAAATTGAAAGGAATTTTATTTTATATACAATTTTTTGCCGATTTCACATCATTTTCTAACCATTTTATATGTTCTTAATTAAGGGTAGATGTTACCTAATGTGGACCTGTTGAGTTGTTTTAAAAATTGTTATATAACTTTTATAAATTAGTTTTCACAACGAAATTATCCTTAGCTGAAAATGGCAAAGGAGTTGGTCTACACTCAAATAAAAAAGTTTGTAAGAGTTACTGAAAAATCTGTAATTGTTACAAAAAATTCTTTTAAGATTAGGGGTGCATATCGTTTTGCTAGTAATTTTTTAGTAAAGTAAAAGTAATAAAAAAATTAGTAAAAGTTGCTTAAATTTTAGTTAACTCTTAATGGAAATCAATTTGCTAAAATCCACCAAATTTTGTAGCAAATATTACACTCACAATATTATTACGTTAAAAACTACTGAAAACACAATTAAAAACAGACTACTTATTTTCCATTATATTCAACCCATTTTGATATTTATTTTGAAACATTGTTTAAATAGCCGTTACAAATAGTAAAAATAACAGAAAGTGATTTAAAACAACCTTTAATATTTAAAACTTATGTATGTTTCAAATTTGATTGCAATCGGACTACTAAGTATGAAATGGCTGAATTAATTTCAAAAATTTAGTGATATATCCCACTGTGTAATGGGTCAATTCAAGTCTGTTATACCCTTCACGATTAATATATATATTTTTTTTTTACATTAAAGTTTAAAACGACTTTTGTTGCATATCTTCATTTAATGATATAAAGACATAAAGGGCCTGTTAAGTAACCTCCCCATTAAAAATATAAATTTGTTTAGTCTAATAAGTCTAATAATTCGGGACAGAACGCCATTTTTTTAATATATTTTTTTGTACGGGTTAATTTAAAAGAAAATAAAAAAAAAAATAGTTCTGTTATATCCATTAGAAATAGATCCTTAACCCATTAATGCCCATTGGCAACTTAAGTTGCCAGCAGAGTTGTTACAATTTAACATGCTCTGAAAAAAGTGAGAGTGTTCAAAAATTTTGCCTCAAAACTAAAAAAAAAAAACGTCTGGGCATTAGTGGGTTAATATGGGCCTGTTTTATATGCCAATATGTAAAAACCTTTTTTTTTGTGTTCTTAATATTGAAAATACTAAAAAACAATTTTTCGTGAATTTTTTAGACTTATACCTGGAACTTTCTTCTGTTTACCGCTTATTTGGTAAAAATTAAAAATTATTAGAGTGAACCAGCATTGAATGAACGTTTCCTTCAATAAATCAATTGTGGCACGAGCTGTGTGACATGTTGCGCCGTCTTGTTGAAACCACAGCTCCTGCACCTCGTGGTTGTTCAATTGATGAACGAAAAAATCAGTAATCATGGATCTGTAGCGGTCACCATTGAATGTAACGTTCTGACCAGCATCTTTTTTAAAGAAGTACAGACTGTACAGACACTGTATGCTTAAATAAAAAAATTGTCAGTGTAAAATACCAAATGCATTTGAAGTTTACAAAAAAACGCACACACACAGACATGCAATCAGACACAGCATTAACAAAAACACACATACCAACGTATCGTTCACACACTTTTTTTGTTAGTATTATATTTTTTTATTTATAATATTTTTTTTTTTCCTTTTTAATTTTCAATAAAAGTTTTAATTGATATTATCATTGCCGTGATAGGTGCCAAATTAATTAAAATATTAATTGATTCAATAATTTTTTTAATTAAACCCGTTTTTAGTTTTTTCGGTGTAGTCTGTATATTTTCAGTCAAAAAACGTTTAAGTTTAGAAGAGAGTAAAAGTCAAAGACAAAGTTTCGTAAGATTCTAAAATTATTTATTTTTATTAATTAATCATCATATAATTACAAATTATATGCTATTACCCTAACCGAGCAGCTACTATGGCCTTCGGCGCGTTGTAGCGAAAACAGACCAGTGCCTCTGGTGGGAATCGAACCACGACCACCGCACAGATAAGCCAGCACGCTACCAACTAGCCTACCGGAGCGCAAAAAATTTTTTATTTATATTGAAACTAAATTTGAAACACATTTTCAAAATTATAAAATATTGCAGTAAGACATTGATAATAAACCCCAAATAAAATAAAGATATCTTCTTTGAAAATAAATTATAATTTTAAATAAAAAACTCAATGTAGTTTTGAATGAATATAAATCCGAAATGTTTAAAAATATTTAAAATTTTTTAATTTTTTAGTATTTTATGGACAAATTTTAACGGATTATAAAATTTGTATAGAAAAATAATATAGTGTTTTTTTATTTTTTTAATTGTCATATGGAAACAAAGAACTTTAATAAGTAAAGTAGAATTTCAATTAAAACAAGTCATTAGTTTTTTCTATAGTAAAAAAAAAAACTAATGACTTGAACTATTAAAACTAATGAATTGAACTATTTAAAAATGCATGGTCCCATCGGTCAGGCTATCAGAAATTATATACAATCGATGACCTTATTTTTAGCAGAGAAATTAGTTATTTGATTTTCTTAACAACCTAACAATCCAAAATATAAAAGTTAGGTAATGCTTACAACTTTAAATAATTTTTTGAAAAGTTATCATCAAAAAAGCGCAAAAATTTATTTTTTCAATTAAATATTTGGCAATGCTGGAGAAAAATTTTTAACTATTTTTGTATTTATGATTGTTGTCAAGATGTTGAAATATTTAATAGGAAAATTACAAAGAAAAGTTAATCCAATAAAAATTGGGATTAACTGCTAAGGCCGAGTTTTTGGGATGTCAGTTAAACTTGGTTTAGTTAAACCTATAACGAATTTTGTCTGCCATTTTCAAGTTAATTAACAAAAATTTGTCGAAACCACCTAGTCTTGTACAGAATTTCGGTCTTTATTAAAATAAAACAGAATAAATCTCATTTTAAAAGCAGTAGTCTATTAAAAAGAGCCGTTAACCTAAGATTAAAGATAATCTTCATCCTAAACACTCGGCTTTGATCGAGCACTAAACAAGTTGTGGCGACCAGCCACTCAACAAAATTAAAATATTTATAAATTCAAATGATCGAATAAACTTTAAATTTTGTATTACTTTGAAGTTTCAAAATTTTTAATAAAAATTATGAGTCGTTTACAAACTTTTAAAAATAAAAGACTTTATTTCGTAGTCTCTATAATTGGTAGTATCCGACCGAACAGTTCGGCCAAAAAACTATATTTTGTCGGTTTTTTGATATCTAGAGGCAATGATGACAAATTTTGGTATTGGAAACATGTTTGTTGAGCCGATTTAATTCGATTGTGTGTATAAAATTTAAGAGAAAAGCCGAAGTTTAGCTATGAAGTTAAAAGTTCGGCAGCCGAACTATTTTCAATTTGGCCGAACTTTCTGAGGCCGAACAGTGAATTCATTGCTTAACTACAGACTTTTCTTCAAATTTGACACTCAAAATAGCATCTAATCAGCCCAATAAACATTTTTCCATCCGCCAAATTTGTCCATAATGCTTTAAAATACCGAATACAGATCAAATGCATTTTTTGGCCGAACTGTTCGGTCGGACCCCGTCAAACTCAGGATATGCAAAACAAGCATACCTGAGGAACGCGCAATTAATGTTCGCGGTGTTTATTAAATCGTTATTTTCCTTCAATTCTTTCGTGAATAAATCCGAATCTTTTTGAACGCATTTACACATAAATTGGCTCAAAAAATCCGGACTCAATGCAAATCCAACGAACAGCATCATCATCATCATCTTCAATCAAACTAACTTTCCACAATACCATGCTGTTGGACTATTAGCTCTACAATCTAAGAGGATTTTCACAAGACCCTCCTGGTACATAGGCATATTACATAAAAACGTCACTTGATAGTGAATCATCAGAGAAATCACTAAAAAAAACTTTGGTCGGTTTTGGAGGCCTACCGGCCACAATGCCAAGACAACACACAACAGTTTTTATAACATCATCTCCAGCTTTATTGAAACTCTATTTTTCCTGGAGACTTCAACTATTATTGACGCCATCTTTCCAGCAACTGTTTAAAAGGCAATTTATTTTTAGTGGAAGCAGCATAGTTTTTAACGCTGAATATATTTGCACGTAACTGTAAGTTAACTTGCCATCCCATAAATTCCAACATGGAAAACTAGTCAATACCTTTGGCTATAGCGGCATTAAAACTCTTACGCTAGAGAATCGCTTACAAACAAACTCCATAACTGGACTCCAACAAATTCTTCCTGATTAATCGTAATGTGGCGACCAGCCACTCAACAAAATTAAAATATTTATAAATTCAAATGATCGAATAAACTTTGAATTTAATATTACTTTGAAGTTTCAAAATTTTTAATAAAAATTATGAGTCGTTTACAAACTTTTAAAAATAAAAGACTTTATTTCGTAGTGTTTATAATTTGAAACTTCAAAGTAATACAAAATTCAAAGTTTATTCGATCATTTGAATTTATAAATATTTTAATTTTGTTGAGTGGCTGGTCGCCACAAAGTCAATTAAAATATTTTTTTTATCTTTTCCTACACTTAGAATACTATGTAGGAAAATGCCATTGTAAATGTAGTTTAAAACAAATGAAATTTTACTTGAAGAAAGCACGACTTACATTTCAGTAAATTCCACTAACATTGTCATTTGTTGTTTACTGTTCAAAAAATTAACCACAATTGTAGTAAAATTGAGCCACATATGCCGTAAAAAATAAACAAACATTTATTTGTTTTAATTTTTAATAAAAAAAAAAAACGTACTGTATAAAATGAATGTAAAATCCTAAAACAGTCATTTGATGTGGTTTGTTTTTTTAAATAAACTACAATTGTAGTCAAAATTGCAATTTTTCTACAAATGACTGTTTTTTCACTTAAAAATAATGATAATGTTTTACAACTCAAACAACTACAAATATTTACAGTAGAAGTTGCCTGAGTATATGTTTCCAATTTTTGTAAACAACTCTATACTGTACTATACTCTACTGTTCACGCCAGTGAACAATTTGTGATGGCAACATCGTTTTGAACAAAGCCCCCTAGTTGTCAGTAGCATCAGCTGTTGGCCCGTATAACTGCAGCCAACTTTAGGCAGATTTAGCAAGATTTTTGCGCAAACTCTCATTGTTTAACTAACTAATATACAAAATACACTGTTCAACAAAATCAAATTTTTTCTAAAATTACAAGGTCCGACCAATAAATTTTGATACAAGAGACAAAAAAAAAAGACACGTGTATCGGCGTTTTGAAAGTTTACATCTGGGTTTCATTTTAGGGGGAGGTAAAGTTTCCCCCAAATGCAAATTTTGTATTGTCAATCGGCATAGAAAAACGAGTAAAGTTTACGTTCAAAGTATATGGTGTGTTCAGCAAATTTATGTAAAATGTTACGGGAAACATTTTTGTAGAATATATTAACCCTGTAACTCCTCAAGGTAAGGGTATTTTTTGTCCTTCTTTTAAAAAAGAGCAAAAAACACAATTAAAACAGGTATTTAATGGGTTAAAATGTTAAAATTTTACTATATATCCCTGAATACACCAAAATCAAACATTTTTGTAGAATATGTTAACCCTCTAACTCCTCAAGGTAAGGGTCGTTTTTGTCCTTTTTTTAAAAAAAGAGCAAAAACACCATTAAAACAAGGATTTAAGGGATAAAAATGTTAAAATTTTACTATAAGTCCCTGAATACACCAAAATCAAACATTTTTGTAGAATATGTTAACCCTCTAACTCCTCAAGGTAAGGGTCTTTTTTGTCCTTCTTTTAAAAAAGAGCAAAAAACACTTTTAAAACACGGATTTAAGGGGTTAAAATGTTCCGCAAAAATATTCGCCGTGAAATTTTACTATAAGTCCCTGAATACACCAAAACGGAAAATTCAACCAGAAAGTCAGAAATAGGACACAACAAAAGAGAGCTAGGGGTAATTTCGCATTTATTAAGAATTTTATTTTAGAGTACCCCAAAAATTTAGCATGAAAATAAAATAGTTCAAATTTAACTAAAATCAGTAATACCTCTATTATTTTCCCTTCGATAGCAAATTTGGATAGGAAGTATGCATTTATTAAATTTTTTAGCTCTACGCAATTCCACTTCATTACACTGTATAACACAAAAACATATTACAAGGTCCGACCTATAAATTTTGATAGATTGCCAGCTGATTAGATCAGTTACGTTACACCAAAAACAAAAAAATAAATAAAAACAATAATCAAGTGCTATATTTCTTATTGTACTGAAAACGTGTCAATTTGCGGTGCATATATTGTGTACATAATTTGTTTTGTGATTTGAGTGCATTCAGATTTTGGTGTATTCAGAGACTTATAGTAAAATTTCACGGCGAATATTTATGCGGAACATTTTAACCCCTTAAATCCCTGTTTTAAAGGTGTTTTTTGCTCTTTTTTAAAAGAAGGACAAAAAAGACCCTTACCTTGAGGAGTTAGAGGGTTAACATATTCTACAAAAATGTTTGATTTTGGTGTATTCAGGGACTTATAGTAAAATTTTAACATTTTTATCCCTTAAATCCTTGTTTTAATGGTGTTTTTGCTCTTTTTTTAAAAAAAGGACAAAAACGACCCTTACCTTAAGGAGCTAGAGGGTTAACATATTCTACAAAAATGTTTGATTTTGGTGTATTCAGGGATATATAGTAAAATTTTAACATTTTAACCCATTAAATACCTGTTTTAATTGTGTTTTTTGCTCTTTTTTAAAAGAAGGACAAAAAATACCCTTACCTTGAGGAGTTACAGGGTTAACATATTCTACAAAAATGTTCCCCGTAACATTTCACATAAATTTGCTGAACACACCATATACTTTGAACGTAACCTTTACTCGTTTTTCTATGCCTATTGACAATACAAAATTTGCATTTGGGGGAAACTTTACCTCCCCCTAAAATGAAACCCAGATGTAAACTTTCAAAACGCCGATACACGTGTCTTTTTTTTTTGTCTCTTCTATCAAAATTTATTGGTCGGACCTTGTAATTTTTTTTTGTGTTGTACAGTGATATCAACAACATCAATCAACAAGAACCCGTGAATTTATATTAAAATTATGAACTTAGTGATTTGTTGGTGAATTATAAACCCTTAATATACTTAAATCTAAATAAAACTAGTTGAATTCAAATTAGAGCCTTAACACTGAACTTAAATTAATAAAAGGATAAAACTTATAACGTTTTTATTGAAAAGATAATGTGTTTTATTGAAGTTACCCTAACCCCAAACCCGAAAATAAACACATACTACTAATTGCCTGCAACTGTGTGTTTTGATATAATTTCGGTTGGTAACGCTACAAAACATACATGTAAAGTCAGATAAAAAATAATGTTATGTTGCCGCAAAAAAAAAACTTGTCGCTGTCAACAAAATTGTTGCTAACGCCGACATTTTCCTTGTTCCTCTTATGCCGGATCCATATCGAGGAAGATTTAAAAGATGTATTAACTTTACTCATGTAGATTAATTTCGCTGTCTAAACTTCACACACAGAGAAAAATTTAGCTATTTGCCAACTGAAATTTGGTTACTACGGCTCAAATTCGGTTATTACGAATTTTAGTCGATTGGTACAACTCAACATTAGTTTTCACAACAAAGTTCGGTTAATTCAACTGAATTTTAGTTGCAGCACACAAAATATTCAGTCATATAATGTAAATACCGTTGTTCTAACTGAATTTATAAGTTGTTACTATTAAAGTACACTTTTCAATTCGGTTGGCACTTTATTTCTCTGTGTGCATATAAGAGTTCGCTGCCACGTAAATATCTTCATCCAGTAAAAAGATATAACCAAAAGTACTAGGTTGAAAACGGAATAGTTGGCCCATAATAAGTTTATATAATTTCGTATTTATATCAACTTCTTATGTTTTTTGTTTTACGAATTTTGCCTTTTGTCAAGATATTTAACATGACATATTTTACAATATACGAAAACCTTAAATGCAATCCTCACATTGTGGAAATGTTTTTTTTTTAATTACAAAAAAACATTTCCCAAAGTACATGTCCTTAAAGTACTTAATTTAATTTTTTGTCCATTAAAAAAATATTTATTTGTAATTGCAATTAACAAAGTGTTTATATACGTGTGGTATTTGTGATAAAAGTTTCCTTTCTGACCAGGGAATATTTATCTTTCTTTTTAATACAAAGTGTACATGTAAACAACATCATCCGACAATATCTATTAAATTTGTAAAAGTCTTACAGGTAAATTGTATATTCATCTATTTCTCTGTTATTTGGTAAATATTGAATTTGGAAAGCTAACTTTTTTATTTTTTTTCAACACTTACACATGTAATTCTACAATTTCAATTGTCGAATACATACAGACATATATTTGCGTATTGTAGGTTTACAATGAGGTGATTCATCAAAAGTCTGGTATATTATTCGCTTTATTTCGTAAAAAAAAAAATATATAAAAACCAATTGTAAAATAAGCTTTCCATGGTTGGTAAAACATTTATGACTTTAAATTGATAAAAAAAAAAATACAATGCTTACACTGTTTACAACATTACATGAATCCGCCTAATATATATATTTTGAATACAAATAGTAAATTTTTTTTATATACTAGGATGTCCCTTAAAATAACGATTTGGCGATTTTCGTTCATTATACACCCTAGTTTTATTGCAATGGTTTCCAATCGATTTTTTTCGAAAAACTTTAACCCGTGCCGCAAGACGGCCGAAAATGGACCATTCGGGAAAAAAGTGTATTATTAAAAATTTCCAAAATTCGAAACTTCGAACAAATTTACTTCTTATTTCATTTATTTATTTAATATACTCAAAATTAGATAGATATATGGAATTCTAACTTCAACGGATATCATTAACCCTATTTAGCCTGTAATCCGAAATAGCCCACGTATTTGATAAAAATGCAAAAACGCATTTTTTTAAAATTAATTTGAAAGATTTTTTAAAATGCCAAATTTGCAGATGTCGACTACTTTTTTTAAAATATAATAGTTATTACTCGTATAAAAGAAAAAAAAATTATTTGGAAAATTTTCGGAAAAATATCTTTTAAATTTATTAAGACTATAATTATCTTTACTGTTATTTAAAAAATCATTAACGTTTAGTAGCCTGGGGACAAAAAAGACCCATGAAACTTAATTTTAATTATGTCTACAAGATTGTTAAGCTTTTAAATTAATAAAAAAAAAATATTTTAACTTGAAAATTTACAGAATAACACCTTTCATAATTTTCGGAAAAATATTACTTAAATTTGCTAAGACTATGATTATATCTACTTTTAAGTGAAAAATTTTTAAACCTTAGTGGCGGGGGGACAAAAAATACCCATGAAAATTAATTTAAATTATGACTTCAAGATTATAAGGCCTTAAAATTGATAAAAAAAAAAACAAATTTTACACTTGCTAAAAACTAGTATTTTGTGTAACTTGGTCCATATAGGGTTAATGTTTTTACTTTCCACCAAATAATGGCCCATTAGGAAATTTACAGAAGAACACCTTCCAGATTTTTATTAAATTCGCTTATGCGATATAATTTTTAAGTGTTATTTTTGGCCCCACATTTTTAACTCTTAAAAAAAGGTTATTTTGTAAATTTCCTAGTCTGTTTTTTATGATGAAAAGTGAAAACATTAGCCCTATATGAATCAAGTTACACAAATAATAATATTTATTAAGTGGAAAATTTTTTATCCATTTAAAGGCTTCATATTCTTTTCTAGTCATATTCTTAGTAGTCATAATTTAAATTAAGTTTAATGATTCTTTTTTGTCCCCCGGTAACCAAGGGTTAAATATTTTTTTAACAACCCGAGTAAACACAGTGACATATAATCATGCATTATTTTATATAAATATATATGTTATTGTATGCTATTATATGTAAATACATATGAATGTTTATATATAACTTTTTTTTCCTCTAAATTTTTAAATACGATGCCACATAGAATTACGTCTCATTACATATCAACCAATATAAAATCGTATATGACATATACAATAATATATGGTTAATCTAATTGTGAAGGCATACATGCATAATTCGATATAACACAAATCAAAATTATATATAATAACCAGGGATAGGAAATTTATGTGTGTTTTAGGCGCCTATAATATGCATGAAAAATCTTAAAATATTTACTAAAAGCTCTATATTTTTAGAGCTTAGTGCACTTATTGTTTTTAAGATTAATTTTCTTCGAAATTTTTTTTTGATAGTTCTGAATTTTTCTTTTGATAGTTTCGAAGAAAGTAATGAAACCGTGAAGAGAGAGGGACATTAAATTAAATTTGTTCATGTATTATATGTAATTCGTATTGCTTAATATAATCTCTACATATGTTGTTAAAATCACTTAGAAAAAAATTATATTAAAAATGTCCTTTTTACGAAAAGTTAAGAAAAAAATTTAATACAAGTATGCATTAAAAGAAAAATAACTAAAAATATGTTATAAAAATATGCATTTAAAATAAAATATGCAAAAATATGCAATTATAGCAAAATAACACAAATCGATGCCATTTTAACACAAATTCAATGATTCGCAAAGTTATTTTTCTTACCCTGCTCTCAGACTTAAGGGAAAAAGCATGCATTTGCATGAACTTCCGGACCCTGATAGTAAAAAATAGTGGAATATTCAAATAAATTTATTTTATTTCGAATAAAATGATATCTTGTTATATGTGAAGGTATATCGTTCCATACCAAAAAAAAATTAGATCTTCTTTAATAATAAACTATATGTAGCTATTAAAGAGAGATGGCTGTATATTAGTCTGTTCCTAATTTAAAAATATTGCGAATTAATCAACTATTCAAACGATAGGCATTATTGAGCTGTCAATTTAAAAGCTTTACAATCTTGTAGTCATCATTAAAATTAAGTTTCATGGGTATATTTTGTCCCCAGGTTACTAAGGGTTAAAGATGTTTTAGATAAAAGTAAAAATAATTATTGTCTAAGCAAATTTAAGTGATATTTTTCTGAAGATAATGCAAACTTTGATGAAAACATTCAAATTTTGTTAAATTTATTTTATTTTATTTTATTTTGTATTAATTAATAATCATATAATTACAAATTATATACTATTGCCCTAACCGAGCACTAACTACTATGGCCTTCGGCGCGTTTATAGCGAAAACAGACCAGTGCCTCTAGTGGAATCAAACCCACGACGCCCGCACTGATAAGCCAGCACGCTAATGTCCTGGAAAGGAGTCGCTTCAAATACAAATCCGAATTTAGATTTTTTCAATTTATTTTTTTTCTTTAATAACAACTATTATATTATAAAAATAGCAATCGATATCTGCAAATTAGGCATTTTATAAAATATTTAAAATTAATTTAAAAAAAGACGTTTTTAATTTTTTATCAAATTCGTGGATCATTTTGAATTCATGGCTAAATTGGGTTATTGATAGCCGATGAAGTCAGAATTCCATATTTAAATAATCTCGAGTACACTTGGGTCTGTTTTTATGCGGTTTATTTTTATGCGGATTTGAAGTTATGCGGTTTTTAAATCGCCTTTTTTTAATACTATTTAAAATACATTTAAATGATTGTTTATCATTTTTATAAAATATTAATAAAACTTAGAAAAAAAAAGACTAGCAATTTCTTAGGAATCGAAAATGGGAATCTTAGATGGTATAGAAAAAGATGAGAAGTATACTGCTATTGGAAAACATTTTAAATTTGGCGAATCTTCAATTAGAGCTATTAAAAAAATAAGTCCAAAATAAGAAAATCTATTTTATCTGGCACACAACTTAGCTCAAAATTATCATCATATTCTGAGGTGCACTAATAGAGAAAATGGAACGAGCTCTTATAATATGATCAGACATATTCGGATAGTGATTCTAATAATATCTAATGTTCTAAATTTTTAAATTGCTAAATGAATTTTTTACTTTTTTTTAATATGATTTAATTCTTATTAAACTTAGTTTTTTCAATTAATTTTGAGTTTTTATGTATACATAAGTGTTATTTTTTGTTTAAACTGATTTTAAAAAATAAATGAATTGTGGTTTGTTAATATTTTGATGCGTTTTTAGTTCAATTATGACCGTTTGAGTTGAAGTAATGCAGTTTTTTAAACATGAGGAACGCATCTCTCATATGGAAGTGGAGTCGTTTTTATGCGTATTTCGTTTATGCGGTTCTGTGTATATTAAATTAAATAAAAACTAAATTTTTTTCGAAGTTTCGAGTTTTGAGAATTTTTAAAAATAGTGTATTACAGTGAAACTTCAATATAACGAATCTAGAGGGGATCGAAAAATACTTCGTTATAAGGGTCCGCCATCTAACGTTTTTTTTCAACTAGTGCTTATTTCGTAAATGGTAACACTTAGCTCATGTCTGATTTGATAGATAATTAGTTTTATCCTTCCGCTGAACGAATATGGTTGTGTATACGCTTGAACAACGCTGGGAAATATTGCGACATTACTTTGAAAATCATGGTAATGTTGAAGAATGTGTGCCGATACACCAAAAACGAGTCACTGTTTGGTGCGGATTTTGGTCCAGAGGCATAATTGTGCCATTTTTCTTCGAAAATGAGCAATTAGTGGCCGTTACAGTCAATGGCGATCGTTATCGGGCCATGTTGAACGAATTTTTGTTCACAAAAATTGAAGAGGAGGATATTGGATTTGAGAAAATATTCAGTAGTTTTTTTTTTTATAGCATTTTCAAAAAAAAAAATTATTTGGCGGACCCTTTTTCCAATTCTATTTTACACGAAAATACTATGTATGTTATAAAAATTCACTATTTAGGAGGTAAATAAAAATTATGTTTTTATTATTTTTTTATTTATTACATTTTAGTAAAATATTGTGTAATTTTTGTTTGTTTACGCAAGTTTTAGAATGCAACCATCAATATTTTTTTCGACAGATGCTAAGCTGTCGAATGTATTTTGCGGTGTAGAATCCTGTGCCTCAAAAAATGTTTGCAGTTTTCCGACAATTATTTTAGCTTCTCTAGCGGTTACAACATTTTCGATTTCTTGAGTTTTCTTCATCCTCCTGCTCACCATTATCTTGTAGTTTAGTTACACTAGTAATAATGTCATCATCGGTAAGGGCCGGTAAGAATAATGTTGTCATCGAAATTCACAAAATCATCAAACTGTACTGTTAAATTAAAATGGTTGTGTAGAATAAGCCATTCTTCGCTGTCTTGGAGGCAAACATTTTCTGTAATAAAAATATTTGGGCGCTCGGCAAAGACACAAGTTGCAAAACAGTTAGCAATCGTTAATTTTTCGACACTTTCCCATGCCTTGTGTGCCATTCTTATTTCTTGTAAAACGTTTATAGAGCTTTTGCGCCCCTCTTCAAGATCGTTGATTAAAATTTTGACTACCTCTTTGCGATAAAAGTATTTGAAATGTTTAATTATTCCCAGATCAAGAGGTTGTAGTTTCGATGTTGCGTTTGGTGGTAAAAAGAATGGAGCAAAATTGATTATTAATAGGTTTTTTGTTAAAGTTCTGCCTATTATATAGGCTCTAGCTTTTCTAAAACTTCGGGTTCTGATGAGATCTTTAGCCAGATCGAAATACTAGTATCAACCTAGCTAATATGTTTGATTTGCTTTATTTTTGTAAATATACGGAGGTTGAAAGCTCGTTATAAATTGAAAATAACATAAAAATAATATCGATGTATATAAAAACAAAAAACTAATATAACGGTAAAAATTGTAATTTGATGGATTTAAGTGATGGATCATTTTTATGTGCTGTGCAGTTATCCACAAACAGTAAACTTTACGATTGGCTTAGTCATATCGTTGTCAAATTTTGTAAGTAATCAAGCCATATATCGCTGGTCATTCAAGCTTTTTTGTTCGCAGTGTAGTCCACTGGTAGGCTTTTTATGTTTTTAAAACATCTTGGGTTAGTCGATTTTCCGATTATGAGCAATTTCTCTTCTCAGAGCCTGTACTGTTAACAGTAAATAAAATAAATAATCTTTCTTTACGTTATTTTCCAACGTGGCATTTTTCGGATTTAAACGCCATTGTTCGGTCTGGTGCGCATTTAAAAATAGTCCAGTTTCGTCTGCATTAAAAATATTGTGCAGCTCATATTCTGCCAACAAACTTGGTAACAATGCTTTCCATTCAGAACAAACTTCATCACTTACACTGGCACTTTCTCCACTCACTTTTCGAAATCCGATATCATGGCGCTTCTCAAAATTATCAAGCCAACCGTTACAAGCTTTAAAATCGTTGAGTCCCAGACGTGCTGCAAACTGTTCAGCTTTGGTTTTTACCATCGGTACTCCTAAGGAATGTTTTGATTTCGACATTTAGATAAACATTGATCAACGTCTTCATATTCTGCAAGGCGCAATCTTTTGCACTTTAAAGGTTTAGTGTTGCAAATAATCTCCCGATTTTTTAAAATTGTAGAAAGAGTACTCGGCGGTAATAAATTTAAATAAGAAAAAAAAAAAAAAAAAAAAAAAAGATATAGTAAATTGTTTAGCAATTCCTTGCTTAGATTTGTCACCCACGATCAACAGCATCAATTATAGAAATTTTTTCTAAATAGTATAGAAATTGATTTACGCTTTAATACACCAAAACAGAACTGACTACATTTGTGGCGCTTTACATATGCACCTGCAAAGACATTTACCTTTCGTTGTTTTTAAAAGGGACTTCCCCGTTTTGCTTAAATTTAATTTTGCTTTATTCTGACTTCGTTATGTAGAGGCGTTTGATAACGGGATTTTAATGACTTACAAACTTAAAATGTTATATGTATGTACATTAAAATGTTATGAATGTATTTCTCAATTATAATTTCGTTGTATAGAGGCTTTTGAAAAAATACTTCGCTATATAGAGGCTTTATGCAGATGACAGCAACATTTGTCATTCATTTTCATTCGATCATAGGCCAAGCTCTTTGGAGATAGAGGGCATGCGGCAGAACATGAATGACACACTCAATCAAGACCTTTCTATAATCTCCGAGTGGGGTCTCGCGAATAAGGTCGATTTTAATGCACGCAAGACCCAATGTTGTATGTTAACCCACAGACGGGCTGTGGAATTGACATTGTCATCTGTAACTATGGATGGTATAGGTATTGAGGAATCGGATACTCTTGATGTTCTGGGCATGAGAATACAGTGTGATGTCCGTTGGAATAAGCACGTATTTCAAGTGTCGAAAGAGGCATTCAAGTGTCTCGGTTTTCTAAAACGGTGCAAGACTTACTTCACTCCATCCGATCTCCTTACTATTTATACCAGCTATATCCGGCCAAAAATGGAATACAACTCTCATATATGGGCAGGGGCTCCATTGTCTATTCTGAAGCTTCTGGACCGTGTTCAGGGGAGGGCGGTGAAGCTTATCAATGACAGTAGTGTATCCAACTCTATTGATTCATTGGAGCATCGTCGGAATGTGGGTTGTGTGACACTTTTCTATCGATATTACCATGGGAGATGCTCATCTGAGATAAGTGAACTTATTCCACGAGCCCGAGTTTTTATTCGTAATACTCGCTTATCTAGTAGAGCACATCCGTTTGTAGTTGATTGTCCTGTGTTTCGCACAACGCATTACAGAGAAAATTCGTTTTTAGTCGAACGATTCGTATGTGGAACAAACTTCCCGCAGAAGTCTTCCCCTGTTACTTACAATTTAGAAAAATTTAAATCAAATATCCACAAACACTACTCCCTCTTTCCTCCTTCCCATACCTTATTTTCCTGATCAATACAATGCACTGCATGAGTAGGGGGCATCCCCTGAGTATTGGTTAAATTATAAAAAAAAAAAAAAAAAAAAGAATTTCTTCGTTATAGCTATAGAGCATTTTTGTATGAAAAACTTTGCAATAAAAAGGTTTTTTCAAGGGACTCAGCTAAAAATTCGTTATATCGGGTTTTTCGTTATAACGAAGTTCGTAATATCGAAGTTTCACTGTATTATATACTTTTATCCAAAATAGGCCATTTTCGGCCGTCTTGCAGCACGGGTTAACGTTTTCCAAGAAAAATTGATTTTTTCCATTAGGAACTATTTGCAATAAAACTGGGCGGTTGTGTAGTAACAAATCATTTTTTAAGGGACCACCTAATATATACTATGTTCAAAAAGTATACAGCAATTACATTACTAATTAAATTATTAATAACTCCACTTTAAGGCCGTTTTGAAAACTGGTTTGAATTAATAAGTTTTTTAAAAATTGCGTAAATATGCGAAATTGCCCAAATAGTAATTGCCAATAGCAAATTATAATTGTTGTGTGTTTTTTTTTTTTTTTTTGAAAGTACACATACAAAGAAAAAAGTTATACTTAAAAATATTTCGTGGATGAATTCCAAAGCTATAGTATTTTAAATACTAAAAATTCGTCATAAAATTCTGACTACTTATTGATCATCATACATACTAATATGCAATGGCAACAGGAATGTTGTGGTTATGATTTTTTTCTACTATTACCCAGTGTTGAAAGGTGTTGACTTATATCAATATTTTTTAGACTACCAGTAATAACACCATCTTACCGTTTGCATTACTTTAACACAAATAATAGCAACTTACTAATAATAACTAGTAATTTTCCCATTACTTCAATACAAAAAATAATGCGTTTCAAATAATTAAGTACTTATTTTATCTTTATTTTAAATATAAAGTAATGATCTAAAAAAAATTTAAAATCTATTTTTAGACTCATTATTTTTTAAGACATATAACTACTTCTTTTTAATATGTTGCAAGCAAGAAAGTAATGACATGTTGTGCAAGCAAGTCATTTATCTTTGTATCTATCAAGTATAACATGTCGAGATAGCTAAGATGGTAGTAGCGGTTGACCGAGATATCTTAGATGGTAGAGCGGATTCCCAGGTTTGAAACTCGCTTGGGAACAATTATTACAAAAAATGTTTTCAATAAAAAAAAATATTTTTTATTAAATTTAGTTTGTTTTTTTAAAAATTTATTTTTACAATCATTATTTGTGTCCCGTACTATAAGTAACCACATATTTTTGATTTTTCGTAAGGTGTCATTATTTCACACGACATCCCCATATAAAAGTAATACGATTTGGAATGACAATTTTAAGTAGCATTAAAAACTATGTAAATGCTTTTCTACACTGGGTAATGTAGCAATATTTGCTTTTGTTGCTGATAGCATTCATGTGGTATGTACGTGGTTATATGATGAATTTGTAAAAATGCCACAATATCATTGCAAAGAATACATTCTGTGTGTCGTTCTTATATACTTGTAGTATATGTACAAGGAGAGAAATTTTTTTTTGAACGAAAAAAAATCAATGGAACTTTTCTTCACAAAATAAATGAAAATTGTTTTAAAATTAATGAAAAGCTTCATATTTTTTATGAAACTTCTTCATCGTATGTATAAAACTTTAAATTAATAAAATTATATATTTTATACAATTTTATAAAAAACTTGCTTTGACATAACGAAAAGTTTCAATTCCAGTGCAATTTCATTGTTTTTATGCAAAAAAATCATTTACATCATGCAGATAATTCTCTCAGTGTCTGTAAATTTGTTCCTATTATTAAATCAATTTTTTCCTATTATTAAATCAATATTAGATTGTGGTCATTAGGGGTGGGATAGTGGACGATTTCTAATTCAATGCGTTAGAAATCCCTTGAGGCAAAAAATGGGTTAGGTGGAGTGGTGGCAAGTGGCTCCTAATCGAGGTCAATGATGTGGGGTAAAGGAAAAAAATCCTTTACAGGCACACAACTACCCCGAAATCGTCCGTCTAGGGATAAAATGTAAGACCGCAGCAAAAATATTTACTAATTTTTTAAAACCAGTTGCTAAATTTAGCAAAAATATTGCTAATCACAAAAAATTATATGGGGCGATTCATCTCAAGTGACCCAACTTTTTGAAATCAATGTCTTCCGATGCTATTAAATAGTAGTTTAGACACAATTTTTCAACAAGATCGGTCAAGAACTCTCTGAGTTAGAGGGGGTCAAAATTTGACATTTGGCCCAAACATGTGTTTTTTCTCATCCATGTAACTTCTTACCTATTGGTGTTTAGCAAAATGTGTCCTAAATAGTTCAGATAGCTATTTCTTCAATCTTTGGGAAAAAAAATTATCAAAAAAAAAAAAATTTTTTTGACTATTATTTTCAAAATCAAAACTTTTTGTTTGTTTCAAATATGACTTGTTTTTTTTTTTTTCTTTTTTGCTCAAAAGAAAGCCTTAGGTCTTTTCCTTTAAGAGTTTTTTCGCTCGCTTAGTGGGATGCGAGTGGATATCTATCAAAATAAAGTCAAAGGTTTTTCATTTTAGCATATGCACATGTTTTCTGAAGTCTTGTATCTGCCCTTTATTGCGTTTTTTTTTTGTCAGTCCTATAGGTAGTTTTAAGCGCACGTATATTAATGTGATTTTTATTGTTAAAATATCAGGTGCTTCTCCCAGAAACAAGTTTTTGAATCAGGTGGAAATATTTTAATGACCATTCTCCGAACTTAAAATTTGCAACCTTTAAATTAGCAACATTATTAAAAAAATTTATTTATTATAAATCCACCTCATATCTCATTGCATTTGGCATGCGGAACACACTCTGGTGGATATCTAAGCTAGTTTTCGATGTATGGCTCTAAATAAAAAAATTTGTAATATACGAGTATGTTCACTATGAGGAATGAGACCGGTTCTGCGTGTGCCACAGGATCGGTCCATTCGTGCCAGAGACCAGTCCTCTGCTCAACCCTACCCTATGTAAACAACTGGCAACTTTAACATTGGCTTGTCACAGGAGGGGGTCATTTGTTCTGCATTAAACCACATAGTGGCATGCCACAGGACTAACCAAAGATGGGTATACCACAAGACTGTCGCAAAAGGGCCATGTCGTATAAATAAACGAAAACTAAACAGCTTCGAATCGGTAAAATTCTGGCCAACTGGCTTTTTCTTGTTAATAAGCATTCTGGTTAAGTGGTGTTGTCCTCCTTTTACCAGTCACATGATTGGTAATTTTAGGACAATTGACACTGCTTAACCGACTTCAGTATTAAATTATACCAGCCCTGTGATAAGTTCTTCTTTAACCAGTCACTTAAGGTCAATTGACTCCTCATTCCCCATAGTTATTTTATATGGTATTTTTTTATGTTACGTTTTGTCTTGTAGGTTTTCAATTTTATATCTCATTTGAATAAAACATCTCAGAAAATGGTTAAATAATAAATATATTTCAAAAAAATCGAATTTTTACTTTCCGACAAAATATACAAAACTTTGAAATAATATTAGATTTTTGATGTACTAAAATATGCTATCTCAAAAAAATACGCAAAACAAGTGCAAAATGTGAAATTTTTGCATAGATATAAATTAGTACGAATATTTAAACCATCTTATGGAAGGTACAAATTTCTTTTTGCAATAATAAGCGAAATAACTAGTTTTTGAGTTCCCTGAAAAGTTGGCTTGTTTTGAGTTACCATTTATTGAATATTAGGAGCCGATTATTTTAAGCAAAACATTTTTTTGATTAAATTAAAATATTGTTCATTGAAAAGTATAAACGATTGAAAACAAAGTCGTTTTATTTTACTTTTTTTAATTTTTATTCTGTGCTCTACTAAAATATAGCAAATTTTTGCTGATTTAGCAAATTAATTTAAAATTGCAGTTTACTGAAATTTACTAAATTTAGTAGCAGCTACTAATTTTTTCTACTAATTTCAATTTTACTACAGTTCAGCTGACATGTGTTAATATTAATTAAGCAAAAATACCTCAATTTTCAATTTCCTCATTAGTTAGATTTTCAGTAATAACAGCAAAATGTTCATAAGCCATTACAGATTTTTCTTTCTATTGTAAGAGTAACGTTACAAAGCTATTGCTGGACTTAATAAGAAAGTTTTGCTGCAACATTCCTTTCCCTCATTATCAGCACTTAGAGACATGAAAATATAAAGTTTTGGCCTCCAGCAACGAAATATTACACAGTACAACACATGATTTTGTTACTCAATTCTGAGAATTGCACGTTAAAGTAGCCCCAAAAATAAGAACTTCTGCATCATTCGTTTTGTCAAGTTGGCTACAGTAATAATTTAATGGCCATACGAATATTTTGGCTCAAGGCAGATTTTTAGCACTTTTTCTATATTTTAACACGGTTATATCTCGGTATACCGTACGGAATATCTCTTTTGTGTCTGAAGCAAAGTTGTAGATATTGAATAGGAGAAAAAAAAATGCGGGACAATCCTACCAGAAAAAAGTGCATCCGGTGCCTTAAAAATCGCATAAATGCCCATTTTACCCCATTTTTCACCTTTTTGCTCAATAACAGGATTACAAATCCACAAATATGCAAAATTCGGATAAAATTACACTGGACATTTATCTAATTGCATCAGATTAGCTCTAAGCACATACAAACAGATACAATTATGTGGGCCCACATTTCGGATGAAATTTAATAAGACATTTAATTATTTATTTTAATAAGATATATAAAGCCACATATACATTTTTTTAATCGGGCACTTACAATCAATGGTTGTCTAAATGATGACATCTTTTAAAGGAGCAAATGCAGTATATAACTATAGAAACGACACGAAAAAATAACAAAATATGACATATACAACCGGTTTTTTGCAATAAGAAAAAGGAAACATAAAAAACTACTTATGAGCGCGTCTGTCTACCTGGACGCAATTTGACCGCACTACATTATTAGTCTCTATAAATTTTTATTTTACAAATACAGATTTAATCTTTATTAAATTAAAATATTTTATCTTGTATTTAATTCAATTAATATTCAGTTACTTTCGCAAGCAGGTGACGACATAAACTTTAACTTGTTTTATTCACAATTTTGTTTAATGTACAGATACAACCATTTTCCACTGTTGATTTTTTATGTCTTATAAGAATTATACTTTTTAGTATTATTTTCCTCGTCTCTACTGCATCTTGGCATGCTGCAACATCTACTTCATTCAGCGTATATCTTTCAATCTGGTTGTCGACCACACTATTAATGTGCTTATCAGCACAACTTTTTTAGCAAAATAAATTAGTAAAACATTAGTAAAATATTAGTAAAACATTAGTTCAAGAGAGTTAAGTGCTGATAAGTATAACTAATATTTTAGATAAAAACATAATGTTAGCAAAAAAAAAATTGCTGAAAAATAGTATAACTGATTTACAAGAAGTTTTACTAACTTTTCTACTAACTTATTATTTTGACTGCATGTTCTGAGAAAATGTAAGGACATTAGTGGTCGGTTATACATCTGACTCCTCTACAGGGGTACCCTTTACCAAGTTAGAGCGGTGCACGTTGGGTTGAAATGAGTCAAAAGTGGCACTTTATTGATATTTTAGAATTGAGTTTTTGTTATAATATATAATATAGATAAAATTCGATATCACTGTTAGTGAAAACCGTTGTTCTAAGTTAAATACTTTTTGTACACTGTTATATCAAAGAATGTACAATAATTTTTCGTGTTTTTTGTTAACATGAAAAAAGATTTAAATTTAACTCTTTTCAAGTTTTTTTGCTTTTTTGGTTAAACTTTAAAAACTAAATATTATTTGATGGCACCATCAACTCCAGGTAGTTTATTATATATTTAGGAGATATTTTTTCAATTTTTTTTAGAAATGCTTTTGTTGTTGTTTTGTTTTTACATGTTCTAAATATAGAGTATTTTTAGTATTTGTTGGATTAGAACTAAAATTGTTACATGTTGTTTGTTCTAATTTATTTTTTAAATAAAATACACAATTTCTGTTTTCATATTCAGGAAAAAAAAATACTGCTCTTTTTATATTTTAGATTTCATGGAAAAACTGTTGTAGCTTAACATTCTTGTTTTTCTTTTCGTCTTTTTTCGCCATTATTATTATAATAATGTAGTTAACTTTGTTAGACATGGGCACGTGAGTGATATGAGGTCACTTTCACTAACTGAGCAATTTTATTTGTCACTTTAATTGTATATGAAATTGTTTTCAGATTTCTATACATTTGAATTAAGTGTGGCAATGTTCACGAAAACCGAAGTGAAAGTTTTTTATTAGTGGGAGCAAATTTTATAAATTAAATTTTATTATGGGAGTCCCCTTAGCGAGTGGGGTAGGTAGGTTCGGGAAAAATGTTGGAGGAGAAAAATAATGGGGGTCGGTCTTACATGTGTGTTTTTTTTTTTGTAGATTTTCCACATTTACCCTCATCTTTGGCATCGATGAGTAGTCACTGGCCACCACTCCAGCTCCCCCATTTTTTGACTCATGCACTTTTATTTCGAACCTCACAAAATAAGGTGTTTCCAGCACACCCAAATCGTGTTACTAAGAATCTTCATACAACACTATCCCATACCTAGTGGTAATATGCATTCAATTCAATTATATGACATGTGATGTTGATTTTACATTGTAAAATATACACAATGTGTTATTTTATATGCAGAAGTGTGTAAGAAAATATTGGCATAAAAATTATGCATACTTCATAAGAGTGCGTCAGAAAAGTATAATATTTCTTGTATTTTTGGGATATCATCACTTTTCAAACCAACGGTTTTTGGCCACTGTGCGCACGTGGAATGAGTTGAAATTTTAAAAAAATAATTACGATTACGCCATTTTTTATTTGATGAAAACACATACAACCACTTGTAGATTGTAATTGAAGGGCTTATTGTAAAACTTGCTAAGCCACATTTTATTTTAGTTTGTTTTCCCTTTTAAAGTTGAAAGAATGTAAAAAATATGACTTTTGCAGGACATTTGTACTCTAGACACTTAATTGACTAAGCAAGACTTCTATCAAATATTAATCAATGGATCTCTAGAAAACAGCAAGAATTCAAAAACAACAAATGTGGCTTATCATGTTTTTACATAAGCTCTTCAATTGTTTATAGCAAATATTATCGCAATTGTTAATATTGTTGTTTTTATGCAATATTTTAATCGTTTTTTGTTGTTGTT